>CM077156.1:139064888-139421108 GCA_039583875.1 Platanthera guangdongensis | reverse complement strand
CCCCCTTTCCTTTGTCAAAATGATTTTATTGGGGTTGTTCAACAATATGCCGCTGACTGAAGCACCCAAGCCCGACCAGTGTACTGTTAAATTCAGAGTCACTGTCTTGCGGGTCCATCAGCTTGATGCTATCCTCCACAATAAGGATTCTTCAAGCTTCTTGGCCTTAGAGAGCTCACTTTTCAGTGAAGCAAATCTGGACCCTACAGCTGTCCAACGCCGGAGAGAGGAGAGCGCGTCGAGGCCCTTCGCAGGAAGGCGACCTCGAAATCTTTATGCAGGAAGTAGCGGTGGAGCTCGGCATCATTGCCGGACACTGTGGGGGGGGGGGGGGGGTGGGGGGGGGGCGGTACACGCCTCGCCTTTTTGTTGCGGCGAGTACGGGATGTTGCCGAGGTCGCCGCTGATGAAGACGATCTGGGTCATCCAACTATGGTTCTTGTTCGCGATCTCGCGAACCTTGATCAGGGAGCCGCCGAAGTAGGCGACCCGTCCGGCGTCGCCTTATAGGAAAGAGTTTACTGAAGACTGTCAGGTTGAACTCTATCCTCTCGCGCCGGAGGTAGCTCGCATACGCCACCATCATCGCGATGGCGTTGGAGTTCAGTTGGGCGGGCACCGCCCCGTAGTATTTCAGAATCTGCCGAATCTCCGGCCACAGAGGGATGCGCAACCCCACTTAAAAATGCGAGATGGGGAAGGCGAGCTCGCTCTCGTAAAAAGTATTGATGACTTCTCCTTCTCTTGGCCGCCGAGCCACGAAACCCGGCGGAACGAACAAGGCGACGAACTCGGCGAGCTCCTACTCGCTGATGTGGCCTTCAAAGAAGCTATAATCAACAAAGTGCTGGGCGCACTTGCCGCGGCCGTCAGCATCAGGGTTACCCTTGCCCATGATCGCAAAAGTGAAGGAGATCGCGAGCTGGAGGTGGAAGAGAAGCAGGAAAGAGAAAGTTCAAATAGTTAATGAAGCGTACGGGGTAGGTGAAGTTTGAGGGGTATTTATAGAAAAAGAGTTAGGGGAGGGCTGTCCAATCAGCCCAGCTCGCAACCCCTACTCGCCACCCCTACTCGCAACCCCAACTCGCCGTTCTACTCGCCACTTATGACACAACTCAGCTCTCAGCTCGAATTTAAATCAGGAAGTACATTTATAAAATTATTCCAAAATATAGAGCAGCAGTCTAATAGCGTTTGCAATTATTACAGTCCCAGAAATAAAATGAGAGGCGCGCAGACAAGCGAGGTCAGGGAGGCGAGTGCCGGTCGGCTCAGCAGGGGAGCCGTTTTCTATCTACCCAGGCCTCGCGCTCCCCCGCCCCCCAGGCTGCCGCGCACGAAGGAACTCGCGGATCCGCCCCGAATTCCTTGTGCCGTCAAGAGGCCCTCGTCGATCTCGTCAAGAAGTTGTGAAGGAGACAGCAACTCGCGAACATGGCCGCGCCCCGCACCTCATCAGCCAGCCGCGCATAATCCCGCTGCAGCGTCTCATTGACTTCCTGCACCTCGCGCAGCTCACGAACAATCTTCTTGAATAACTTGGCCTCCCTCCTCGCCAGCTCGCCTCCCTCCACGTCAGGGCCCAGGTAAGAGTCTATCGAGCTCGGTGAGGGGAGGGGTGAATGATCAGCTGACCGCGGGGACTCCGCCGCGGAGTGGCTGGGGGACCTGCGAGTACAAGAATGTCAATAAAGGAGAGCAGAACCCAAATAAACAGTAAAGCAAGCGTTAGACGTACCCGACGAGCTCGGCATCGCGGCGAAGCTGCGAGGAGGGGCAAATCTCAGGTCCTTCCCGCGGCCTGGGCGACGCACTGCTGGCGAGAGAAGGTCAAATCCCGAGACTTGTATGGTCCCCGCATCTGCCTCTATGGTTACAGCGGAGGCTGGGGAGTAGAGGCGCGAGCCGGCGAGTTCGGCCTCTGCGAGTTTATCCCCAAAGTCCCAAAGGGAGACGGCGGGTCCCGGGGGCGGTGTTCTGGGGTTTTGAAGTGCGAGTCCCCGCTACAACTCCAGTGCGGAGATGGATCTCGCGCGCGGCGTCCCCGCCGCCTTCTGGCCGGCTGTCGGGCCATCGCAGATTTCGATGATGTTTTTTGCCTTTATCTTGGGAAGGCAGGGTTGAGGAGCCGCACCGTATTCCAGAGCGGCAGTCAGGTCGGCAAGGATGGGCTCGGCGGCTGTAGGGAACCGTTTTCGCCCTCTTGGCGGAGTCGGGCTCGGCTGAGCTGCTTTGCGGGACAGTAGCCGGAACCGCGGTCAGGGCGGCCACGTGAGCCGCAGATGTTTGGCGAGCTCGGTTGAGGCGTTCCTGGATCTCCTTCGGGATCGGCATCGCGGCAGGAATATAACAGAGGAAGGGCAAGAGCTGTTGGGTTTTTCTCTATGAGGATGGCACAACACTTGTGCACGCAGCGGAAGAATAAAACATCAAGAAAACCCAAAAGTGATGGGATCGGGCCATGGTAGTTGAATCAAGAAGTTAACATACAACTAGGCAAAAATTACCTCGGTGGCGTTGAGTCACAACTCAACGGAGATGCTCCAAGCTTCGTGTTCTTGCTGGTGGCGAGTTCTACGTGAAATGATGTCCACGTCTGTGCAGAAATCCACACGAGCGGGAGAACACCGATCTTTCCGTCGCACGGAAAATCGGGAAGGAGAAAGACCGCACCTTGCTTCTCCACTGACTGCTAGGTCCGCGCCAGGAAGAGCAACACCAGCGACGATCGCCGGAGAGGAGGAGGTCTACGGAGCGAGCACGGCGGCGGAACCCTTCCGTCGGCGGGATTCGGGATCGGAGGAGCGAACGAACGGCGGAACACTTCCGTCGGCTTCGATTCGATCAGCACGCATAGATCTTCGGTCAAAGAGAGGATCCCGAAAAACCTAAGTGTGTATTTATACCAAAGGCATAAATAGACTTAGGAATATCGCTATCCACAGACCACCCAAAAACTAGGGTTCCAGAATCGGCGAGAATCACCTAGCAGATTCGGTGAGAATCAATCGGCGAGAATCAGTTAGGATCGGCGAGAATCAGTCGGCCATAACTCACAATCGGCGAGAATCACAATCGGCGAGAATCACCCGGATCGGCGAGAATCAGAGTACTAATTCTCGACGATTCTCGTCGATCGGCGAGAATCAGAAAACTAATTCTCGACGATTCTCGTCGATCAGCGAGAATCAGAGTACCAATCCTCGACGATTCTCGTCGACCATCGGTCGTCTATTCTTACCAGTCCTTCAAGGCAACATTTGCCCAACCCGACAATCCTTTAAGGCAACACTTTGCCCATAACCCCATTCAGGTCGGTGATTGGTAACCTCTACCAACACAGTCAATCACCCAACTTCTCCACATCTCTTATGTGCGACCCTGTAGGCTCATATTGCGTTAGCAGTGAGATTACATGTTTGACCACTTATAGATCACCATGGTAACTCCAACAGACTCCCACTTGATCTTGAAAGTATCAAACCAAAAACCTCACAAACAATGAGCGGCATCTAGCAATGCATCATTGCTACCCAAGCAATAAGAGTTTATAACTCATAAGCCTTTATGACCAATGTATCAGCGTTGTCTTTGTCCCTTTGTCCCTTACATCCGGAAAGAACTAGAGGCATGGACCGTGTCACCCTCGTGATAGCTCAATCCAAGTTTCTTGATCCAGGACGGACTTCCAGAGAATGGTGAGTCCAATATCACATATTGACTCAACCAAGCATGGCCATGCATTTCTCAGCCCAGTTCCATCAAGGGGCCCATGGATGCAACTCATGTCATACAGGAGGACAAATCCCATATTTGCTCACACACAAACACCCAAATGATTCGTAACATGCCCAACAACCACCCTTATCATCAACCTTTCTCAAGGAAGACTTTAGATGGCATCAAAGCACGCTCTTCCTCATTTGATGAATGCTGTGACTTCAGGTCAAAGGACCACAACACCATTGTCAATTGAGACCTACTCGTGACATGATTGGATGACAATCCACAAAGTAGTCTCAGGTTGGGTCTGTCCAGTACAACTTGTTCACTAACAAGTACCCACGTGATGACTTGATATCACAATATCATGACCTGTGAGAACCGGTCATCAGTCAACACACGTGCTGGTCTTCATGTACCATCATCACCCTTAGTTTCTATGATGATACTCGACCAGGGACCTTTTAAGAATGAAGCTTCAAATAAATCATAGGCTCTCACATTCAAGTCACGTACTTGATGTCCCATGGAAGCGAACATTCTAAGGGTATCTATTATGTTAACATTTAACTATCATATAGAAAAGCTCATAATAAAAGAACTTGCCATTAATTGTAAGAGAAAAACTAGGTACACTGTTCATCATATGAACAAATAGCCAACAAAATAGATGTTTACATGCAATCCACAAGATTCTCACTAGAGTTGATCATTTAGGTATCGTATACCCATCGATCTAGTATGACCATCATGCTTTCTCTGCGCGAGAGGCTTTGTCAGTGGATCCGCAATATTCTCCTCAGTCGGCACTCTGCAAATGTTCACATCTCCTCGTTCGACAATCTCACGAATAAGATGAAACCGCCGAAGTATGTGCTTGGAGCGCTGATGGGATCTAGGTTCCTTAGATTGTGCAATTGCACCATTGTTATCACAGTAGAGAACTACGGGACCAACAATGCTAGGAACTACATCAAGCTCGCCGATGAATTTCCTAATCCATACAGCCTCCTTCGCCGCATTAGCTGCGGCGATATACTCGGCCTCAGTTGTAGAATTAGCAACTGTCTCTTGCTTGGAACTCTTCCAGCTCACAGCTCCTCCATTCAGGCAAAACACAAAACCTGACTGAGACTTGGAGTCGTCTCTATCAGTTTGGAAGCTACCATCCGTGTAACCACTTACAACGAGCTCTTCCTCTCCACCATACACCAAGAACACATCCTTAGTCCTTCTCAAGTACTTCAGGACATTCTTTACTGCAATCCAGTGACACTCACCGGGGTCTGACTGATACCTGCTAGTCATGCTCAAAGCAAAGGAGACGTCGGGTCGAGTACATAACATCGTGTACATGATTGATCCAATTGCCGAAGCATATGGAATCAACTTCATGCGTTCCTTATCTTCACAAGACTTTGGACACTGGTCCTTAGAGAGATTCACACCATGAGACATGGGCAAAAATCCTTTCTTGGACTCAAGCATGTTGAACCGCTTCAACACCTTTTCGATGTACGTACTCTGGGTCAAACCCAGCAACTTCTTCGATCTATCTCTATAGATCTTAATACCGAGTATATAAGTCGCTTCACCCAAATCCTTCATTGAAAAGCAGTTCCCTAGGTTGTTCTTAACAACTTTCAGGGTAAGAATGTCATTCTCAATCAACAGTATGTCATCTACATACAATATCAGGAAGATAACAATGCTCCCACTGATTCGCTTGTAAACACAAGGCTCATCTTCATTCTTGATGAAACCAAACTCTTTGATTTTCTCATCAAAACAAAGATTCAAACTTCGAGAGGCATGTTTCAGTCCATAGATGGACTTATTCAGTTTGCATACTTTAGTGGCTTCATCTGGGGATACAAAACCCTCGGGTTGTGTCATATACACTTCCTCAAGGAGGTTTCCATTAAGGAAAGCCGTTTTGACATCCATCTGCCAGATCTCGTAGTCATAATATGCAACAACAACAAGCAATATCCTTATGGACTTTACCATGGCAACAGGGGAAAAGGTCTCATCATAGTCAATACCATGAATTTGCTTGAAACCCTTAGCCACCAGTTGCCCTTTGAATGTCCGTACATTCCCATCCATGTCGATCTTCTTCTTGAAGACCCACTTGCACCCTATGGGTCGTACCCCTTCAGGTGGTTCCACCAAGTTCCAAACTTGGTTTGCATACATGGAGTCCATTTCGGATTTCATAGCCTCAAGCCATTTGTCGGAGTCCGGTCCATTCATAGCCTCTTGGTAGGTTGTTGGTTCATCATCATGATC
This sequence comes from Platanthera guangdongensis, assembly GCA_039583875.1. NCBI lineage: Eukaryota > Viridiplantae > Streptophyta > Magnoliopsida > Asparagales > Orchidaceae > Platanthera > Platanthera guangdongensis. The sequence continues at coordinate 139,415,093 of CM077156.1, read as the reverse complement.
CATAAGCAACACATTACCTATTTGAGATACGAGAAATCCATATCTCTCAGGCTCAAACCTCGATCTACCAGATCTACGTAGGACTTGTGTTCCTTAAGCAGGTTCTCTAGCTACAACATCTTGTAGTCCTGTCTCAGAATCCAGTTCCGGTTCATTCACTACATGTGGTTCTTGAACTTCTTCAAGCTCTACCTTTTCAGTCTTTCTTGATAAGAACTCTTTCTCCAAGAAGACACCAGTTCTTGCGACAAACACTTTGCCCTCAGACGGTAGGTAAAAGTAATATCCTTTCGTTTCCTTAGGATATCCCACCAGATAACATTTATCCGATTTGGGTTCCAGCTTGTCAGGCATTTGACGTCTCACGTATGCCTCACAACCCCAAATTCTAATGAACGACATACTAGGACGCTTCCCAGTCCATATCTCATATGGTGTCTTCAGAACCGTTTTCGTTGGAGCGCGATTCAATGTCATTGCAGCAGTCTCTAAAGCAAAACCCCAAAAGGAAACAGACAAGTCTGCATGACTCATCATCGAACGTACCATGTCTAACAGTGTACGATTTCTCCTCTCAGACACACCATTATTATGTTGTGGTGTTCTAGGTGGAGTGAGCTGTGATACAATACCACACTCTTTCAGATGATCACAAAACTCATGACTCAGGTATTCGCCACCTCGATCAGATCGGAGTGCTTTAACCCTTTTACCCAACTGGTTTTCTACTTCATTCTTGAACTCTTTGAACTTTTCAAAGGTCTCGGATTTGCACTTCATGAGATACACATATCCGTATCTACTGAAATCATCAGTAAATGTAACAAAGTAGAAATACCCACCTCTAGCCATGGAACTCATTGGTCCGCATACATCACTATGTACAATACCCAAGAGATCCTCAGCCCTCTCAGTATAACCAGTGAAAGGAGCTTTAGTCATCTTGCCTAACAAACAAGATTCGCATCGCTCAAATGATTCATAATCAAATGAGTCCAAAAGTCCATCTCTATGGAGCTTGGATATGCGTTTCTCGTTGATATGGCCCAGACGACAATGCCAGAGAAATGTAGGGTTCAAGTCATTTGTTCTTAGTCTTTTATTATTTTCTACATTACAGATCAAATGGTCCAAGTTCAAAACATAAAGACCATTAAACAATTGGGCTACAGCATAACAAACATCATTCTTAAATATAGAACAACACTTGTTCTTAATTATAAAAGAAAATCCAATCATGTCCAAACATGAAATAGATATAATGTTTCTAGTTATGGCCGGAACAAAATAACAATTATCTAGTTCTATTACAAGCCCACTAGGCAAAGAAAGACGGTAAACTCCTACGGCTACAGCAGCAACTCTTGCTCCATTGCCGACACGGAGGTCCATCTCCCCTTTACTCAGCAATCTTCTCCTTCCCAGTTCCTGCACATTTGTACAAATGTGAGAACCACATCCGGTATCCAATACCGAAGATGAAGGAGCAGAAAGGTTTATCTCTATAACGTAAACATTTGAAGCGAAAGTCATACCTCCCTTCAATTTCTGCAGACCTTCAATATACGAAGGACAGTTTCTCCTCCAATGACCAGCCTTGCCACAGTGGTGGCATTTCCCTTCCTTCACCGTGCTTTTCTTTTTTCATTAGTGCAGAAGACTTGGCTCAAGATATGACTTAGGTCCCACCTTCGTCTTCTTAGAGCCCTTGGCCTTGCCCTTGCCCTTATGCACCATCAGTACGGGGCTGGCAGGCTTGGCCTTCTTCATATTGATTTCGGCAGTTCTCAACATGCCTAGGAGTTCGGACAGTGTCTTGTCTATTTCATTCATGTGGTAGTTCAAGACGAACTGCTCATAACTGTCCGGCAACAATTGCAGGATCAGATCTGTGGCCAACTCTTGACCAAGAGGAAAACCCAGCCTTTCAAGGTTCTCTATATACCCAATCATCTTGAGTACGTGAGTCCCTACTGAGTCTCGAACTCCCATCTTGCACTAAAACAACGCTTTTGTGACATCGAACCTCTCTTGACGAGCCTGCCCTTGAAACATTTTCTTGAGATGCTCGTCAATCTCCTTGCACCCCATGTTCTCATGTTGCTTCTGAAGCTCAGAGTTCATAGTGGCAAGCATAAGGCATTCGACATCTAAAGCATCGTCAGTATACTTCTTATAAGTATCCTTCTCAGCACGGGAAGAGTTCCCGGTCGGCACCTCGGGGCTTCTTCTTCCAAGACATAGAGCTTTCGCTCTTGCCTGAGAACAATTCTCAGGTTCCTGTACCAGTCCATGTAATTAGTCCTACTGAGCTTATCATTCTCAAGGATGGCTCTCAGAGACAACGTGGAGTGTGAAACACTTGCCATGGAATTCTACAAGAATTTATGCAGAATAAAATCAGTACCAAAATTTCAAATACAATTTATTTTAATTTGGACTTCAATTAAAACACTCCCACTATTTTATTCGAAATGATAGCCCTCACTAACAATTCAGAGAGTTCATGCGAGCTACTCTCTTAGTGGACAAGATCCGTATTTCACCAACACAATGAGTCAGCTTTGGCTTTCCTCTCACGATGCGGTTATTTAGGTAGGCAACGCTTGCCAATTGCATCCTCATGCAATTCTTGTATGGTTGGTGAATAACTCCTTACTCGCATCCATCATATGGTGCATGCCAACCCTATGCCTCTAGGCACTCAACCTTTGAGGTCACCTAGTTAAGTTGGACCCGATGTCGACAGTGGGATATCACAATTATCCGCTCGCACCCTTACCAAGATAGATTAATGCACCTTGCTTTGGCAAGCCCACACTTCATCGATCGAGGCAGGAAGAGTGTCATCCATCGGAAGGCATCCGAACACTTAATATTTGAAGAAGGGATTTTGATTATAGGTTAACAGTTAACCATGATCAACATTTGATCAATGTGCACATCCAAAGAAAAACATTTTTTTCTAAAACCACATGCATCCCTTATGTGCACAACCTGACACCATCAACATTTGATAGAAGGAAGGGATAAATCTGAACATCCGGAAACTTCCAAATCCTCAGATTTACATGCATTGGACAAAAGCAAAGACAACTCAACTTAAGGCAGTAGACAAGCTCATCTCTCTATGTTGGATTCAAAATCCAAAACAAACTCGAGGGATGGTTACTGCTAAGGAGACTACAATTTCTAACAATTAGAAATTTTCACGAAATCCCAGACGTTCTTGGCGGGGTACCAAGACTAAATCTAGACATTCAGAACACTTCTAAATCTCTAGGTTTACACGCACTGGAATAAAAAAACTTCCAATACAACAATCATGGCCGCAACCTGGCTCTGATACCACTGTTGGGTTTCTCTATGAGGATGGCACAACACTTGTGCATGCAGCGGAAGAATAAAACATCAAGAAAACCCAAAAGAGATGGGATCGGGCCATGGTAGTTGAATCAAGAAGTTAACATACAACTAGGCAAAAATTACCTCGGTGGCGTTGAGTCACAACTCAACGGAGATGCTCCAAGCTTCGTGTTCTTGCTGGTGGCGAGTTCTACGTGAAATGATGTCCACGTCTCTGCAGAAATCCACACGAGCGGGAGAACACCGATCTTTCCGTCGCACGGAAAATCGGGAAGGAGAAAGACCGCACCTTGCTTCTCCACGGACTGCTAGGTCCGCGCCAGGAAGAGCAACACCAGCGACGATCGCCGGAGAGGAGGAGGTCGACGGAGCGAGCACGGCGGAGGAACCCTTCCGTCGGCGGGATTCGGGATCGGCGGAGCGAACGAACGGCGGAACACTTCCGTCGGCTTCGATTCGATCAGCACACATAGATCTTCGGTCAGAGAGAGGATCCCGAAAAACCTAAGTGTGTATTTATACCAAAGGCATAAATAGACTTAGGAATATCGCTATCCGCAGACCACCCAAAAACTAGGGTTCCAGAATCGGCGAGAATCACCTAGCAGATTCGGTGAGAATCAATGGGCGAGAATCAGTTAGGATCGACGAGAATCAGTCGGCCATAACTCACAATCGGCGAGAATCACAATCGGCGAGAATCACCCGGATCGGCGAGAATCAGAGTACTAATTCTCGACGATTCTCGTCGATCGGCGAGAATCAGAGTACTAATTCTCGACGATTCTCGTCGATCAGCGAGAATCAGAGTACCAATCCTCGACGATTCTCGTCGACCGTCGGTCGACTATTCTTACCAGTCCTTCAAGGCAACATTTTCCCAACCCGACGATCCTTTAAGGCAACACTTTGCCAATAACCCCATTCAGGTCGGTGATTGGTAACCTTTACCAACACAGTCAATCACCCAACTTCTCCACATCTCTTATGTGCGACCCTGCAGGCTCATATTGCGTTGGCAGTGAGATTACATGTTTGACCACTTCTAGATCACCATGGTAACTCCAACAAGAGCCAGGCAGATGCACAGGTGTATTTATATAGCGACAGGTGGACCCCACCAAAAGATTCCCTCCGGCTCACCCCGCGCTCGCCGAATACTTGGGGTTGGATGTTTCTTTCTGAGCTTTGTCAATCTCAAAAAGAGCGGGGATTGTGTACAACCCCGTATCCGGCGAGCTGGACCAACAAGACTCAGGCGGGCCACTCTAACACCAGGCGAGCTCGGCAGAGAATCAGCTGCGCGAGCTCAGCACCTGCCGAGCCCGAGCTCGGCAATCGTCGACCAGGGAACGGCGTTCGTCGACCAAAGAATGATAAATCGTCGAGCGACCTTCGACTAACGGCAGCTAGCTCGCACGGCCCCAGCTCGCGCTCGCCTTGTGGGACTCGCCACCAGCGGGCGGGCTGATCACCTTCTAGAGCTCGCCCTCGCCATGCGGAGCTCGGCATGCGGTTGGCGAGCTCACCTTCCAGAGGTCGCCAGGCTCCCCAACTCGCCAGATACTGGAGGTACTTTTTTACTATTTTGTCACCGCTGGCCTGCACATAGCCCTTCAAAATAGCAGAGTTTGGCTGTTGGCAGACCCATCCAGGGGTATTTTGGTAACTGCAGGTCAGTTTTATTTGGTTATTTGCAGTCCATGTCCTGAAAACTATAAATAGGACCCAAGGGGTACCCTAGGAGGCATGCATTCTGTGCCCACTTGCTCCAGCTCCCAAGTGCTTCCTGAGGGTACCTTAGCTCGGCCTTTGGATAAGGAGGGGAAGCGCTCTTAGATCTTCCGAGTGTGTGGTGGGTCCTCCCCGCCGAGCCCTTGGGTCATTTTCCTGTTTCCTTTGTTGTTTTGCTTGCAGGACCGAAGTAAGTGTGCGGTCACCCCTTCCCTAAGGGTGAACTCCACAGGAATCGAGAAATCGGTTTCAACACTAGGAGCCTCTTAGGCGCTCGGCGGCCTGCCCCTGGTCTCGAATTCCAGAATCGTGACCTCCGATCCTCGGCGGGAATTTGTTCGGGCGCCTTCCATCCTGATCTTGTGACGAGCTCTCTGGTGGGTTCGATGGGGCCGTAGTTTTCTTCGGAAGAACTTCGGGGCGAGATCCAGCAGTCGGTGACAAAGGAGGAGGTGGCGGTAGAGGAGGGCTCACCATCGGCTGAGACAAGCTAGTCACAGGAGTAGGGGCCCTACTCGCCCCAAGTTACGAGGTCTTCGTCAAAGGTGGATCTTTTTTCCTCCCCTCTGGAGTTTGTTTTTCCGACCTCATCTTGGGAACGATGTTGAAACGAATGGTGTGCTTAGATCGTGACTCTTACTGAGCTTCATGGGCGATTATCGGAGCTGCTCGCAGAGGAGCGTCATCCAAATAATCCCCATAGGTAGTTGACGGAGGACTTGCAAGTAAAGAGCAAAATTCGACGAGATAGATTAGAAATGTTCAGTGACTCAAAGAGTCATCCACGAGATAGTAACCTTGCGACGAAGTGAAATCCGTTTGCTTCTGTGCTTGGGACCTGACGAGGTTTGGGGATGGGGGAAGACGTCGAAGGAAGGCTAGAAGATTCAGGTGCCAATTGCTCAGGAATGTCGCTCAACCCAAGATCATCGAGGAGTTTTTGAGTGTGAGTTGGAATTTCAGAATGGTCGGCCTGGGAGGTGACATCCTCGGTGCCCGACGACAGGTTGTCGTTTTTTGAGTCCAGTGATTTCTTTTTCTTCTTCAACTTCTTCTTCTTGGACGGAGGAAGGTCAACATCGTAATCTCCATCTCGCGGCCTTTTCGGCTTTATTGGCTCGAGGAATTCGGACAATGCAGCAATACTCGCTTGGTAGACTTCTTTAGCAGATTTTGACATCATATGCGAGCTCAAAAGGCATGCCTCAAAGACCAGCTCCCCTCCTATTTATAGTGTTCAACCGACATCCATCGGTCGCGAGTAACTTAGATACTCGCTAAAGCAGCTCGCCGAATAGACGCTGTATGTTTTTTTTCGAGCTACTACGTCGCTCGTAAAGAGCGGGGATTGTGTACAACTCATATTCATCGAGGGTGGACCCCCCAGAGCCAGGTCAGCAAGAAGTCAAAGTCAATACCCAACAATGGCCAGAGTCAACATTGAAGACAGTAGAAGGCCTGAGCGATTATGACGAGCTCCCCTCGCATACTCGTCAGGTAGGCGACTAGGAAAAATACTCGTCCAACCTGTGTGAGCTCCCCCGGGAAGTTGCCCTGCCGCCAGAGGGTGGGGCTATAAAAAATACCCCCGCTCCCCTTGAAGTTGCATATAAATAGGATCTCGGGGGCGCGAAGAGAAGGAATTAGGAATCTCGAAAAGATCTCGATCACCTCATTTCCTAGATTTTGAGCTGAGTCTTTGGATCCTTTATTCAGAGATACAAGACCTGAGTTAGCGATTATCCATCTTATTCGCTATCTTGACTTAGTCGGGAGCTAAAATCTACCTCGTGTCATTTTTGGTTGTGGAGGGAAAACTTGCTCTAAGCATCCGGGTACGTGGCGGGACCTCCCTGCATGTCGCAGCACTTGGGATCCTTTTTGTTGTTCCTCTATTTCTAGATCCTAGCCCGATAGCCGTCGAGCCCGACTGCTGAACCGGTAACCTTAGACTGCCTTGATTCAAATTTTATAGTAGGGATTTTCCCGGCTTTAACACATATGATCACAGGAAAAGGCCGATTTTTGGTAGTAGTGACCACCAAGAAAAATAAAATAAAAGCTCCTCTTCAATCTAATCATTAGATCACCGATGAAGGTTGATTTGTGCAAAAATGATGTACGGTTATACCTCTATGAAAACTTTGAATTAATGACTCTACTTTATGTGTCATTCCGAGAAGAATTCAACGCCACTTTTAGATTATAATTTCATTGAGCAGTTGATGAGAAATTAACTTTTAAAATTTATAACAAAAAAGAACAAATTATTACAGCTCCCATAGAATAAACAACCACTTACTGTTGAAGCCAAAATTGGCCTCTGTGGAGTTCGGGGTCCCAAAAGAGGGGTGACCTCACACCTACAACACTCGGGGGAACATCACGGATCAAAGACTTGGGAAACTAGAAACAGACCCTCGGCTCAAGCGTGGAGGTCCCACCTCACACCCGAAAGACCTTTGAAGTCTGCCCCTCCCTAGCCAATGTTGAGCTAGGTGCCTTGGAGGAAGAAATTAAAGGGGTTTTTGTGGCTGAAAAACAATGCTCTCCAAGGCACCCTCCAGGGTCTATTTATAATTTATTGGGTATGGCCTGCAAATAACCAACCTCCACTGCTCTGGAAATTACCAAAATGCCCCCGAATTGGCCTGCCAACAGCCAAATCCCGCTGTTCTAAATGGTTAATTGCAGTCCACCAGGGTAGTCCCTCAAATCGGGCGGCCTGGCGGTTAGGCGGGAAGCGAGGGGCGGCTTGGGCGGACAGGAGGCCTGCGAGGCGGCGGCCTGGCGAGACGGGGCAAGGCGAGCTGCGGCCTGGCGAGGCGGCGGTCTTACGAGCAGAGCCCTGGCGAGACGGCGGCCTAGCGAGCTGAGTCCTGACGAGACGGCGGCCTGGCGAGCTGAGCCTGGAGAGACGGCGGCCTGGGAGAGGCGGCGGTCTGGAGAGCTGAGCCTGGCGAGACGGCGGCCTGGCGAGCTGAGCCTGGCGAGACGGCGGCCTAGCGAGCTGAGCCTAGCGAGACGGCAGCCTGGGCGAGGCGGCGGTCTGACGAGGTGGCGGCCTGATGAGGCGGCGGTCTGTCGAGCTGAGCCCTGACGAGTCGGCAGCCGGGGAGAGACAACTGTCTGGCAAGCTGAGCCTGGCGAGATGGGGGCCTGGGATAGGGGGCTATCTGGCGAGCTGAGCCTGGCAAGACGGCGGCCTGACTAGCTGAGCCTGGAGAGACGGCGGCCCGGCGATCTGAGCCTACCGAGACGGTGGCCTGGGAGAGATGGCGGTCTGGCTAGCTGAGCCGTGACGAGACGGCGGCCTGGGCGAGACGCGGCCTGCTACGACCTACTTATGGGCTGGGGCGGTCTGCGGGCTGGGGCCTGGCCGACTTTTCAAAGGGGCCCGGGGGGATATAAATATTTCCTCCCCTACTAGTATATTACAAGGGCTAGGCCTAAATTGGCCACCAAGAGTGCAAAACCACTCCAAAATCTTAAAAATACAAGGTTGGTCATGCGCTTGTTGAAGGGACCTTAGTCTGCGAATACAGGGTTGTACACAATCCCCGCTCTTTTTGAGGTTGGCACAAGCTCGAAAAGAAACATCCAACCCAATGTATTCGCTGAGTGGCCTTCTTATAGTCAAAAAATACTTGGCTCCTCCCAGAGGAGTCAATCTGTCATGCCAGCTAATGGGAGCCTTGGTGATGAGACGTTCTCGGGGTAAAAAACACTTGGCCTCCTCGAGGGGTCAGCCTGTCAAGCCAGCTAATGGGAGCCTGGGTGATGAAACGACCTCGGGGCAAAAAATACTTGGCCTCCACGAGAGGTACCACCGGCCCTGCCCAGCTAGTGAGAGCCCGGGCAGTGTGACCGTCCCGGAGCAAAGAGAACTAAGCATCCACGAGAGTTACCTCCGGACCTGCCCAGCTAGTGAGAGCCTGGGCAGCGGGACCGTCTCGGAGCAAAGAGAGCTAGTCATCCACAAGAGGTACCACCGGCCCTGCCTAGCTAGTGAGAGCCAGGGCAGCGGGACTGTCTCAGAGCAAAGAGAATTGGGCATCCACGAGAGGTACCACCGGCCCTGCCCAGTTAGTGAGAGCCTGGGCAGCGGGACTGTCTCGGAGCAAAAGGGGCCTGACATCCACGAGAGGTACCACCGGCCCTGCCCAGCTAGTGAGAGCCTGGGCAGCGGGACCATCCCGGAGCAAAGAGACCCGGGCATCCACGAGAGGTACCTCCGGCCCTACCCAGCTAGTGAGAGATGGGTAGCAGGACCGTCTTGGAGCAAAGTGAACTGGGCATCCATGAGAGATACCACCGGCCCTGCCCAGTTAGTGAGATTCTAGGCAGCGGGACCGTCTCGAAGCAAAAGGGGTCTGTCATCCACGAGAGGTACCACCGGCCCTGCCCAGCTAGTGAGAGCCTAGGCAGCGGGACCGTCTCTGAGCAAAAAGGAACTGAGCATCCACGAGAGGTACCTCCGGCCCTGCCCAACTAGTGAGAGCCTGGGCAGCGGGACCGTCTCGTAGCAAAGCGAACTGGGCATCCACGAGAGGTACCACCGGCCCTGCCCCAGTTAGTGAGATCCTGGGCAGCAGGACCGTCTCGGAGCAAAAGGGGCCTGGAATCCACGAGAGGTACCACCGGCCCTGCCCAGCTAGTGAGAGCCTGGGCAGCGAGATCGTCTCGGAGCAAAAAGGAACTGGGCATCCACGAGAGGTACCCCCGGCCCTGTCCAGCTAGTGAGAGCCTAGGCAGCGGAACCGTCTCGGAGCAAAGAGAACTGGGCATCCACGAGAGGTACCATCGGCCCTGCCCAGCTAGTGAGAGCATGGGTAGCGGGACCGTCTCGGAGTAAAGAGAACTAGGCATCCATGAGAGGTACCACCGGCACTGCCCAGTTAGTGAGAGCCTGGGCAGCGGGACCATCTCGGAGTAAAAGGGGCCTGACATCCATGAGAAGTACCACCGGCCCCACCCAGCTAGTGAGAGCCTGGGCAGCAGGACCGTACCAGAGCAAAGAGACATGGGCATCCACGAGAGGTACCTCCGGCCCTGCCCAGCTAGTGAGAGCCTGGGCAGCGGGACCGTCTCAGAGTAAAGAGAATTGGGCATCCACGAGAGGTACCACCGGCCCTGCCCAGTTAGTGAGAGCCTGAGCAGTGGGACCGTCTCGGAGCAAAAGGGGCCTAACATCCACGAGAGGTACCACCGGCCCTACCCAGCTAGTGAGAGCCAGGGAAGCGGGACCTTCTCGGAGCAAAAAGGAACTTACTCTCCCTGAAGCACACTCGACCCAACCAGCTAGTGGGAGCCTGGCTGACGATATCCTCTCGGGAGTGGGGCTTGATCTCCCCTAGGCACATTCGACCCAACCAGCTAGTGAGAGCCTGGATGAGGAGATCCTCTCAGGGGTGGGACTTGCTCTCCCCGAGGCACATTCGACCCAACTAGCTAGTGGGAGCCTGGATGAGGAGATCCTCTCGGGAGGATGAGACTTGATCTCCTCGAGGCACATTTGACCCATCCAGCTAGTGGGAGCCTGGATGAGGAGATCCTCTCAGGGGTGGTACTTGCTCTCCCCGAAGCACATTTGACCCATCCAGCTAGTGGGATCCTGGATGAGGAGATCCTCTCGGGAGTGGGACTTGCTCTCCCCGAGGCACATTCGACCCATCCAGTTAGTGGGAGCCTGGATGAGGAGATCCTCTCGGCGGTGGGACTTGCTCTCCCCGAGGCACATTCGACCCATCCAGCTAGTGGGAGCCTGAATGAGGAGATCCTCTCGGGGGTGGGGATTTCTCTTCCCGAGGCACATTCGACCCAACCAGCTAGTGAGAGCCTTGATGAGGAGATCCTCTCGGGGGTGGGACTTGCTCTCCCCGAGGCACATTCGACCCAACCAGCTAGTGGGAGCCTGGATGAGGAGATCCTCTCGGGGGGTGGGGCTTTCTCTCCCTGAGGCACATTCGACCCATCCAGCTAGTGAGAGCCTGGATGAGGAGATCCTCTCGAGGGTGGGACTTGCTCTCCCCGATGCACATTCGACTCATCCAGCTAGTGGGAGCCTGGATGAAGAGATCCTCTCGTGGGGGGGGGGGGACTTTCTCGCCGCGAGGCACATTCGAACCAATCAGTTAGTGGGAGCCTGGATGAGGAGATCCGCTCGGGGGGTGGGGTGGGATTTGCTCTCCCCGAGGCACATTCGACCCATCCAGCTAGTGGGAGACTGGATGAGGAGATCCTCTCGGTGGGTGGGACTTGCTCTCCCCGAGGCATATTCGACCCATTCAGCTAGTGGGAGCCTGGATGAGGAGAATTTCTCTGGGGGTGTGACTTGCTCTTCTCGAGGCACATTCGACCCATCCAGCTAGTGGGAGCCTGAATGAGCAGATCCTCTCGAGGGTGGGGCTTTCTCTACCCGGGGCACATTCGACCCAATCAGCTAGTGGGAGTCTGGATGAGGAGATCCTCTCGGGGGTGGGACTTGCTCTCCCCGAGGCACATTCGACCCAACCAGCTAGTGGGAGCCTAGATGAGGAGATCCTCTCTGGGGGTGGGGCTTTCTCTCCCCGAGGCACATTCGACCCATCTAGGTAGTGGGAGCCTGGATGAGGAGATCCTCTCGAGGGTGGGACTTGCTCTTCCTGAGGCACATTCGACCCAACCAACAAGTGAGAGCCTGGATGAGGAGATCCTCTCGGGGGGTGGGACTTGCTCTCCCCGAGGCACATTCGACCCATCCAACTAGTGGGAGCCTGGATGAGGAGATCCTCTCGGGGGGTGGGACTTTCTCTCCCCGAGGCATATTCGACCCATCCAGCTAGTGGGAGCCTGGATGAGGAGATCCTCTCGGGGGGTGGGACTTGCTCTCCCCGAGGCACATTCGACCCATCCAGCTAGTGGGAACCTTGATGAGGAGATCCTCTCGGGGTGGGACTTGCTCTCCCCGAGGCACATTCAACCCATCCAGCTAGTGGGAGCCTAGATGAGGAGATCCTCTCGGGGGGTGGGACTTGCTCTCTCCGAGGCATATTCGACCCATCCAGCTAGTGGGAGCCTGGATGAGGAGATCTTCTCGGGGGGTGGGACTTGCTCTCCCCGAGGCACATTCGACCCAACCAGCTAGTGGGAGCCTGGATGAGGAGATCCTCTCGGGGGTGGGGGGGACTTGCTCTCCTCGAGGCACATTTGATCCATCCAGCTATAGGAGCCTGGATGAGGAGATCCTCTCGAGGGGTGGGACTTGCTCTCCCCGAGGCATATTCGACCCATCCAGCTAGTGGGAGCCTAGATGAGGAGATCCTCTCGGGGGTGGGAGTTGAGCAGTTAGCTCGAGGAGCAATACTTCGCAGCATCTCCATGATGTCTTGGATGGGCGTCATGAACTCTTCCCTTCTCACAAAGGGTGATGTGTTGGGGAGCTTGCCGAGATCATCACTACCTCCCTGACCTCCAGCCATGACACTCCCGAGATCTTCTGTGCTGGTCACTCTCCAAGCTTACCGCACCAAAAGTGTTGAAGCCAAAATTGGCATTTGTGGAGATCGGGGTCCCAAAAGAGGGGTGACCTCACACCTATTACACTCGAGGGAACGTCACAGACCAAAGACTTGGGAAACTAGGAACAGACCCTCGGCTCAAGCATGGAGGTCCCAACTCACACCCAGAAGACCTTTGAAGTCTCCCCCTCCCTAGCCAATGTTGAGCTAGGTGCCTTGGAGGAAGAAAGCAAATGGATTTTTGTGGCTGAAAAGCAATGCTCTCCAAGGCACCCTCAAGGGTCTATTTATAGTTTGTTGGGTATGACATGCAAATAACCAACCTCCACTGAGCTGGAAATTACCAAAATGCCCCAGAATTGGCCTGCTAATAGCCAAATCCCGCTATTCTAAACGACTAATTGCAGTCGACCAGGGTAGTCCCTTAAACAGAGCGGCCTGGCGTGTAACGCCCCTGTTGGAACACCCTATTACTAATTTGGGAAAGGATCACTATGTCTCTAGGATATGTGTTTTGACCTACTTGTATAGATCTTAAGGTCAATTAGTATGTGTCTAGGGGTTAGTAGTTAGGATTGGAAGCTGCCCTCAAGACCCTCAAGATCAGACACTTGTATTCAGGAGACCAAGTTATTTCGTCGAGCTCAGGTCGACGAATCATCGAACTCCACTCGACGATTCCTGAGCTCCGGTCGACGAATCGTCGAACTCCGTTCGACGATCTCTGAGCTCACTTCAGCGAGTCGTCGAACTCCGTTCGACGATCTTCGAGCTCAGATCGACGTTCTGTCTCTTGTTTGTTTTCCTATATCTGAGCTTAGTTCGACGATCGTTGAGCTCAGATCGACGATTCCTGCTTCAGTCTCAAGACCAGTCGTTGAGCTCAGTTCGACGATAGTTGAGCTCAGGTCGACATTTTTCTGGAGAGATCGACGACTTTCAGGATTCAAACACAGATTCAAATTTAGACAGTTATGGAAATCTTCAATTTATTCTCAGCATTTATTCCAATGGATTCTCCAGCCATTTTCATTTAATCTGGAGCAATTTTCAAGGAGATTTTAAAGAATGTTTATTGGACTTTCCTCCAGAAGACAAATGCAGTTAAGGAAATCATTTTTGACTGTCCAACGGCTATGTTGGATTGGGAATCATTTCTATTCAGATCAAGGGAATAACAATAATGATTATGATTCTGCTGGTTAACAAGAACACAAGAAGGATATACATGATATACAGAATTTACACACAGACATACATTTTTGCATTCCAGAACACCTACTGAAGGAGATCAACAACTGAAATTTCAAGATCCCTTCTGATTCAAAGTGTTCAAAGGCTTCATCAATCAAGGCTCCAAACACCACACATTTCAGCCACTGCTGAAATTATCTATTGCTGGAGTTTCAATCTTCTGAAGACCTATCACCCTACTGTAAAGCTTCATCTCCTGATCAACTCAAGATCTCAGGGGGAGCTTTGACAATATCATCCACTAGCCTTCTCTCTGATTGTTGACAGAGAAGGACAACAACACTCTCTCTCACCCCCTTCTGTAAAAGGGTTTCTCAAACTCCCTTCAAAAGTTTATGTTGGTGGCAAGACACCTGATCAAAAAATCTGATCTGGTTTTTGGGGACCTTATCAAAACCTCATTGGTCACCAGGACACCTGATCAACTCATCCTGTAGTGGATTCCTACCTAGGGTGGTAGAAGAGTGGACTACCCATATTGATTGGGGAACCACTATATTTCCTTGTGTCTTCTGGTTGCTACTTTGTGTTTCTGTTGTGTGCTGTGCTTTTCTATTTCTTGCTTTAACTTTTATTTTCTATTTACTGCAAGCACCTACACATATCACTTAAATCAAGTCTTCCACTGCAAATATTTTCTTAACTTGAAAATTATTTTAATAAACTCTATTCACCCCCCTCTAGAGTTAAAGGTAGATCTTATCCTCCACTTTCAATTGGTATCAGAGGGAGGTTGGTTAAAAACACCAGTTTGGCTGTTATCACAGGCTAACACCTGGACCAAAAAGATCTCTGATAAGACCAATCTTCTATAGAGGGTTATTTGTATTTTACTTATTTTTATACAAAACCATGGCACAGAACAAAGACTATGCTAGCACCAGACCTCCAGTTTGCAATCTTTCTAAGTTTGCACTTTGGAAAGCAAGGATTAGACTCTATATGAATTCTATTGATGAGGATATTTTTAATTCTGTTTTGACAGTGTGTCCTACACCACCAGCAAGTACAAGCACAAATGCTGTTCCACCTCCCTCAGGAACAGATGCAGAGATAAAGAAGTGGAAGGTTGTAGATGCCAAGGCTATGAACATTCTAGCCCAGACCATGTCAGATGAAATATTCCAGAAAGTAGCTGAATGCAACTCAGCAAAGGACATCTGGGACAAGCTATCTGAAATAGTCTCAGGATCTGCTGATGAAAGAAAAGACAGAAGATCTCACCTCATAACACAGTATGAGAACTTCAAGAAAGGAGAAACTGAGTCAGTGGCAGACATGTACAACAGACTCAGTCTTATAGTCAATGAGCTGAAAACACTAGACAAAGAAATCTCATTGACTGAACTAAATGATAAAATCCTAATGTGCTTCCCCAGCACTTGGGACTCAAGGATCTAGCCAATCAAGGATGCCAAAAGTTTAAATGAAATAACAACAGAAGCTCTCTTGGGCAAGCTCAAGTCTTATGAGCTGCTCATCAAAAATAGAGAAGAAGAGCAGAAGGCTGCCTCACCAGCCATTAGAAAAGAAAGGTCAATTGCCTTCAAAGCCACTGAAGATCAGCCTAAGGATAAGGTCACATGCAATGAGGAGCTGTTAAGTCTGCTGGCCAAAAGATTTTACAAAATGGCCAAGAAGGATTTCAGAAAAAGGACATACAAAGGGCATGATAAGCCAAGGTATGATAGATCAAATAATAAAGAGATTATTTTCTTTGGTTGCAGGAAACCAGGCCATATGGTGCCTGACTGTCCAGAGATCAAAAACAAGGACAAAAAGGACAGGAATGAGAGAATAAAAGAGAAGGACTTCAGGAAGAAGAGTAGTGACAAACCCTCCTCCAGCAAGAACAAAAACACAAGGAATGGGTTTGTTGCTGAATCTTGGAGTGAGACAGAAGAAGAGTCAGAAGCTTCTTCCAGTTCCAGTGATGATGAAGATGATGCAGATGAAAGAGAGTTCTGCATGATGGCTATCAATGCCTCACAGCAAAATTCTGATGCAGAGGAGTCAGAGTCAGAGATTCAATCAGAAGAAGATCAGGTAATAAGCTCTTTTGATTTTAATTCTGAAGACTTCCAATGTGAATTTAAAGTACTATGTTTGGATTTATTAAAATTTGAGAAGGAAATCATTTCCCTCAGAAATCAGCTGTCTGAACTTAGTACCTTAAAATCTGAAAACCTCAAACTCCCTGAGGAGTTGTAATGCTGTAAGGAGCAGGTAGCTTCACTGAAAAATGAGCTATCAGTGACCAAGAAGTTTGAAGAATCCCTCAATGGGAGAAGTATCAAACTAATGAACATCACAAGCACAGTGAACTCAAGACTCAATAGTACACTGGGCTTGGGTGCTTCATCCAACCAACCCTTAGTATTGTCAACTCCAATCAAATTCATCTCAGATAAAAGTAAGGGAGTTGTGGAGGTTGCCAGGAAAAACTCTGATTTACCTAGGAAAACGGGAGTTCAACAGAAATCGTCGAACGAAGCTCGACGATCGTCGAACAGAGATCAACGATCTCAGGTTAAATCGTCGAACGCAGGACGACGATCTCTGAACCCTGAACTCTGCCATTGTCGATCTTCGAACAGAGCTCGACGATCTGACCCAAGATCGTCGAACGGAGTTCAGCGATCGTCGAACCGAGTTCAAAGTTTTGAAAACTCTTTCAAAGGTAAATCAAATATCAAACCTAAGGGTTCTCCATTTCAAAAAGTTAACCCTTATACTAAATGGATCATACCTCCTAGGAGATATCATCCTGAAGGATATAAGAGTCAACCAAAGATATCTTATATTTCTGAATTTAAAGGTTATCAACCTAGGCCCAAGGTAAACTGGGTCAAAAACAAGTGAATTATTTTATGTGTAGGTGAAAACCTATCCAACATCAAACCAGTAATGATACTTGGATAGTGGGTGCTCAAAGCACATGACAGGAAACAAGGACAATCTCACATCCTTCAAAGCCAAGCTTGGACCCAAAGTAATATTTGGTGATTCAAACTTTGGTCTAACAAAGGGATATGGTGAAGTTCAGATAGGGATAGTCACTTTCAAGAAGGTAGCCTATGTGGAAGGACTGAAGCACAACTTGATCAGCATCAGTCAACTATGTGATGAAGGCTATCAAGTGACCTTCAGCAAATCCCTATGCAAGATCAAGTCAGAGGACAACACAACTGTGTTGACAGGTAATAGGAAAGGTAACATCTATCTAGTAGACTTTCTTTCAACCAAAATAGATTTATGCTTATTCAATTCAACCTCTAGACCCAATGAATTATGGCATAAGAGACTATGACATATAAACCTTAGAACCATTGCTAGGCTATCCAAGGACAACCTTGTTAGAGGACTACCTTCTGGCCCCTACAAGAAGGAAGGACTTTGCAGGGCTTGTTAATTAGGCAAATAAACCAAAAATAGTTTCAAATCACTTAATAAGAGTGATTCACCTAGGATTTTGTATCTGTTACACATGGATCTGTTTGGACCCATTACAGTACAAAGCTTAGGAGGGAAATACTATACTTTAGTGGTTGTAGATGACTTCTCTAGATTCACATGAGTGTTCTTTCTGAGGAAGAAGTCTGATAATTTTAAGTGTTTGACAGAGTTTCTCAAATGCATATAGAGTGAGTTCAATACTCACATTGCCCTGATCAGAAGTGATCATGGGACAGAGTTTGATTCTCTTCTTATGCAAGAGTTCTGTCAGAGTGAAGGGATCAAACACACTTTCTCAGCTCCTAGAACTCCTCAACAAAATGAGATAGCTGAAAGGAAGAATAGAACTCTTATTGAATCTGCTACTACATTGTTGTCAGATGCTCACCTTCCTCTATCCTTTTGGGCAGAGGCAGTGAACACCTCCAACTATGTGTTGAACAGAAGTTTGATACATAAACTAAAGGGCAAGACTCCCTATGAATTACTAAAAGGGAAGAAACCTAAAGTAGATTACTTTAAAATTTTTGGTTGTATTTGTTATATTCATAATAATGACAAGAAATATTTAGCAAAATTTCAAGAAAAAGCTGATGAAGGAGTGTTTCTGGGATACTCCATGATCAGTAAAGCTTATAAGGTTTATAACAAATCAACTCTTAAAATTGAGGAATCTGTTCACATATCTTTTGATGAATCTAACATGTCTTTCAAGGAGAAGAACACTTCTACCATAGAACCTTTGCAGGTACACTCTCTTGCTGAAGACTTGGACAGATTACAAATCATTCAAAAGGATGAAAGCAGAGAAGATAAAGAAGTCACTCAACATCTTGGAGAAAAACATATTGAAGAGTCAGTTGTTGTACCACAAGAGGAAACAACAACACAAGTTGGTGAACAATCAACATCCCCTGTTGATTTAGTAACATCAAGAGATCATCCAATCTCCCAAGTGATTGGAGACATCTCAGCTGGTGTGCAAACCAGAAATCAGGTCAACCAAAACCTGATGCATACTTGCTTTATCTCTCAAATTAAACCTCAATCCATTCAAGATGCAGAGCAAGATCCACACTGGATCATTGCAATGCAAGAGGAGTTGCATTAATTTGAAAGAAACAAAGTTTGGGAACTAGTGTCAAAGCCAAAGGATCATTCCATTTTTGGAACAAAATGGGTATTCAGAAACAAATTGGATGATCAAGGAATTATTGTAAGGAACAAAGCAATACTAGTTGCTCAAGGTTATTCACAAGAAGAAGGGATAAATTATGACCAGACCTTTGCACCAGTTGCAAGGTTAGAGGCCATAAGAATCTTCTTAGCATATGCAGCACACAAGGGATTCAAGGTATATCAGATGGATGTAAAGAGTGCCTTTCTCAATGGAGATATCAAAGAGGAAGTCTATGTCAGACAACCCCCAGGTTTTATCTCTTCAACTTATCCTGACTATGTTTTCAAATTACATAAAGCACTATATGGTCTAAAACAAGCTCCTAGAGCATGGTATGAGACCCTAACTTTCTTTCTTCTAAAAAATAATTTTATAAGGGGTAGAGTAGACCAAACTCTTTTCATTAGAATCCATAAGTCTCATACCCTACTAGTACAAATATATGTAGATGATATTATATTTGGTTCTACTGATTCAAATTTGTGTAGAAGGTTTTCCAACCTAATGCACTCTAAATTTGAAATGAGTAGCATGGGTGAGCTATCCTTCTTTCTAGGATTACAAGTCAAACAACATGCTGAAGGCATATTTATTTCTCAAACCAAGTATGCAAAAGAATTGGTTAAGAAATTTAGTATGTCGGATGCATCATGCATGAAAATACCCATGCATACAAATGTTGTATTAGATGCTGATGAACATGGGAAACCTGTTGATCAGACAACATATAGGGCAATGATTGGCTCTCTATTGTACCTTATAGCCAGTAGACCTGATATAATGTTTGCTACATGCATATGTGCTAGATTCCAAGTGAGCCCTAGAGAGTCACACCTAACTCTAGTTAAAAGGATTCTTAGGTATGTTAAAAGTTGTCCAAATCTAGGTCTCTGGTATCCACATGACTCAGCATTTGACTTCACTGGATTTTCAGATGCTGATTATGCTGGATGTAGAATTGATAGGAAAAGCACCAGTGGAACTTGTCAGTTTCTTGGTGACAGACTTGTCTCCTGGTTTTGCAAGAAGCAGACATCTGTGTCAACTTTAACTGCTGAAGCTGAATATATGGCTGCAGGTAGTTATTGTTCACAAATCCTGTGGATTCAAAACCAACTCCTAGACTATGGCTACAACTTAGAGAGGTCTAAAATATTTTGTGATAACATCAGTGCTATTTCCATTGCACAAAATCCAGTCCTCCATAGTAGGACAAAACACATAGAGATTAGGCATCACTTTCTAAGGGATAATGTTGAGAAGAATAAAATTGAACTTCAATATATCCCAACTGATTTGCAAAGGGGATATATTTTCACCAAACCCTTGGATGAGAAGAAACACACATTCTTCCTGAATTAGTTAGGAATGCTAGATGGAGGAAGTCTAAAATAAATCCCAAGATTTTAAAAGCTAAAAATGACCAAGACTAGACTAAACAAAATGATTTTCTAGTGTATAAAGTATCTTTCTGGTCTCTGAACTGCGCTCGATGATTTTCCCCAAGATCGTCGAACGAAGATCGACGATTTTCCCCAAGATCGTCGAACGAAGATCGACGATTTTCCCCAAGATCGTCGAACGAAGATCGACGTTTTCTTCAAGATCGTCGAACGAAGCTCGACGATTTCCGAAATCGTCGACCAGAGTTCAGCGCTTCTCAGATAGTGCCAGACTATCTTTCTTCAGTTCAACGATCATCGAATGGATATCGACGATGTTGAAGACCTTTTAGTTTCCTTTAGAAGCCCAGATCGTCGAACTGAGTTCATCGATCTTTCCTTTTCTACGTCGAACCCTAATATAAAATTTATTTTTCGACCGTCGTTCTCCTTTGCGCTTTCATACTCTCTGGAGAATTTCTCTTTACCCTCCAAACTTTTCTGCACTTGTTCTTTATTTGTTCTCTTTTGCAGGAAAAATATGGCCGTCTCTGTTGCAGCGCTGGCAGCCATGAAATTCGATACGGGATTTGATATGGATATAGATTCTTTCGCCAACAGCGATCAAATCTTCAAAGACATCCTGGAGTTATTCAAGGACCAACAGCTAGTCAATATAATGACTACACGGATTAAATTGGCCGCTGATGAGATAAAATAATGGGTGTATACTGCCCACACCCAAGACCAAAATACTGTGATTGGGAGCATTTCAGGAACTCAGGTACCTCTAACACCTACCATCATGACAGAGGTTTTTCAGTTAAGTTCTGGTCAGGACTCTATTGAACTGTCTGAAGAAGAGTTTGGGAATATGCTTGATAAGATGGGTCACTCAGCAACAAACCCTAATAAGCTGCTTAAGAAGAATTTATCTGTGGAGTACAGATTTATGGCTGATGTTGTTGGGAAAGTGTTACTGGGAAAACACTCTGCCCATGATACAATTTCTAAATATCAATTATGCTTGATGGGTGCACTAGTAGATAAGAAACAGTTGAACTGGGGAGAAATATTTTTTGATTTGATAAAGAAGAAGATTAATAAGAATTTTGTCAATTTTGGAAGAATCTTAGGGCTGTTCCTGCACAACAGATGCCCTGAAGTACTTATTTCAAATGGGATGCACATCAATGCCTCCAAAAGGATTACTTGTGCCCTATTTGGCAAGTGGGACAGGCAAATTGTAAAGCCAAGCAGAGCCCCTGCAATCTCTTCAACTTCAGGCACAAGGACTGCTGCAGTCTCTTCCCCTCAGACTTCTGCCCCTGCAAAAGAATTG
The DNA here is from genome assembly GCA_039583875.1 of Platanthera guangdongensis. NCBI lineage: Eukaryota > Viridiplantae > Streptophyta > Magnoliopsida > Asparagales > Orchidaceae > Platanthera > Platanthera guangdongensis. The sequence goes on along the minus strand of CM077156.1, from coordinate 139,393,880 downwards.
TCTGTCTCCTCATCTCCACCTTCTCCACCCACTATTTCCACAACCATTGTTACCTCCATCATAGCTGTCTCAACCCAATCCCCCATTTCCATTCCATCTCCGAACTCCATTCACTCACCAGTACCCATTGAAGAAACCTTTCATCCACTACATCACTATCCACAAATCACTATTGACACAGCCTCTCACATTCCATCTTTCACATTACTAGATGATTCCTATATGAATGACTCTCACTCATCACCACTTGAGCAACCATCCTCCTCCACATCATACCAACAGCTACTTCAAGATATTATTGCTCAACCATCATTCACACCATCCATCTCCACTCCATTATCTTCAATTTCCACAATTCCTACATCTCAACTATCTCTTCCTACACCTCCTTCTGCCATAACCTTCATCCCCACTTCAGCCATCTCTACCTCTACTCAAGTCCCACTTGAGCAAGTAGATATATCAATCTTTGCAGATAAGCTTTATGAGATGTTAGCTTCAAGGCTAACACTCTTGCTGGAGACATCACTAGCTCCACTTCTGAAAACTGTTCAGGAGTTATCTGTCAGGCTATCCTCTTTGTATCCTCCTCAGGCAATCCCTTCTGTAGGGTGCCTTGATCCAGCCATCACTGAATCAAGGCAGGGGGAGATGCCTCATGAAGCTGTAAGATTGCCTGCTGCAGATGCTCCAGTTTCAGTCCCAGCTCCAGTTCCAGCTCCAGTTCCAGCCCCAGCTCCCGTTCCAGTTCTCACAGTTGACCTCAGGTCCCTGCTGTCACAATTTGACACTGCATACATCAATTTCCTTCCAGTTGAAAAGACTAAAGATCTCACCAAGGCCATTATGCCTATCTTCAGCTGTGAGCCCAGCCTTATAGCCTCCTATTTAACCTCTGTCCAGGCTGTGGCTAATGCTTTTTCAATCTCTACTATTGCTGCTATTGATGATTTATTTTCTGATGTACATATGATAGAGGCATTTAATTGTGAGCCTGCTGTATCTACTGATTTTTCTAAACCTACTACTGCACCTGTTAATACTACTGTTGTTGTTATTGCTGCTGCTCCTATTGCTGCCCATACTGCTACCTCTTCCCAGCAACCAAAAGACTATCTTAAAAGGATTGATGCTTTGTATGACAATCCTAAAAGCTCTGAAAGTGATGAATTCAAAACTAATTCTGATGATTCATCTGCCACAATTGCTAGAAAAAGGAAAGCCAGAAGCAAGGCTATGAAGAGAGTTCCACCAGAAAAGGCCAAAGATGAAAATGATATTCCTTATTATATTCTGCATGACTGCCCCATATCAGAACCTTGGATGCAATTCTCTAGAAACCAATTAAAGGCAATGAAAAAGAAAAGGAAATATGATAAAGGATCTTCACATGTCTATCATCATCCTCCTCCTCCTCCTCCACCAGATGCTGGTGCAAGTGGAAGTGCTACTCATCATTCCTCAGCTGCTCAAAGCCAAAGCTCCTTTCAAGCTCAAAGAGGATATCAATCTAGAGGATCTCAATCCAAAGGTTATCAACCAAGGAGAGGACAATACAGAGGTAATCAAAAAGATCTCAGAGTCTATTCAAAAGGATATTCCAGGCAACAACATTCTTATAGGAAAGGACAAGATCCTATTGACACAACAAGTGGTCCTTTTCCTTACAAACTAAGAGATCCAGTTTCATCCAGAACTGCTCCTTCTGAGGAATCATTAAACAGATATGAACCTCCAGTGCCATTTGAAGACCCTGAAAACAATCCTACATCTTGGACTGCTAGAATGAAGGAATTAGCTGCATTGGATCAGATTAAGAAGGCCAGAGAACAAGGGAAGGACACATCAAATATCACAACATTTTCAGAACAAAGAAAGAAGGAACTTGAGAGATATGCCTCCAGGAAGTTCTTTGATCCTGAAAGTTACATGATGCTGCACCCAGAAGCTGTTGTACCAAGGCCAAGATCTCAAACCTCTCTAGGTGCAGAAGATGACAGAAGATCAAAGAAGGAAGCTCTAAATCCCAATAGAGAATTGATTTTCAAAAAGAGCAAAAAGGATGAATGACTGTAAGCTGGTTGTGATAACTGCTTTTGATTCTCTGATGTGATTATATTTGTGTTTCTGCTATGTTTTGTTGTTGTTATGTTTCTGCTTTGTATATCTTTACTTTCAATGTCTGTAAATAGTAATCCTAACCCAAAAAGGGGGATATTGTTGGAATACCATATTACTAATTTGGGCAAGGATCACTATGTCTCTAGGATATGTGTTTTGACCTACTTGTATAGATCTTAAGGTCAATTAGTATGTGTCTAGGGGTTAGTAGTTAGGATTGGAAGCTGCCCTCAAGACCCTCAAGATCAGACACTTGTATTCAGGAGACCAAGTTATTTCGTCGAGCTCAGGTCGACGAATCGTCGAACTCCACTCAACGATTCCTGAGCTCCGGTCGACGAATCATCGAACTCCGTTCGACGATCTCTGAGCTCACTTCAGCGAGTCGTCGAACCCCGTTCGACGATCTTCGAGCTCAGATCGACGTTCTGTCTCTTGTTTGTTTTCCTATCTCTGAGCTCAGTTCGACGATCGTTGAGCTCAGATCGACGATTCCTGCTTCAGTCTCAAGACCAGTCGCTGAGCTCAATTCGACGATAGTTGAGCTCAGGTCGACGTTTTTCTGGAGAGATCGACGACTTTCAGGATTCAAACACAGATTCAAATTTAGACAGTTATGGAAATCTTCAATTTATTCTCAGCATTTATTCCAATGGATTCTCCAGCCATTTTCATTTATTCTGGAGCAATTTTCAAGGAGATTTTAAAGAATGTTTATTGGACTTTCCTCCAGAAGACAAATGCAGTTAAGAAAATCATTTATGACTATCCAAAGGCTATCTTGGATTGGAAATCATTTCTATTCAGATCAAGGGAATAACAATGATGATTATGATTCTGCTGGTTAACAAGAACACAAGAAGGATATACAAGATATACAAAATTTACACACAGACATACATTTTTGCATTCCAGAACACCTACTGAAGGAGATCAACAACTGAAATTTCAAGATCCCTTCTGATTCAAAGTGTTCAAAGGCTTCATCAATCAAGGCTCCAGACACCACACATTTCAGCCACTACTGAAATTATCTATTGCTGGAGTTTCAATCTTCTGAAGACCTATCACCCTACTGCAAAGCTTCATCTCCTGATCAACTCAAGATCTCAGGGGGAGCTTTGATAATATCATCCACTAGCCTTCTCTCTGATTGTTGACAGAGAAGGACAACAACACTCTCTCTCACCCCCTTCTATAAAAGGGTTTCTCAAACTCCCTTCAAAAGTTTGTGTTGGTGGCAAGACACCTGATCAAAAAATCTGATCTGGTTTTTGGGGACCTTATCAAAACCTCATTGGTGATCAGGACACCTGATCAACTCATCCTGCAGTGGATTCCTACCTAGGGTGGTAGAAGAGTGGACTACCCAGATTGATTGGGGAACCACTATATTTCCTTGTGTCTTCTAGTTGTTACTTTGTGTTTCTGTTGTGTGCTGTGCTTTTCTATTTCTTACTTTAACTTTTATTTTCTATTTACTGCAAGCACCTACACATATCACTTAAATCAAGTCTTCCACTGCAAATATTTTCTTAACTTGAAAATTATTTTAATAAACTCTATTCACCCCCCCCCCTCTAGAGTTAAAGGTAGATCTTATCCTCCACTTTCAGCCCCGAGAGTCGTAGTCGAGCTGGTCGCGTCGAAAAGGAATTTTGGTGCCTGTATTGGGGTACACGGCCAGGGACACGGGCGTGTCCATGACTGAGTCTTGCTGTGTGATGGTTGGTTCTGTCCCGAGAAGGACACGGCAGGAAACACGGTAGGGAACACGGGCGTGTCAGGTGATACGGGCATATTCATACCCGTGTCCCCACCTGTGTTCTGCAGAGTCGTGTCGGTTGGCGTGGCGGTTACTGATGACACGCCCCCGGATACGGGCGTGTCGAGGATCCGACACGGGCGTATCGTGGCGTTCGATGATTCTGGACAGCGTTCGACGATTTTCGCCAGCGTTCGACGATCTTGGGTCGACGATTTTGGCGAGTTCGAGGATGGGATCGATGATCGTCGAGCAGAGAGCAGTTGACGAGTTCGACGATCTTGGGTCGACGATTTTGGCGCGTTTTACGATCTTGGGTCGACGATTTTGGCGCGTTCGACGATTTTGTAGCGGTCGACGATCTTGGTACGACGATCGTCGAGCAGCGATCACAGTTAATTGTCGTGGACGTATCCTGCTCCGGTTTGTGAACCGTGCGGTGTTTGGCCCTGTCGTTCCAGGTCAGGACCGAATCGTAGCCATGCATTTTCCTTTTGTGGGATCCGACGACTGGTGGTTATTCCGATTGGGATATACCCGAGTGTAGGGTTTCAAAACCCTTATTTTCTGTCACTGGTTCTCTGTCTAAGTTCTAGAGAGAAGGGAGGAAGAAGGAGGAGTTTTCCGACCGCCGGCGTAGCATCGGAGCGCCGTTTAGAAAACCGAGAGCGGGTCCGTGGAGAGAATCTCGTTGTGAAGACTTCTATCCGGATAGTTTCTCATGGCGCCAAAGTGTACTACTAGGATAACGATTCTCAACTTGAGCATGTGAAGCTCACTTCCTTTTGCATAGGGAAACCCGCTCCCGCGAGTGTGCAGTGAGTGTGCGGTGTTTCTTGGGGTAGACGTGAATAGTCCCCCTTGTGTTGCATATAGAGTCCGAAATCATTATACAGACATAGGCATTGTGTGTGAAGCCTACCCGGACATGTTGGTCTGGATCGGTGATGTTGCATTTGTATGATTTGCCGGAGAAGACTCCGTGCTTTGGGTTTTCGGGTTTCTACACGGTAGATTGCAGCAGGTATCCTTGGGGATTAACTCCAAGGGGCACCCGGAAAACTGAGTGGAATCGTTGTTCTGCTAACTTGGCGGTATGAGAACCGGCCTTGAACATAACTGGGTTATGTGGTTGTTTGGAATATTTAGGATCCGAGAGAAGCTTGGCTCGTGCGTACGTCTTAAGGTGACTACGTGGTATGAGCAACGGGCAAGTGGAATCAGACCTGGGCTATGTGGTTCGGTGCGAGATACACGAAGATGGGGACTGGCCGTTGGCATAGTCGGGAGCCTTAGAAAGTGGTCAGGAAGGCTAAATGCTCATGTTGTTGCCATCCTGGGGGTGGTGGTGAAGACGCTGAAATGTCAGGATTCACCGTTAATAAGCCCTGAGTGCACGGGGTGTTTGGCCATGCGAGCCTTCACCCGTGGCGAAGTATATTAATACATAATTGTTTAGATGGGCAAATGATTTGCAGGGAAGGAGCACCGTAGTCCCGAGAAAGAAACGGGGTCGTTATAATTTGGTCGGCTTTGGCTGACCGTTTCTTGTTTGCCACCATGCGGTGGAATGTTACTTGCAGGTGCTGCGGAGCCGAGTGCAAAATAACATGCTGGAGCCCATGTTGCTGAGTTGGCCCTCGAAGGCCTTAGCGAATAGTTGTTTTCATTTTGTCATGTGTGGCCGGCCTGCGAGCCGATATTTGTAAGATATTATATTATTAAGTGAACTTCTGTAAGGTCATAAGGCCAGTTACTTTTCAGTGTATTTGTGATTCATTCTTGTTGTAGTGGCTGTGGACATTCATGACTATTGGATTTTAGTTTTGGGTTCTTTTAACTTTTAAAAGCTTCCGCTAGAATGTTCTGTGTTAGGACGAGTAGTCTTAATTGGATAGTTTGGTTATTAATACGTAACCCTTCCGTCCGTCCGTGGTATACGATGTCGGGCCCCGGCCGGACCTTCTGCTATATACCATACGATAGATGAGGGTGTTACAATTTGGTATCAGAGCTCTGGTTACGGTCAGGTTTAAATGAATTTGTGGACGAATTCTTTTAAGGGGTGGTGAGCACATGTGTGCGTCATCGTTATAACATCAAAAAGAACCCATGAATGTCCACTTAGGAATGAAAAAAATACACTTATTTTGTGGAACCTGAGTGTTCCAATGATTGCTTTTAGAAATTTGTTCGTCGTCTAATCGGGGGTCTTTGCTTTTATAGGCGGCTAGGAGCGGTGCTGGTCAATCAGAGCGTCCCCAATCGGCAGAAAGTAGTGCACCGAGGGATGTACCTACAACACCTCCTTCAGCGGAAACCATCAGGATGGTGGCTGAAGCGGTTTTTGTCATGATTAATGCCCAACCTGCAGGGCAAATGCACCTTGCACCTCCTGTTGTTGAGCAAGAATCGGTTAGGGAGGCTGAGCCGAGAGTGGTGGAGCGTGCAGCAGTTGGTCTGGTAGAGCCGAGGAGAGCCACTGAGAGGCAGCTCAAGCACGTAATGGGCTTTAGTCCTCCAGTATTTGACGGGGTTGGAATGCCAGCTCAAGCTGAGGACTGGCTCTCTACGATAAAGAGAGTCTTGACAGCCACATTAACTGAGGAGTGGCAGAAGACCACCATAACGACTTTCCTTTTGGCTGGTGAGGCGAGGCTGTGGTGGGATGAGTTGGAGTTCCATCTCTTGGTGGGAAGGCAGCTTGATGATGTGCATATGGAGGAATTTTCAAGATTATTCTTGGCCATATTTCTACCCTCTGCTCAGAAGCTTGAGATGGAGGACCAGTATCTTGGGTTGACTCAGGGAGCTAGAAGCGTGGACGAGTACCTCCACGAGTTTACTCGGTTGGGTCGTTATGCTGGTGCTATGTTCACGGAAGAGGAGAGGAAGACCAATCGATTTTATGAGGGTCTACGTAGCGACCTACAGTTATTCCTTGCTGGGCCTAAGGCGCAGGGCTTCCTAGCCTTGGTCAATTCGGCCCGATCATTAGAAAAGGTCGTAAAGAAAGTGCAAGAGAAGAAGGACCCAGGGGAAAAGAAGGCAGAGTTAAAAGTGTCAAATGCAAAGTCAGGTTTCCGCAGGTGGAACAAGAAGTAGAGGACTTCGAACTCAGCCCCTTCGCCTGGTGCGTCAGAGGCAACTTCAAGTCGAGTCCCGGGAGCTTGCTACAATTGTGGGAAGACGGGGCATTTTGCTCGTGATTGTTGGAGTGGACGTGCAAAGTCCAAGAGGAAGTCTGGAGTGTCTTATGAAGAGAAAAGGAAGGCGGTGGAGTCAACCGCGTCCTATCATGCTCCAGCCCAGCCTAGAGTTTACGATCATGGCCTGCAAGAGGCCATAAAGCAAGCTGACGTGGTGACATCATTCGTGTTGGTTTTTGATTGTCCGGCGAGAGCCCTTTTTGATACGGGAGCTTCGCATTCCTTCTTGTCCGAACGATTTGTGACGCACATCGGGGTCCCTCCCTCGATGGCAAAAGACAAGTTGGATGTGTTGTTGCCCAATGGGTGCTCAATGCGTGCGGATAAGGTCTGTGTAGTCAAGATCCGGATTAGGGATCAGGAGTTTGATTTGCGGGCATAGGTGCTACCGTTAGTAGAATTCGATGTAATCTTTGGTATGGACTGGCTCTCGGAGCAGCGAGCTTACATTGATTGCAACCGAAAGGAGGTTAAGTTGGGATTAAATTCTGAACGGGAGACAATGTTTGGGGGCATGAAGGGGTTGGGGAAAGTTTTGATGTCGGCCCTTCAGGTGATTAAGGCGGTTCGGTCTGGGGCAGAGCTGTTTGTCATATTGGTGCCGGCCGCAACACGTAGGCCTAGTCTGGACAGCATCCCAGTTGTGTTTGAGTATCCCGATGTGTTTCCAGATGATCTCCCAAGAGCCCCCCCCCCCCTCAGCGGGAGATTGACTTTACTATTGAGCTGGTGCCGGGTGCCAAGCCGGTGTCACGCTCTCCGTATCGGATAGTTCCAAGAGAGATGGAGGAGTTGAAGGTGCAACTGCAAGAGTTGTTGGAGCAAGGATATGTGCGTCCGAGTTCGTCGCCTTGGAGCGCACCGGTTCTTTTTGTTAAGAAGAAAGATGTGAGCTTGTGATTTTGTATTGACTATCGAGAGTTGAACAAGCTTACGAAGAAGAATAAGTATCTGATCCCAAGGATCGACGATCTATTTGATCAGTTGGTTGGATCAGCGGTATATTCGAAGCTAGACCTGAAGTCCGGCTACTATCAGTTGAGAATAAGGGAAAGCGACGTCCCAAAGACAGCATTCAGTACGCGATTTGGGCATTACGAGTTTACGGTCATGCCGTTTGGGTTAACGAATGCGCCATCCGTGTTTATGGATCTGATGAACAGGACGTTCAGAGAGTATCTGGATCGTTTTGTGATAGTGTTTATCGACGATATCTTGGTATACTCGCAGTGTGAGGAGGACCATTACAAGCATCTACACATGGTGTTGGAGACGCTGAGGAAAAATCAATTGTATGCTAAGTTCTCCAAGTGTGAATTTTGGTTATCCTCGGTAGCGTTCCTTGGTCATGTTGTTAGTTGAGAGGGGATAGCGGTGGATCCGGTGAAGATAGTGGTGATACGAGAGTGGCCTACTTTGACTACGGTGGCGGAAGTCCGGAGCTTTCTGGGGCTTGCCGGCTACTATAGGCGCTTCGTAGAGAACTTTTCGCGGATAGCGCTTCCACTCACGATGTTGACAAAGAAGGACCAAAAGTTTGTGTGGTCGCTAGAGTGTGAGCAGGCTTTTGAAGAGCTGAAGAGGAGGTTGACCATGACGCCTATTTTATGTTCGCTGAGTGGGACCGAAGGGTTTGAAATTTATGGTGATGCTTCGGGTAGCGGTTTGGGCTGTGTTCTGCTACCGCATGGGAGTGTGATAGCCTATGGGTCAAGGCAATTGAAGGTTCACGAGAGGAATTATCCGGTTCACGACTTAGAGTTAGAGGCTGTGATATTCGCTCTGAAGCTGTGGATGCACTATTTATACAGCGTGAAGGTCGACATCTACACCGATCATAAGATCCTGAAGTACTTATTAGATCAGAAGGATCTGAACATGAGGCAGCGGAGGTGGATGGAGTTCTTGGGGGACTACACCTTCGAGATACATTATGTACATGGTAAAGGTAATACAGTGGCGGATGCGTTGAGCCGCAGGGCGTCTGCACAGGCCAGTTGGTTGTCGGTACATGATGAGAGCTTGGTCCGTGATTTGGAGGCTTTGAAGATTTCCTGCGTCGATAAGCAGTCAAGTGCCAAGGCAATGTTGTGTTGGACAGAGTTGTAGTATGACCTAGCTAATAGAGTTCGACGGGCTTTGGTTCAGGATAGCAGCATGAAGCGGATCTTAGATGAAACTTTGGATGGGTCAAATTCCTAGTTTGTTGTTGTGGAAGGATTGCTAAGGAAGGACGGTCGTCTATACGTTCCTAGTGCGAATAATCTTCGGGAGGAGTTGATGTACGAGGCTCATCATACCAAGTACTCAATCCACCCAGGAAGCACGAAGATGTATAAAGACATGAAGAAGTTGTTCTGGTGGCCAGGATTGAAGAAGGATGTAGCACTCTACGTGGCCAAGTGCCAAACTTGTGCCTTGGTGAAGGCGGAGTGCCAGAAGCCCGGAGGTTTCCTAAAGTCTTTACCTATCCTAGAATGGAAATTTGACGACATTTCTATGGATTTTGTGCATGGTTTGCCAAAGTCGCAGAAGGGAAACGACGCCATTTGGGTGGTCGTGGACAGGTTGACAAAAGTGTCGCATTTTATCCCGAATAGGAAGGAAGATCTGGTGGAGAAGTTAGCCAAACTCTACGTGGATAATATTGTGCGGTTGCATGGTGTGCCCCGCAGTATTGTTAGTGACCGAGATGGACGCTTCATGTTGAAGGATTGGAGGTTGGTGCATGGTATGTTGGGAACTAAGCTGAGTTTCAGCACAGCTTTTCATCCGCTGATGGATGGTCAGACCGAGAGGGTTAACATGACGATGGAGGACATGCTTCGCATGTGCATCCTAGATTTCGGAAAGCATTGGGAAGATCACATGTACATGGTGGAGTTTGCGTATAACAACAGTTTTCAAGCGAGTATTGGTATGGAACCTTTCGAAACCTTGTATGGGAGGAAGTGTCGTACGTCGTTGTCTTGGTTGTAGGCAGACGAATAGAAGTTGTACAAACGTCAAGCGGTGGAAGACACTACTTCAATGGTGCGTACAATTCAGGAGAGGTTGAAGATCGCTCAGGACAGGCAGGCAAAATACTATAATGCCAAGCATAGGAACGTGGAGTTCTGTGTTGGCGACTGAGTATATTTAAAAATCAAGTCGTTCAAGGGTGTTTCGCGGGTTCGACGCTTGAAGAAGCTGAGTCCGAGATACCTTGGACCATTTGAAATCCTGGAGCGTGTTGGCGAAGCGGCGTATATATTAAAACTGTCAGTGGAGCTGAGTGGGCTACACAATGTGTTCCACGTGTCAGTGTTGCGTAAGGCGGTGCAAGTGCCTTCGCAGATATTTGCGGTCGACCAAGTGCCGGTTGATTACGAGTTGACGACAAAGGTCAAGACTATACATATAGAAGACGTTGAAGTCAAGCGACTCTGCAACAAGGAGATCCGAATGGTTAAAGTCTGATGGGATAACTGCGGACGTGAGGAGCTTTCATGGGAGCGAGAGCAAACTATGTTGGAAGAATACCCCGAGTTATTCCACTCAGGTAACATTTAATTTTGTGTACCTTTACTCAATTTCGGGACGAAATTCCTTAAGTGGGAGAGATTTGTAACGCCCCGAAAGTCGTAGTCGAGCTGGTCGCGTCGAAAAGGAATTTTGGTGCCTGTATATGGGTACACGGCCAGGGACACGGGCGTGTCCATGACCGTGTCTTGCTGTGTGTTGGCCGGCTGTGTCCCAAGAAGGACACGGCAGGGAACACGGGCGTGTCAGGTGACACGGGCGCGTTCATACCCATATCCCCACCCGTGTTCTGCAGAGTCGTGTCGGTTGGCGTGGCGGTTACTGATGACACTCCCCTGGACACGGGCGTGTCGAGGATCCGACACGGGCGTGTCGTGGCGTTTGACGATTCTGGACAGCGTTCGACGATTTTCGCCAGCGTTCGACGATCTTGGGTCGACGATTTTGGCAAGTTCGACGATGGGTTCGATGATCGTCGAGAAGCGATCACAGTTAATTGTCGCGGACGTGTCCTGCTCCAGTTTGTGAACCGTGCGGTGTTCAGCCATATCGTTCCAGGTCAGGCCCGAATCATAGCCGTGCATTTTCCTTTTGTGGGATCAGACGGCTGGTGGTTATTCCGATTGGGATATACCCGAGTGTAGGGTTTCAAAACCCTTATTTTTTGTCGCTGGTTCTCTGTCTAAGTTCTAGAGAGAAGGGAGGAAGAAGGAGTTTTCCGACCGTCGGCGTAGCATCAGAGTGTCGTTTAGAAAACCGAGAGCGGGTCCGTGGAGAAAATCTCGTTGCGAAGACTTCTATCAGGATAGTTTCCCATGGCGCCAAAGCGTACTACTAGGGTAACGATTCTCAACTTGAGCATGTGAAGCTCTCTTCCTTTTGCATAGGGAAACCCGCTCCCGCGAGTGTGCGGTGTTCCTTGGGGTAGACGTGAATAGTCCACCTTGTGTTGCATATAGAGTCCGAAATCGTTATACGGACATAGGCATTGTGTGTGAAGCCTACCCGGACATGTTGGTCTGGATCGGTGATGTTGCATTTGTATGATTTGCCAGAGAAGACTCCGTGCTTTGGGTTTTCGGGTTTCTACACGGTAGATTGCAGCAGGGATCCTTGGGGATTAACTCCAAGGCGCACCCGGAAAACTGAGTGGAATCGTTGTTCTGCTAACTTGGCGGTCTGAGAACCGGCCTTGAACATAACTGAGTTATGTGGTTGTTTGGAATATTTAGGGTCCGAGAGAATCTTGGCTCGTGCGTACGTCTTAAGGTGACTACGTGGTATGAGCAACAGGCAAGTGGAATCGGACCTGAGCTATGTGGTTCGGTGCGAGAGACCCGAAGACGGGGACTGGCCGTTGGCATAGTCAGGAGCCTTAGACAGTGGTCAGGAAGGCTAAATGCTCATGTTGTTGCCATCCTGGGGGTGGTGGTGAAGACGCTGAAATGTCAGGATTCATCGTTAATGTGCCCTGAGTGCACAGGGTGTTTGGCTGTGCGAGCCTTCACCTGTGACGAAGTATATTAATACTTAATTGTTTAGCTGGGCTAATGATATGCAGGGAAGGAGCACCGCCGTCCCGAGAAAGGGACGGGGTCGTTATAATTTGGTCAACTTTAGCTGACCGTTGTTTGTTTGCCACCGTGCGGTGGAATGTTGCTTGCAGGTGCTGCGGAGCCGAGTGCAAAATAGCGGGCTGGAGCCCATGTTGCTGAGCTGGCCCTCGAAGGCCTTTGCGAATAGTTATTTTCATTTTGCCATATGTGGCCGGCCTACGAGCTGATGTTTGTAAGACATTATATTATTAAGTGAACTCCTATAAGGCTATAAGGTTAGTTACTTTTCAGTGTATTTGTGGTTCATTCCTGTTGTAGTGGCTGTGGACATTCATGACTATTGGATTTTAGTTTTGGGTTCTTTCAACTTTTAAAAGCTTCCGCTAGAATGCTCTGTGTTATGACGAGTAGTCTTAATTGGATAGTTTGGTTATTAATACGTAACCCTTCCGTCCGTCCGTGGTATACGATGTCGGGCCCCGACCGGACCTTCTGCTATATACCATACGACGGATGGGGGTGTTACATGGTGGTTAGGCGGGAAGCGGGGGGCGGCCTAGGCGGACAGGCGGCCTGCGAGGCGGCGGCCTGGCGAGATGGGGCAAGGCGATCTGCGGCCTAGCGAGGCGACGGTCTTGCGAGCTGAGCTCTGGCGAGACGGAGGCCTGACGAGCTGATGACGGCCTGGCGAGCTGAGCCTGGCGAGACGGCGGCCTGGGAGAGGGGCGGTCTGGCGAGCTGAGCGTGGCGAGACGGCGGCCTGGCGAGCTGAGCCTGGCGAGATGGCGGCCTGGCGAGCGGAGCCTGGCGAGACGGCGGCCTGGGCGAGGCAGCGGTCCGGCGAGCTGAGCCCTGGCGAGACGACAGCCTGGGAGAGGCGGCGGTCTGGCGAGCTGAGCCGGGCGAGACGGCGGCCTGGGAGAGGGGGCGGTCTGGCGAGCTGAGCCTGGCGAGACGACGGCCTGACGAGCTGAGTCTTGCGAAACGGCGGCCTGGCGAGCTGAGCCTACCGAGACGGCGGCCTGGGAGAGACGGCGGTCCGGCGCGGCAGCGGTCTGGCGAGCGGAGCCCTGGCGAGACGGCGGTCTGCGCGAGACGCGGCCTGCGGCGGCCTACTTGAGGGCTGGGGCGGTCTGCGGGCTGCGGCCTGGGCGACTTTTCAAAGGGGCCCGGGGGGAGATAAATATTTCCTCCCCCTACAAGTATATTACAAGGGCTAGGCCTAAATTGACCACAAAAAGTGCAACATCACTCCAAAAACTTAAAAATATAAAATTGGTCACGCGCCTGTTGAAGGGACTCTACTCTGCGAATACGGGGTTGTACATTTACATTAAGAAGGCAATGAAAAAAAAGTAAATAGGTAGCAAATAAACAGTTAACCACATGCACATGCGCACAAACTATATATATTATTGGAAAAAAGCATAGATTCTCAGCACAAACTATTATCTGCTTCACATCGATTGATTAACCAACAACAACATTAAGAAGACAATGAAAAAAAGGGAATTGCAAATTAAAAAAGAAAGAGACAAACAACACACGGTAAACATGCATACTTAAAAGTTCATCTTGGCACACAAAAGCATGCAATGCTTCTTGGGAGGCATGGACGCCATGTGTATGGCTGCTTCAGAAAAATCGATATGTTGCGCGGGTCTTACATACCATATGGCGATGTAACTCTCCAAGGACGCTCGTGTGTACTTGGTTTTTGGGTCCAGTGGTCGACAAAGTAAGAACGGTCCCGAAAAGTACAGATCGTACACTTGCAGGTTTGCCAAGTAATACACGTACCGGATTTCAAGACGAGTACAGATGTCTTCATTCTGTAATGACATTCATTTCTGCAGTCATCTAGAGTGCACTGCGGAGTACCATATTTGGGGTATCGTATCCATTTCCTAAAACAGTTGTACTTCAGCGGCGTTCTAGTGCTGTCACTCTGCTCCACCACTGCCTAAGAAGATAAACCACTAATTAATACTCATTATATATAAAGGTGCTGCTATTCGCACCGTAATTTTGACTAGACGTATCGTATTTTTTCTTAATTTTTCGCGCCTTTTAAAAATGTCTTGTGCATGCATTTTTAGGAAAAGTGTTCACCACAAAAGTTGTAGATCTCCACGATATCTACAACTTTCATGGTGAACACTTTTCCTAAAAATGCATGCACAAGGTGTAATTTGGAAACACACCTAGGTTTCACGCCTTTTGTAAATAAGTCTTGTACATGCATTTTTAGGAAAAGTATTCAACACGAAAGTTGTAGATCTACTTGAGATTTACAACTTTCGTGATAAACACTTTTCCAAAAAAATGCATGTACAAGGCGTATTTCCAAAATACACGAAAAATTAGGAGAAAGTGCGGTGCGATTAGCCAAAACTGCGGTGCGGATAGCAACGCCCTATATAAATGCTGTCCGATTATTCTATGGCAATGGATCGTGATTGGCTGTGCGTGCAGGCCTTTTAGGCACCTGCGGCAGGCGATCCCGCTGCTGCCGGCCGTCAATGGGTAAAAAAAATTGCCCACACACCGGCTCCCTGAATTTGCCGGTGTGAGCGCCGGCGAATCCAGGGCGGCCCGTGGCCTGCGAGCCGCCGGCCGCCGCTTGGTAAAGAGTTCTGGCCGTCTGGACACACACACACACACACAGACTCAGTATATAGATCAGGATCCTCTCCATTTCATGAGGATTCATTTCATGATCCAGATAGAGTGAGGGAGGATCTGGCAGGTTCAATTTTTTCCGCCTTTTATATTTTTCTTTTAAGCAAAAAAGTATAAGCCATTAGATGTATTACACTTTTTTCTCATTCACCAGATCTTAAAATGGATCCCCTCCATTTCGGATCCGCCGGATCCTCAGTATATATGCAGACGGCCAGGGAACCCGCAGTGGCCGGCACGGCCGCTGACACTGTTCCTCTTCACACCTTCCCACACGAAACGTATTTGCACTGGAACCTAACTCTGAGAGTGAGAGAGCGAGCCAGAGAGAGAGAGAGAGAGAGTCATCACCTGTGCTTGGGAGGAGGAGTGCAAGGATGAGCAGTTCTGGAACGATGATTGATCTGCTGGAGAACCTCATTGTTTTTTGCGTTAGTTGTGATAGAGAAAGAGATATACATTTAAGTACACACACATATATAGTGTAATGAAAATAAGAAGGTGAATAGGTAGGTTGCTCGGGAAGTTATCTTAATTTTTGTATCTTTTATTTGTCTGTAACGTTAGACTGAGTAATTTATTATTGAGATAGCTGAACAAAAATACATATAGGCCGTTCAATAATTCAACAAATGTCACAACCTAGTTTACTGATTCTACTACATATGACCTTATCATATATATATATATATATATATATATATATATATATATATATATATATATATATATATATATATATATATATATATATATATATATATATATATACATACATACACTAGCATCTTCGAACGGGCTCCGTCCGTTCTCGATGCGTCGCTGCGGGCTTCGCCCGCTTGGCATTCCGGCGGGCTTCATCCCCCCCCCCACCCCCCGGCAAGCCCGCCTGGCATACAATTTTAAAATTTTAAAGTTATTTATTAATTTTAAATTTAAATTTTCTGATTTTTAAATAATTATTTAATTATTATTTAATTATTTATTAATAATATAAATTATTTAAATATATAACAAATAAAAAAATCGGAAAAAAAAAATTTAAACCCGCGCCCCTCACGGCTCACCCCCGCCGCCCCTGCCCGCTCGCCGCCGGACAACCCCCGACGGGTTCGCCGGATGCTGGCGAACCCGCCGGTGGCCGCCGGGCAGGCCGCCAACGGCTCCGCCGGCGGCGGCGGGGGTGAGCCGTGAGGGGCGGGAGAGGGAATGCAGGTTATCGGATTTTTTTGGAGAATGAACAGTAGCAGATTTAGGTATTTGGTTATTTGGAGACCTCTTGCTTTGAATCCAATGAACCGTATTTGATGAAACTTGATCGGATGGTCCAGATGAGATTCATGGTGTGATTGAGATATGCATATTGTATTATATAATATATATATATATATATATATATATATATATATATATATATATATATATACATATATATGTATATATATATACATATATATGTATATATATATATACATATATATGTATATATATATATACATATATATGTATATATATATATATATACATATATATGTATATATATATATATACATATATATGTATATATATAAAGATGTATCTTTGAATATGTCGTTAAATAGAAACCAATTGTTTGATCTCAATCATTCAATAAAAAAAAAGAAAAAAAGAAAAAAAAAATAAATACAGTCCTCATAAATCTATTAATGTGAAAGAATAAGTAAAAAAGAGGGAGAAAAAGAGAGAGAGGGAGGAGAGAGGACGGTACAGCTTAGTTTTTTCAATCATGATATAATATTATATATATTATTTAATTATAAAATATAATGTAGAAAGAGAGAGGAAGAGAAAGAGATGGGGTGTGAGTGCCGTAGTGAGGGAGAGAAAAAAAATTTCTACTTATATACAATTTTTTTTATAAAATAAATATTTTAGTATTAATGTATATTTGTTATTATCATTTTGAGTACTCACATGTATATGTTGCTGGCATAGCCCGCAGATGCATCGCACACAGGCGAAATCCGTGCGGAGGCGGGGGAAGCCCGCATGGATGGGGTCGGAGGCCGCCCGAGAGCATCCAGCAGAAATCGTTAAATAGAAATCAATTATTTGATATCAGCCATTCAATAAAAAAAGAGAAATAAAAAGAGAAAAAAATAAATAAATATATCCCTCCTAAACCTCCTCAACCTACTACCGTGGAAGTGGAAGGATCAATGAGAAAGAGAGGGAGAGATAGAGAGAGAGGAGAGAGGGGGGAGGGGGGGCCGCCGGGTTCCACTCCAGTACGAGGGGGAAAAAGGGGGGGGGAGGGGGGCGGAAAAAGAGAAAAAGAGGGGGAGGAAAAAAAGGAGGGAGATGGAGAAAGAGAGGTGGGAAAGAAATAAAAAAAAAGAAGGGAGGGAGAGAGAAAGAAAGAAGAGGGAAGAAGATGATGCACTATATCTCTCTTGTGTGGTAATTTTTTGTTCATTTCAACTTCTATTTGCCACGACAGTGGCGTAACTGCGTAAGCGGTGGTACCGTCGTTCGTGAACGTTCAATCTCACAAGAAATTTTATCCACTTTTATGTTCAAAACTAATTTCTTTTCTTGACGACAGTCATAACCTTTGACATGCCAAACATACATTCTATTGTTGTGGTGTTTTTGTCCAAACTCATCGGAGCAAAAACATCTTGTCAAACTGAGCCTTAATTTTCTGTTTTGAATTGAAAAAAAAACTCGGATTTGAATTTGTATTCAAGTTGACTCAGTTTCAACATATAAATGGAGGAGAAGCTCTTGCGGTGAGGCGCTGGGAAGGAGATTTGAGGCGGGGCTCTGTGGAGAGGAGATTTAAAGGAGATGTGAGGCGCTAGGAAGGAGATACAGGCTTTTTGGCGAGTATGATCTTCTCAAGCTTGGAATCAAAAGCTTTTTGGAGGGTATGATCAACTCGATAAAATATTACATGGTATACCTTGCCAAATTAGAATTTGGGACTTGAAATCAAGCATACCGCGAAAGTATGATCTTCTCAAGTTTGAGCCACCTCAATAAGCCTAGTGAGATTAAAATAAGGAAAATTTCAAGTAATTGAGAAGGAAAATTTTGAATATGAAAATGAAACTAAAAGCCAAATATTGTCTACCCTATTTTCCTATAAATTTTGAAGATGAAAATGAAACCAAAAGTCAAAGATGAAAATTTTGAAGATAAAATTGAGAAGTTGGTTTGACTATGTGAAACCCAATTTTCCTATAAATTGGGGTTGACCCCATCAATATTAGTTGTATTTTTTTTTACAAAAAATCCTTTTAAGGCTTTAAAACTATAACAATCTTTGAGACAACTACATTTTTTAAACAGCAGCTAATTCAAGCCCTTCCTTGAAGGAGGATATGCATTCTTCTCCATGGCTTTTAAAATATCAAAGGTGTGACAACTACTGCTCCAAACCTAAAATCAATTGATTGTGAGTGAGGATATCAAAATCTACTTTAAATGCAACGAAGTTCAGTGAATTTCAACGGGACACCAAAGTCTCAACACATCTCGTCACGTGTAAGTTTTTTGGCATCTTAGCGCATACAATTTTTTTTGGATGACATGAAAGCGGGCTTTTATGAATAACCTACTCTAATACTAAAGTTGTGTTATTGGGTTTTGTCAACCCCAAAAGTTAGCTTAAATGCTCTGTTTGGGAGTGTAATGGCAGTAGAAAAAGGGTGGTGGGAATGTTCATTGCTTTCTAAATGTAAATAAAAAAATGTGGGAATGTTCACTGCTTTCCAAAGTCTTGAAAACACCCTTTCAACACAAACACTTTTCCCACAGTAGAAAAATCAAATGCCTCTAAAACAACAAATGTCTCCCACTGTCTGCCACCACTGTCCCAAACATAGCCAAAAGATGACTCACTACAACACCAATAAACAAATATTTAACCTCTTCCACAAATAATATGAAATTAACCCAATAATCTTTTTCACACAAATTAAACTTTAATTTGAAAGCAAAAAACTTTATTTTCATCTACTAAGAAATTATAAATCATGGGTTCTCATACAATGTTATAACCTACATATCCAACCCAAAACTAATTGATTCTAAAGGGAAGTGGTGCAAGAACACTTTGAAAAATCAATAGTATCACCCATCCCCACCATTCAATTTACATTACCCACTACAAATATGCACAAAAAATAGCTCTATGTACCTTTTCCATTCATCTTAACATAAGCACCACCGATGTACATGCACAAAATTACAAGTATGAAAAGTCTAATTCCCGTCATCACCAAAACGAATATACTACAGTGACCACCGTGGAAGAATAATATAGTTCTATTCAGAAGAAAATATGTGCATCTAACACCCACCCGTATTTCAGTAACTAGCTGTTCTTTCTCTTCTACTCTGTCAAGCTTTCCCAATTTTTCTCAAAATTGTGATTATTTGATCTACGCACAACTTCATAAGTGGCGCAAGCCCATCGCCTTCCCGTCCAAGCCTAAGCATCTGATCCACTACCTTCAAACTCAGCTGCAAGCAAAGAAAACAGTTACAACGCTGTCACAAGTTGATCTCACACACTAGAGGGACCTCCACTATAAGCTTGCAATGTTAATAGACATGTACAGAGTTGGATAGGAGGTGTTGGTAATTTTTAAAAGTATAAAAAGTAGAGGGAATGTTACTATAATTATGAAAAGTTGGAGAGATTCCAGCAAATGACCATATATATCCCATTGGAGTAAATTTTCAAGGGGATCTCTTTGTGCATGAAAGTTATAAAATGTACTCTTACAAGGGAGATTTTTGTAATTTCAAAACTAAGAGGGATATATATAACTTCTGATGTAGAGATCAAATAATTGAATCACATAATAACTTCTTATTACAACACACCACCCAAAAAAGGTGCGTGAACCCCGACTCTTTCGTGAATCAAGACAACCATTAAAATTGAAAAAAAAAATAAGTGGGGCCAACCATTAAAACTGAAGAAAAATAAGCAAGGGGATGGAGGAAGGTATCATAAAACAAACCCAATCTTATCATTTCAGAAAATAAAAAAAACAGCCACCATATATATCAGTAAGCTACACTGAGAAATACTATATGATTAAGAAAAGTATGCTTGAGTTTTTGTAAATGGTAGAGAAAAAACAGCCACCATCATTATAGAATGCATATTTGGCAAGAAGATTGTTATAACCATCATCAAGAAAATACAACTAATTTTGAATATAAAAGTGAATGAAGTTCCTTAGATGAGTTCGGGCGTTCATGAACGACAGTTCATAACCACTGCATTCACGACCACCGCCACCATGCCAATCAGAGCCATAGAAAATCTTCCTGGTTTAATCCATGCCCCTCCAGCCTCACAACTTCCAGGACCTGCAAAAATCAAATGTGTACAGAGCATCATCTATAACAATACAATGAGAAGAATCTAGATAACCAAAATTACCTCCGCATTCTCCACTGTATGAGCTAGGGGAATATTAACATGGCTTCCCAGGAAGCCATTACCAACCCTCATACCAGGAACTACAAAGGGACTGGCTCTAAGTGAAGCCGCAGAATAAGCATTCGCCCACTCCGAACGATGTTCCCTCAGAAATTGAACTAGCAATGAAGGAGGCACATTCTGCAACAAATCATATAACAGCTTATAACCTTGATTTATGAATGCAAAAATATGAAAATCGGTGTCTAGTTTTCTTTTTTATGCCCCTCACTAGAAGAAGTTGGAAAGATGAGGGACCAAGATCATGCCAATACCCCATTTCTAATTCAAAAAGGTGCAAAATTTAAAGAAACATGTATTTTGCCAATTACACAAACAATACACCCGAAGTTGGATTTCAAGGTATACTACTGTTAAACAAAGTTAAACGTGAAGTAGCATGGATGCTTTTGCACATAAGATACCGTTTCCGAGATTAGAAAACATGGCAGAACTTGAATGAGGGCCAATAAGCTTATTAGAAGATAAGTTTAGAGTTATTGTCACATCCTCAACCCCATCACTGCCCATTAACACATTTATAAATGTGATTATCACAAACATTTAGAAATGTGGTCCTCACTAACACATTTTCTCACCAATCCTCATTTTGAATATTAGAATGTTCAAACAATCTTATAGTAACAATCCAAGCAATTTCACGTTTCGAGAAGTTGCAACAAAATTAGAAATCAAGTCGAGTTCACCGAAAAAGTCAATAATCCAAGCAACATCCCCTTCCTATTACCTCCAAGTACTTAACAGCTAAATTCAACAAATAAACACAATAATTTTAAAGTTCACCTAAATGACCTGATTCCTGAAGTTTAAGAACAAAACAAAATAATTTTAAAGTTCAGCTAAATGACATGATTCACCTAAATTTGAAAGCAAAGAAATCATACCCCTTTTAAACAGAAGAAACAGTCTGAATCAAAAGCTGAAAAATAAGCAGCAAGTAGAATGGAGTAGAGTTTCAGCTTCCTGAACCTGAATCAAAAGCAGTAAACCTGAATCACATAACTCGCACCAACGTTAAATATATAAACAGTAAAAAAATTAACAGATTCAGTACCGGCAAGAGGCAAAAGTGTTGACGCAGCTGAACAAAACCTTGTTAGCAGCTAAGCAGCAAACCTTGTTAGCATATTGCAAGGGCATGCAACCTGGTAACCTGCATATTGCCTCCATATTTTCTCACCAACCATTCTACTAAAAAAACAAAGAGGACAAAAAACACAGAGGTGCATTTTGCAAATGATGAAGTCTTCCAAAAGAACCAATCTATGATGTGATTTCAACAAAACAAAAAAGTCAAGCAGTGCAAAATGGAAAAGAGATACATGAAAACTGATTACCAACTGATTTCATTAACTAACTGATTTTAACAACTAACTGATTACATGCAAAGAGATACAATGAACACTTTCTTGAGGAACTGTAATCATGATCATGAGGAAGTGCTGAAAAAATAAACATTACTGAACAGAGAAACAAAAAAGTACTTATTGTTAATGGGAATATTGCTTGAAAAGAGAAACAAAACATGTGGTGAACAGAGAAAACAGAGGTGCATATTGCTGTAATCATGATCACGAGCAAGTGTTTGTTTGTATGCATTTATCTTATAATCCAACAACAAATAAAAGTACCATGAATGCTCGACGAACACGATTTAAGTAGCCAAGACTGTACAGAATCCGAACGATAAAATAAGAAGTAAACAGACGTGCATTACAAACTAACCACTTGCATTTATATTTCCCCTCTTCTTTCATTACATGGATAACTCATGCACTTGAGCAAATCATTAATTATCAAGAAAGCTGAAATAAATAATCTGAAATCACAAGGCAATGGAAATGAGAAGATATGACCATGGGGTCTTTGGTATTAAAAAATCTAAAATCATAAATCTGAAATCAATAAAAATCTGAAGCATCAGTAAGTTTTGAAGAAACTAGAACACATTGAATATATTGTCATAGTGAAAATAGACATGAATATACAAAATATATTCAGGTCGCAACAATAACCTCTGACTTATGTCATGTAAGTTTACTAACATAATCTTCTTGAACACGAATATTGCGCTGAAAAATGCTCTTATCCCGACTTCCCGAAGATAAGCAAGATGAACTCCATGCTAGAGCTCCAACCTTCATTCGAATGTTTTATTGTTTTTATTAGATTAATAATAAATAAGATTAATCACAGCCTTATTTTAGGGAAAAAAAGACAATCTCATGCTACTTATAACTTATTGCTCTTCATGTGCCCTCAACTTTCTTGCAGTAGCTTTAGAAGCAAGGGAGATAGCTCCTTTGAACTTGTGTGGATGAAAGCAAAATAGAAGGATTTTAAAATTAAGTGATGTCTTCTGGTGTTGGAATTTATGAATCCAACCCAAAAACAATTGGCCTAAGATCTATATAATGTGGACGAGAATGCATAAATTTCCTAATGCGAGACTGTATTCTCTACACACCCACACATGTCGGATCTTCACTTCTAGCATGAACACATTATTATTTTTAATTGGGTGATTTGGAAGTCAGTAGCTAGACCTTCTCTACTCTGATACCATATCAAATCCCAAGCATCCAACTAAAATCAACTGCTTTTAAGCTGAATGCAAATACCAGACCAAGCCCAGGCGACATCGTTCTCCCTCACCCCTCCATGTGTTTGGTCCCGTGAAAGGTAGGGATCTTGTTCCATTTGTTCCTACACGTTTGAGAACGTGTTGGGTATAGAGATTGTGTAGGGTCCCTAGCATACGCTAGCTTTGGGAACAATAACTATACCAGTTTAAGGACACATACACAGGCACGACAAATGTATCTTTAGGTTTTTTTCTACTTAGGTAAGCTTAAATATATCTCATGCTTTATAAAATATTGCAGCAACCATAACAACAAAGAATAAGTAGACAAACACTCTAATAACTAAGAATCAAAACTTACCCAAAAGAAAGTAGAAGAATTTTCTCATAGAGAACAGTTGATAGCTCTGAGTGTGCCAAGCTGCAATTCAAAAGGGGGAGAAGAAGAAAAAATAATATGAAAAATAAGCTATTAACAGAAACCCCAAGTTCTAGAAATTCACCAGGATAAAAATGGTATACCTGAGAGCCCAAAGTCTAAGATATGATGCAGTATTCGAGACAGCCCCCAGAATGAATTCGGTGGAATGTATCATCTGATGTACAAATACATCGCTGAAGTTGAATTCATTGTGATGCTCTCGTGTAGAGTCAAGTTCAACATCAAGATCAGTCTCTGAGGTGTAAAGGATGCCATAGGTGCGACCTTGGAATCTCTATGTAAGAATTTGATAAGAAAGATGAGAAGAAGTTCCACAGTTAACCGAAATAGAAATTCATTTATAAGGTTAATTTAGTGGAACCATGCTTTGAACATGAAGTGACTTGATTTATGTATGTATGTATGCATGCATACACTAGAGTTGTCATTTAGAAACGGAGACCGTAAACCGAACTAGAATTGAATAAGAACAGTCAATGAACCGCACTGGAGCTGTCATTTTGTGAGTTGATTTATGTATGTATGTATGCAGGAAGAGATATTTGAGCAAACTACGATGGATCTTTGTACTCCAAAGGTGGTCTTTGAGCAAACTTCAAGAGATTTTCGAACTCTGAAGGAGATTTTTGAGAAAACTTCAAGAAATCTTCGAAATTCGAAAGAGGTTTTCGAGCAATCTTCAAGGAAACACGCACTCTAAGAATAAGTAATGCATATCACAAATTCAAATTAATGATTTTAGGGCTAAATCCATGAAACACAAACATGCGCTTTAAGAATAAGTGATGCATAACACAGTTCATGTAAGAGTACACAAGTCTGAATGCGCCTGTTCTAAAAATACAGTAAATTATCAACAGTGAATTCCCTAAAAAATAGAATAAATTAAAAGCCTAGAATTTATAAGTGCAACTGAGTTCAATCACCGTCATCAAGATGTGTGTTGACGACAAGGTGCTCTTTAACATCGGCATTGTATAAAAATATCATTTGGTTTATACTAAAATTTAACTATATGTAGTAGAAATTGCACTAAAATTTAACTCACATGGGTGGACAGAGAAAATAAAACAATGTTGTTCGAATCTGAGAGACATGCAAGTTAAAATTAAATTATGAGTAATAGATGCATTAGTTCACAATGGAATTGTTATAAAGCTTTACATCTTCTAAAGCCTTATCTTTTCAAAAACTGTAGATTCCAATAATGAGGACTTTATTATACATGGAAGTTTCTCAATGTGCATATTTTATAAGAGGATCTCAATTCTAAGAAAAAACGACTATTTTTTCACAATAGAGAACAGTTATTTATCATTACACCTACAATTTTGTTTTTAACAAGAAATTGAGAAGCATAGGTAACACCTGAGGATTGTGCCTATCTGATTTGAATTTTGAGAGTTTGTTAAGGAGTTAAATGAAGAAGTGATTATAAGAAGGAATAAAGACCTTCACCTGGAGACTCCTCAAACATAGCAGCAAGAATAGCCCACAAAATCATTGGCTTGACACAATAGGATCCGTATTTTCATGAACTTGATGAGGGCAACAAAATCAGCGAGCTCTAGAAGTGGATTAAATTATTTGGTGCATCACAAAATGACAAGAATAACAGTTAACAAAATCCGTAAGGATGAAGTTTGTACTGGGTGTTGAGACAGCAAGGATGTGAAAGAAGTTTACATTACCTTTGTAGGAACTGGAGAAGGGAGGATGAAGTCATCCATCTAATGGAAGGAGCTGTAACATCAATTTTTGGTATGGGGCTGTGTTGAACACAGTGATGCCAAAAGAGATCAAATGGCCCTATGGAATTGAACATAAAAAGATTAGAAAGTATTATGTGTGTACATCTTGTGCAATTATCCTTTGATGTTTGTTTGTAGGAGGAAATTGTGTTGGCAACAATTCACATTGTTGACTGCTTTTCAGCTTGTGCGTCAGTGGATCAATCCCCATCCTGAAAGAAAATGATTATTTGTTTTCCAAGCAGGGCATGGAGCTGGATGATTGTTTGTTCCTCCTGCAAGCTAAGCTTGCCCCTCTTTATATCTGGCCTGAGGTAGTTGGTCCACCCCAACCTGCAACTTTTGCCACAACTCTGAAGCTTTGTGGCAGCATATCAACAGTAAACAGTGTCAAAAGAAGTATAATTCAGTGAAGAAACCGGCAATGAGCTCACCAACTTACCCAAAAAAGAACCAGAGGCCGATGGAGAAAAGCAAGGCAATGCTGATGCAGCTAGAAGAACTGGAGCGCTGATGGGGAAAGCAAGCCCTAGGAAGCAGCCGATGCCCTAGGAAGCTGAAAGGGGAAGACAAAGGAAGGAAGATTAGCTCTTGAAAGCAGCCCTAGGAAGCAGCCGATGAGGAAAACCAGCGCAGGTAGAGGGAGAAGCATCGATACGTGGATTACAATGAGCGGCTGTCGGAGCGCAAGTAACAGCGATCGGCATGGCTTCGCCAATAGGTTCGGCGATGGTGTCTCCGCTGGCGTCGGCTATGGCGTCGCAGCTGGCGTCGGCCATGACATCGTCGCTGGCGTCGGAGGATCGGAAGATCGCAAGAAGGAAGAGGCGTACGTGAGGAAAAAGAGAAAGCCCTAGCGGCCGGTGCTGTTCCACGGAAATGGCAGAGGCGGAGAGGCTGCGGGAGAGAAAGAGAGGGATTTTGCGATGATGAGGCGATAAGCGGCGAAGAAGAATAAGAAGCGCGAGGGTATTTTCGGCGCAGCGTATTTTCAGTCCGATTCAGTCGGACTGAAGTGAGACCCGACCGGGGGGGGAGAGGGCGCCACATCTTAAGAGTCCGAGAGGGAGAGAAAATAAATTTTTTATGTATATACAGATTTTTTTACAAAATAAATATTGTAGTATTGATGTATATTTTTTACGGTCATTTTGAGTACTCATATGTATATGTTACGAGCATAGCCCGCAGACGCATCGCACACAGGCGAAATCCGTGCGGAGACGGGGGAAGCCCTCCTGGATGGGGTTGGAGGCCGCCCGAGAGTATCGAGCACGGACGAAGCCGATGCGGAGGTAGGCGAAGCCCGCCTGAATGCGGCTGGAAGCCGCCCGAGAGTATCAAGCACAGACCGAGTACAGTTGCGCGGGGCCGTAATGACGGGCTAGGTACACGGGCACGGGGCCGCATCCAGGAAATGAATGGGGGCGAAACCCGACCGGCGACGACGGGTTTCGCCCGCCCCATCAAGCCGGATTTCTCCTGCAACATATACATATAAGTACTCAAATGACCGTAAAAAATATACATAAATATTACAATTTTTATTTTATAAAACAAAATACGTTTTGACCTAAAAATATTTTTTTTTTGACTTAAATAAAGTTGATTGATTTAATATCATGATCTCGAAAATACCACTGATATGCCTAATGACAACTATCCTTGAATAGACTGCTGACATGCCTAATGACAACTTACCACAATATGTGTAGGGGTTCTACTTAAAAACTTTTTAAATTTAAATGGATTTTCATCATTACTTTTAATTTTTTGATAGTGTAATTACTCAAATGGACATTGTATTTTAATTTCTTTGAAATAAATTATAATATATATCAAGTCGTTAAAATATAAAAAATGAGGGCATAATTGATATTTTTGAATGTTTTACCAAAGATAATTTTTTCCTTATAATAGTGAAAGATATTATAGTATTGATGTATATTTTTATGATCATTTTGAGTACTCGTATGTATATGTTGCGGGCATAGCCCGTAGACCTATCACATACATGCGAATCCCGTGCAGAGGCGGGGGAAGCCCATATGGATGGGGTCGAAGGCCGTCGAGAGCATCGAGCACAGATTGTTAAATAGAAACAAATTGTTTGATCTCAACCAATCAATAAAAAAAAGAAAAATAAAAAGAGAAAAAAATAAATATAACCCTCCTAAACCTACTACCGGGAAGGATCGGTGAGAAAGAGAGGGAGAGAGAGAGAGGAGAGGGGGGAGAGGGCGACAGAGCTTAGTTTTTTTTCAAAATATCGTGTAGAGAGAGAGAGAGAGGGAGGGAGAGAAAGAGAGAAAGAGAGAGAGAGAAAGAGAGAGGGTGAGAGAGTGTCGTAGTGAGGGAGAGAGAGAGAGAGTAAGAGAAAATAAATGTTTTACGTGTATATAATTTTTTTTACAAAATAAATATTGTAGTATTGATATATTTTTTACGGTCATTTTGAGTACAAATACGTATATGTTGCGGGCATAGCCCGCAGACGCATCACACACCTGTAAAACCCGTGCGGAGGCGGGGGAAGCCGCCTGGATGGGGTCGGAGGCCGCCCAAGAGCACCGAGCACGGACGAAGATCATGTGGAGGTGTGCAAAGCCTGCCTGAATGCGGCCGGAGGCCGCCCGAGAGCATCAAGCACGGACCGAGTACAGTTGCACGGGGCCGTAGTGGCGGGCTGGGTACAGCCGCACGAGGCCATAGGGACGGGCCTGATACTGTCGCGATTGGCAGTAGGGGCGGAGCCCCGTGCCGGACACTTTGTATATATATGTGTGTGTATCTATACCATATTATAAAGAAATACTGAGGTCTGCAAATAGCATGAGTTCGAAATTGAAAGGAAAATAGGTGGCCGTCGGATTTCATAGTTTTGATCATGAACCGTTGGATCAAATCAACCCTCTCTCTTGACATTTTACTAGGGGTCCTAAACCTACTACTAGGGACCTTAAAGTTAGGTAGATAATTTAAAAAAGACTTTAAGAAACAACACTCGCTAAAAACTTTGATTTAAAACCAGCCCGCAAACCCCCCGGTTCATAGAATTAAAGATAAGCCCGGAAGCACACAAGCCCACCTAATTTCAAATATTCAATATGAAATTCTATATTTAAACCCAAAAGTTTCAAATCTACTGCCAGTGTGAGACTATAAAATGCGGACAAACATAAGGTGAGGGCCATACGGGCAAGGGATTTTGGGGATGAAGCTGGCCTCAACACTAAAAATGATCAACATAAAAGTTGTAGATATCCGCGATACGAACAACTTTCATATTGATCACTTTTTCATTTGGAGCCGTCTTGGATCTCGATTTGGGCCCCGAAATCTGGGGCGGCGGAATACTTTACTGTAGGTGTTCCGCCGCCCCAGATTTTGGGGCCCAAATCGAGCTCCAAGAAAGCTTCAAATCAAAAAGTGATCAACATGAAATTTGTTCGTCTAGCCGAGATCCACAACTTTCATGTTGATCATTTTTCGATTTGAGAATATCTTGACCCCCAAAATCCCTTGCCCATACGCCCGCACCTTATGCTTGCCCGCATAGTATATACCCCATATAACTATAATTTAAATGGCAGGGGGGGCGAACCCCGCTGTCGTCGTTCGGGTACTGTGTCGCGTGACCATGTTTTTTTTAAGCTCGACGGGGGGCGGACGAAGCCCGCCGTCGCCGGCCGGGGGGCGCGGGCGAAGCCCGCCGTCGCCGGCCGGGGGGCGCGGGCGAAGCCCGCCGTCGCCGGCCAGGGGGGGCGGGCGAAGCACGCCATTGCCGGCCAGGTACTGTGGCGCGTGGTCATCGGGCCGGAGGCCCGTGCCTGTCACTCGTATATATATATACATATAATAAAAAGAAAAATATTCTTGCACATTTGAAGTAAGGGAATAAACCACGGAGCAAATCACAGTCCTTGGGTATGTAAAACAAGTCTATCAATAGCCAAAACTCAGGAAAAAAACCTCTCCTAAACTCATGAAAAATATTCTTTAATATATAAAAAGATGTATCTTTGAATTCATAAAATCAATCCGGATCGTCAAATAGAAATCAATTATTTGATCTCAACCATTCAATAAAAAAAGAGAAATAAAAAGAGAAAAAAATAAATATACCCCTCCTAAACCTACTATCGTGGAAGGATCAGTGAGAAAGAGAGGGAGAGAAAGAGAGAGAGAGAGGAGAGAGGGGGAGAGGGCGGCACAACTTAGTTTTTGGGAGTTGTTAAGGGCACCACAGTTTTGACTACGCGCATCACATACTCACCTAATTTTTCCCTCCTTTTGGAAATACTCCTTGCACATGTATTTTAAGAAAAAATGTTTAACACGAAAGTTGTAGATCTCGACAAGATCTACATCTTTCGTGGTAAACACATTTCCTAAAAATGCATGTGCAAAGTGTATTTCGAAAAGCAGCAAAATCTGAGCGTATTTTCAAAGTACGTCTTGTACATATATTTTTAGGAAAAGTGTTCAATACAAAATTTGTAGATATCGTCAAGATCTATAACTTTCGTGTTGAATACTTTTCCTAAAAATGCATGTAAAAGACGTATTTCAAAACGGCACGAAAAATTAAGAGAAAGTACGAAGCGCCTAGTCAAAACTACAATGCTCTTAACAACTCTCTAGTTTTCTCAGTCATGATATAATATTATATATATTATTTAATCATAAAATATCGTGTAGAGAGAGACACAGAGGGAGAGGGAGAGAAAGAGAGAAAGAGACAGAGAGGGGTGAGAGAGTGCGGTAGTAAGGGAGAGAGAGAGGGAGAGAAAAAAATTCTACGTACATACAAATTTCTTTTAAAAAATAAATATTGTAGTATTGATGTATATTTTTTATAATCATTTTGAGTACTCATATGTATATGTTGCGAGCATAGCCTGCAGACGCATCACACACAAGCGAAAGTCGTGCGGAGGTGGGGAAGCCCGCATGAATGGGGTTGGAGGCCGCCCGAAAACATCGAGCACGGATCGTTAAATAAAAACCAATTGTTTGATCTCAACTTTTCAATAAAAAATGAGAAATAAAAAGAGAAAAAATAAATAAATATAGCCCTCCTAAACACCTACTACCGTGGAAGGATCAGTGAGAAAGAGAGGGAGAGAAAGAGAGAGAGAGAGAGAGGAGAGTGGGGGGGGGGGGGAGAGGCAGAGGCACAACTTAGAGAGAGACATAGAGGGAGAGAAAGAGAAAAAGAGGGGGTGAGAGAGTGGGGGACAGCGGGAGTGAGGGAGAGAAAGACAGGAAGAGAAAATAAATTTTTTATGTATATATAGAATTTTTTTACAAAATAAATATTGTGGTATTGGTGCATATTTTTTACGGTCATTTTGAGTACTCAAATGTATATGTTGCGGGCTATGCCCGTAGACGCATCGCACATAGGAGAAACCCGTCCGGAGGCGGGGGAAACCCGTCTGGATGGGGTCGGAGGCCGTCCGAGAGCATCGAGCACGGACGAAGCTCATGCGGAGGTGGGCGAAGCCCGCCTGAATGAGGCCGGAGGCCGCCCGAGAGCATCAAGCACGGACCGAGTACAGTTCCGCGTGGCCGTAGTGGCGGGTTGGGTACAGTCGCACGGGGCCATAGGGGCGGGTCGGGTACTGTCGGGATTGGCAGTAGGGGCGGAGCCCCGTGCCGGGCACTCGTGTGTGTATAGCTTTATCATATAAAATAATAGAAATATCTTGAAGCACACCAAAAAATGAACAGGAACCGTCCGATCAAGCATCTGCAAATATGGACCGTTGGATACAAAAGAAGAGAAGTGCCTATAACATTTCCACCGTTCGACGACAATGTTCACTTCAGGAAAAATACCGATAATTGCCTGCGCCTATTCCCGAAGAGAACAGCCCGCGCCTATTCCCACTGCCGCTGTCGGAGGAGCCGTCAGGCGGTGGCCTTGCCCGCTCGTCGCCGTACAACCCCCGGCGTGTTCGTCGGAGGCCGGCGAACCCGCCGGGGAGCGCCGGGCAGGCCGACGGCGGTCGTTAGACCCAGATCGTCGAACAGACGGAGTTAGACGACCCGTTCGACGATCAGCAAACGGGGGATGGGGCGTTTTAAATTTTTTTTATTATTATTTGTTTAGTCGTTGAGTGCACACTCAACGCCTGAACACGCATGTTCAGGCGTTGAGTGCACACTCAACGCCTGAACACGCCTGTTCAGGCGTTGAGTGTGCACGCAACGCCTGAACACGCCTGTTCAGGCGTTGAGTGTGCACTCAACGCCTGGGCAGGCGTTGAGGGTGCACTCAACGCCTGTTCAGGCATTGAGTGCACGCGCAATGCCTGGGCAGGTGTTGGGAGTGCACGCAACGCCTCGGCAGGCGTTGGGAGTGTACGCAATGCCTGGGCAGGGGTTGAGTGTCCACTCAACGCCTGCCCAGATGTTGAGAGTGCACTCAACGCCTGGGCAGACGTACACTCAATGCCGAGGGGCGGGCGAAGCCCGCTAGATTGCCAAGCGCGCGAAACCCACAACGATACATCGAGAACGGGCGAAGCCCGTTCGAAGATGCTAGTATATATATATATATATATATATATATATATATATATATATATATATATATATATATATATATATATATATATATATATATATATATATTCTTGCACATTTGATATAAGGGAATAAACCACAAAGGAAATCACATCCCTTGAATATATGAAACAAGTCTATCAAAGGACAAAACTCAGGAAAAAAGCCCCTCCTCCCGAAAATCCTGATACCAAGATAAAAACGTAAAAACTCTGACAGACTGCCGTCGACGACCTGAAAACCACCCACCGGCGGGTTCGTCGGAGTCCGGCGAACCCCCCGCGGGTTATCCGACGACGAACGGGGCAGTGGGCCACCAGCGAGCCCCAGATCTGTGGACGGGAGGCTGGGATCGGGAAATAATGCCAGGAAAATGAAGATTTTTTCATAAATTAAAATTTTTTTAATAAATTAAATTACTAAAAATAGAAAAAAACAGCAAATATTTTTTAAATAAATAAAATATTATACAATTAAAGTTATTTTGTAATTAAATAAATATCATTTAAAGATATTATTATTTTTTAAAAAATTTGCAGGGGCGAGTAAAGCCCGTGGGGGGGGGGGGGATGAGTACTATCGCACGGTACACGGGGGCCCCCATGCACTAGCACTCGTATATATATATATATATATATATATATATATATATATATATATATATGAAAATTTTTAGGACAATTGTGAAGCCCCTAAACAACCAAAACTTCAATATTAGCTATTGGATCAAGCTTGACTGGCCTGCAAATAGCCAATTTCAAAAAAAATTCCCTCCCTCCTCCCCATTTTCCCGATCCCAAGCTTCAGCCGAAACCAAAGTCACGACCCTCCATGCCGCCGCCGGCATCCTGATCGCCACCCACCGGAGGGTTTGTCGGGGTCCGGCGAACTTGCTGGTGGTTGTCCAGTGGTGAACGGTGAGTGCCACCGGCGGCGATGGCCCTGCCTGTGAGCCCCATATCTAGGTGGCGGTGAGGCTGCCGACGACGACATGGTCATGGCTGTCGCGTGCGGCGGAACAAGGGAAAATCAAAGTTTTTTTTTTTATTTTTTAAGGGATTAATGATTTGTTTTTGTTAAAGATAAAATAAATAAGCCCATTAGGCGAGGCCCATGTGTATTGGCTCATATATAGTTTATTTAGTCCCACATTGTACATGTAGAAGTCTCTCCCTCTTTCTCCCTCTATTTAAGTGTATGTACTCTTATTTTTTGAGATATATAAATTATGGGTGATTTTCTCTCTCCTGTGCCTCTCTTTCTACATGGTATCAGAGCAAATCATCCCTTCCTGCGGTCTCTGGCTTCTGTCCGCCTCTTTCTACTCAGTGCGGACTGCTCCCTTTCTGCGACTTGCCTAAAACCTAACCGCCCTTCTCTCTAAACCGTCGTAGCCGCCTGGCTGTTGCGGATTGCTTGTTCTTACCCACTTCCTCTTCTCTCCGTGGTTTCACCCTCCTCTCGGGGCTTCTTATATCCTTCTCTCTGACTCGTGGGGTCCACGGGTTATTGCCTTCTCGCATGCTTCAAGTCGTCGTGAACTGCTTCAATTCGCCGCGAGCTGACTCAAAGTCGTTGGGCCCTGCTTCTTGTCACGACCCAGGTGAGAGAGTGCGGGATAGCAGGAGTGAGGGAGAAAAAGACAGGGAGAGAAAATAAATTCTTTATGTATATACATAATTTTTTTACAAAATAAATATTGTGGTATTGATGCATATTTTTTACGGTCATTTTGAGTACTCATATGTATATGTTGCGGGCTATGCCCGCAGACGCATCACACATAGGAGAAACCCGTCCGGAGGCGGGGGAAACCCGTCTGGATGGGGTCGGAGGCCGCCCGAGAGCATCGAGCACGGACGAAGCCCATGCGGAGGTGGGCGAAGCCCGCCTGAATGAGGCTGGAGGCCGCCCGAGAGCATCAAACACGGACCGAGTACAGTTGCGCGTGGTCGTAGTGGCGGGCTGGGTACAGTCGCACGGGGCCATAGCGGCGGGCCGAGTATTGTCGGGATTGGCAGTAGGGGCGGAGCCCCGTGCCGGGCACTCGTGTGTGTATAGCTTTATCATATAAAACTATATAAATATCTTGAAGCACACCAAAAAATGAACAGGAACCGTCAGATCAAGTATCTGCAAATATGTACTGTTGGATACAAAAGAAGAGAAGTGCCTATAACATTTCCACCGTTTGACGAGATTGTTCACTTCAGGAAAAATCCCGATAACTGCCTGCGCCTATTCCCGAAGAGAACAGCCCGCGCCTATTCCCGCCGCTGCTGTCGGAGGAGCCGTCAGGCGGTGGCCTTGCCCGCTCGCCGCCGGACAACCCCGGCGTGTTCGCCGGAGGCCGGCAAACACGTCGGGGGGCGCCGGGCAGGCCGACGATGGCCGTTAGACCCATATCGTCGAACGGACGGAGTTAGACGACCCGTTCGAGGAACGTCGAACGGGTCGACCCGTTCGACGATCATCAAACGGGGGATGGGGCGTTTTTAATTTTTTTATTATTATTTGTTCAGTCGTTGAGTGCACACTCAACGCCTGAACACGCATGTTCAGGCGTTGAGTGTGCACACAACGCCTGAACACGCCTGTTCAGGAGTTGAGTGTGCACTCAATGCCTGAACACGCCTGTTCAGGCTTTGAGTGTGAACTCAACGCCTGAACACGCCTGTTCAGGCGTTGAGTGTGCACTCAACGTCTGGGCAGGCGTTGAGGGTGCACTCAACGCCTGTTCAGGCATTGAGTGCACGCGCAACGCCTGAGCAGGCGTTGGGAGTGCACGCAATGCCTGGGCAGGCGTTGAGAGTGCACGCAACGCCTGGGCAGGAGTTGAGTGTCCACTCAACGCCTGCCTAGACGTTGAGAGTGCACTCAATGCCTGGGCAGGCGTACACTCAATGCCGAGGGGCGGGCGAAGCTCGCTTGATTGCCAAGCGGGCGAAGCCCGCAACGATACATCGAGAACGGGCGAAGCCCATTCGAAGATGCTAGTATATATCTATATCATATTATGAAGAAATACTGAGGTCTGCAAATAGCATGAGTTCGAAATTCACAGAAAAAATAATGACTGTCTGATCTCTTCCACGATATCAGCAGCCGTCTGATCAAACTAACCTTCTCTCTCCACATTTTACTAGAGCTCCTAAACCTACTACTAGGATCCTAAATTTTTGTGAAAAAATTTCAAAGTCAGGTTACACAAACCCGCCCTCTACAAGCACCTTACCAACCCGTCCAATATAAACTCGCGCAAGAAGGCTGGCTAAGCGGCCAAGCCCAGGCATTCACAGCCCGCCATGCCCGCCACCATAATGATTTCAAATACATAACCCAAAAATCTATATTTATACCCGAAAATCCAACTGTATTTGGCAGTGTGGGACTAAAATAGGCGGGTGAGCACTCTTCACCCTCCTATTTTAGTCCCCCACTGCCAAATACAGTGGTATTTTCGGGTATAAATATAGAGTTCCGGGATTCATATTCGAAATCATCATGGTGGCGGGCTGTGAATGCCTGGGCTTGGCGCCACTGTTCACCCGCCGGGCCGCCTTTTTTATTATTAATATTTATATATTTATAATTTATTATATTATTTATAAATTATTATAAGTAGCAAGCGGGTGAACAGTGCTCACGCCACTGTTCACCCGCCTGCAATGAATGAAAATATTTACTTATTTTATTTTTAATTGTTTAGGGTTTAATTATTTCATTAATTAATTGTTTCATTAGGATGCTATTGCGGGCGGAGCCCGCCGGGGGGGGAGGGGGGCGGGCGGAGCCCGCCGTCACCGGCCGGGTACTGTGGCGCGTGGCCATCGGGCCGGAAGCCCGTGCCTGTCGCTCGTGTGTATATATATATATATATATATATATATATATATATATATATATATATATATATATATATATATATATATATATATATATATATATCTTGCACATTTGAAGTAAGGGAATAAACCACAGAGGAAATCACATCCCTTGGATATATGAAACAAGTCTATCAAAGGACAAAACTCAGGAAAAAAGCCCCTCCTCCCGAAAATCCTGATACCAAGGTAAAAACGTAAAAACTCTGACGGATTGCCGTCGACGGCCTGACAACCACCCACCGACGGGTTCGCCGGAGTCCGGCGAACCCCCCAGGGGTTATCCGACGACGAACGGGCAGTGGGCCGCCAGCGAGCCCCAAATCTGTGGACGGGAGGCTGGGATCGGGAAATAATGCCAGAAAAATGAAGATTTTTTAATAAATTAAAAGTTTTTTTAATAAATTAAATTACAAAAAATAGAAAAAAACAGTAAATATTTTTTTAATAAATAAAATATTATACAATTAAAGTTATTTTGAAATTAAATAAATATCATTTAAAGATATTAATTTTTTTAAAAAAAAATTTGCAGGGGCGAGCAAAGCCCGTGGGGGGGGGGGGGAGATGAGTACTATCGCACGGTACACGGGGGCCCCCATGCACTAGCACTCGTATATATATATAAGAAAATTTTTATGACAATTGTGAAGCCCCTAAACAACCAAAACTTCAATATTTGCTATTGGATCAAGCTTGACCGACCTGCAAATAGTCAATTTTAAAAAAAAATTCCCTCCCTCCTCCCCATTTTCCCGATCCCAAGCTTCAGCCGAAACCAAAGTCACGACCCTCCATGCCGCCGCCGGCATCCTAATCGCCACCCACCGGAGGGTTTGTCGGGGTCCGGCGAACTTGCTGGTGGTTGTCCAGTGGTGAACGGTGAGTGCCACCGGCGGCGATGGCCCTGCCTGTGAGCCCCATATCTAGGTGGCGGTCAGGCTGCCGCCGACGACATGGTCATGGCTGTCGCGTGCGGCGGAACAAGGGAAAATCAGGGTTTTTTATTTTTATTTTTTAAGGGATTAATGATTTGTTTTTGTTAAAGATAAAATAAATAAGCCCATTAGGCGAGGCCCATGTGTATTGACCCATATATAGTTTATTTAGTCCCACATTGTACATGTAGAAGTCTCTCCCTCTTTCTCCCTCTATATAAGTGTATGTACTCTTATTTTTTGAGATATATAAAATTATGGGTGATTTTCTCTCTCCCGTGCCTCTCTTTCTACATGGTATCAGAGCAAATCATCCCTTCCTGCGGTCTCTGGCTTCTGTCCGCCTCTTTCTACTCACTGCGGACTGCTCCCTTTCTGCGACCTGCCTAAAACCTAACCGCCCTTCTCTCTAAACCGTCGTAGCCGCCTGGCTGTTGCGGATTGCTTGTTCTTACCCGCTTCCTCTTCTCTCCGTGGTTTCACCCTCCTCCCGGGGCTTCTTATATCCTTCTCTCTCTGACTCGTGGGGTCCACGGGTTATTTCCTTCTCGCATGCTTCAAGTCATCGTGAACTGCTTCAATTCGCCGCGTGCTGACTCAAAGACGTCGGGCCCTGCTTATTGTCACGACCCGCTCCTCATCACTGCACCCTGCTTTAAGTCACCGTGACCTTCTTCTAGTCGTCACGACGTGCCTTCAGTCGTCGCGACCTGCCTCAAGTCTCCGCACCCTGCTTCACATTCTCGCACCCTGCTTCACGTTGCCATGCCCTGCTTCTAGTCGTCGCTACCTGCCTCTAGTCGCCGCGACCTACCTCAAGTCACTGCTGCCTTCTCTTCCTCGCTCCTTGCTCCTTCTCGCAGCAATCTGTTTCAGATCGTCGCGATCTGTTCTCTTCCCGCCTAGCTTTTCTCGCACGGGACATTCTTGTCAGCCTGCTGTGGTCTGCTCCAAGTAGATCTCCCTGCTTATCCCTTGCAAGCTCCTACTCCAGTCCGCCGCTTGTTCTACTCACGGTCTGCTCTGTGCTGCTTCAGTCCGCTGCTCTCAGTTGCTAGCCGGTTGGTCTGTTTCGGCTATCCGCCATGACATCTACTAACTCAATAGTGGCTACCCCCTCTCCGCTCGCCCGTGCTACTGCCCTGTCTCCCGTGGTTTGTGATGAACTTCACATCACCACTATCTCTCTCAGAGAATATGCTGACTTTGTCGAATGGGTTCATTCCATTCGTCATGTTCTACAAACAAAGGGTCTGCTCGCTCACCTTACTCGGGCCAAACATGCTGACCCTTTTGATGACTGACTTCGCGATGACAGCTGGGTCCAATCGTGGATGCTTAACTCGATGGACACAGAGCCTTACCGCATGACAATGTATTACGAAACGGCTAAGAAAATGTGGGATGAGGTGCACTCTCTATACTCTGTCAAGGATAGCTTACACCACCTTTATGGCATTATCTCCGCTCTTCAATCACTTGATCCTGGAACCACCGACGACTTAACTTCCATTGTTACAAAGGCCAGGACCGTGGCCGAGGCCTGGATACAACACCAGCCTCCCTCCGAGGACCATACTACTCAACGGGCATAGAAGGAGGCTGTTGGGATCGCTATATTGATGGTCCGTGTTCCTAGTCATCTTCACAGCATCCGGGCCTAGATTCTCTCCGCTTCTACTATACCCTCTGTAACACCCCCATTCGCCGTATAACATATGACAGAAGGTCCGGCCAGGGCCCGGGGCCATATATTACGGACAGGTAAGGAGGTTACTAGTTGAATTCCAAATCCATGTTCATTACGAACATACCCTAACTTATAGCATTCTAGCAGAAGCATTAATATATGAACCCAACTAAAACAGGAATGCCCGCTATACCACAAGAATGAAAAATACATAACTACATGTAACACATGTTTTGCCCTTAGCCCTATTGTAACGCCCCGAAAATCATAATCGAACTGGTCGCATCCTAAGGAATTTTTGGTGCCTAATTAGGAGTATATGGCCTGGGACACATGCGTGTCCAAGACCGTGTCTTTCTCTGTGCTGGCCGGCTGTGTCCAGAAAAGGACACGGCTGGAAACACGGCTGTGAACAGTTGTGACACGGGCGTGTCAAGCGGGACACAGGCGTGTTCATACCCGTGTACCCACCTGTGTTCACCAAGGGACGTGACAGTTGGCGCAGCGGTTACTTGTAACACGCCCCTAGGTCACGGGCGTGTTGGGTCCCGACACGGGCGTGTCAGGTTGAGACAGAGACACAGGCGTATCTCGACCCGTGTCCTTTTTTGTGCTCGACAATCGTGTCTGGATCGGGGCACACGGTCTGGGATACGACCTTGTGCAAGGCCGTGTTCGGCCTAAGATTGAGGAATGTTGGGCATATCTGAGCCGTTCGTTTTCTTTAAATAAGATCTGACGGCCTAGGTGTGTTCCTGCTTTGTTAAGGCCGGGAATTGAGGATTAATTCCTCATTTTCTCTTAAGCATTCTCTTCCTAAGGAGTTAGAGAGAGGAGAGAGCAAGGAGGAAGGAAGAGGAGGATTCCGGCCGCCGGCGGTGCATCAGAGCACCGAATCGAGAATTGAGACCGGATCCACGGAGGAAATTCTCTTGCGAAGCTTTCCATCTGGATAGATTCCCATGGCGCAAAAGCAAACTACAAGGGTAACGATTCTCTACTTGAGCATGTGAAGCTCTCTTTTTTTGCATAAGGAAACCCGCTTCTGCGAGTGTGTGGTGAGTGTGCGGTGTTCCTTGGGGTTGATGTGAATAGTCCCCCTTGTGTTGCATATAGAGTCTGGAATCGAAGTACGGACATAGGCATTGTGTGTGAAGCCTACCCGGACGTGTTTGTCTGGATCGGTGATGTTGCATATTGTATGGTTTGCCGGAGAAGACTCCATGCTTTGTGTTTTAGGGTTTCTACACGGTAGATTGCAGCAGGGATCCTTGGGGATTAACTCCAAGGCGCACTCAGAAAACTGAGCGGAAACGTTGTTTTGCTAACTTGGCGGTCGGGGAGCCAACCTTGAACATAACTGGGTTATGTGATGTTTGGAAATGTTTTGGGATCCGAGAGAAGCTTGGCCCGTGCGTACTTCTTAAAGTGACTATGCGGAGTGAGCAACGGGCAAGCGGAATTGGACCTGGGTTATGTGGTTCGGTGCTAGAGACCCATAGAGGGAATGACTGTTGTCATAGTCGGGAGCCTTATACTGTGGTTAAAAAGGCTAAAATGCTCACGATGTTGCCATCCCGGGGATGGTGGTGAAGCCACAGAATTGACCGAATTCACCGATAATGTGTCATGAGTGCACGAGGTGTTTGGCTGCGCGAGCCTACACCTGTGGCAAGGTATGTTTGTACTTTATTATTTAGCTGGCGGGGTCGTTATAATTTGGTCGGCTTTGACTGACCGTTACTTTGTTTGCCACCGTGTGGTGGAATGTTGCTTGCAGGTGCTGCGGAGCCAAGTACCAAATAGCGAGCTGAAGCTCATGTTGCTGAGCTGGCCCTCGAAGGCCATAGCGAATCGTTATTTTATTTTGTCATGTGTGGTCGGCCTGCGAACCGATGTTTGTAAAACATTACTTTGTTAAGTGAACTCTTGTAAGGCCATAAGACCAAGTACTTTCAGTGTATTTGTAATTTCATTCCTATGGTAGTTTGTGGACATTCATGGTAGTTGTTATTCAATTATGGGTTCTTGACAACTGTTTAAAAGCTTCCGCTAGAATGCTCTGTGTTAGGGCGAGTAGACTTAGTTGGATTGTTTTGATATTCTTATATAACCCTTCCGACTGTCCGTGATATATGACATCGGGTTCCAGCTTACCTTCTGTTATATGTCATACGACGGATGGAGGTTTTACACCTATTACAAATTTTTTACTTAACATTAAGTGGCTTCATACTTCGTCACGCAGGCTAGCCACACATGAAAACAGTAATTGTTCGCTTTTGTATCTTCTAGAGCCAGCCAATCGCAACACGTGGGATTCAGCCCGCTATTTTTCTCTTGGCTCTCCAACACCTGCACAAAAGGGCCCACCAAAACATGGCAAACAAAGCAAAGGTCAGCATTTTGCTGACCCGTTTATAACGATCCCACCCCTTACTCGGGGCAGCATTTCTCCATCCCTGCAAACAAGGCATCATAAATATACCGTGACATTTATAATATGCACCTTAAGCACCATTCATCACAGACGTAGGCCCACCGACCACACGCCTCATGCACTCAGTGGTACCTTTTCGGTGTACACGACTCCCCGTGTATCACCACTGTTCAAAGGTTCAAGACTTAACGGTTCAAGACTCCTCGTGTACTTTGTCTGTCTATCTTGGACTATTAGTAGCCTTTCTCGAATAATATGTATTGTTGAATTTGCATCTTCAACTTCCTTATGCTTATACAAGTTAGATTCGTCTGTTTCCACCCATGCTAATGGAGTACGGTACTTCCTACCGTATAAAGCTTCAAAGGGTGTCATCTTTATACTAGCCTGATAGCTATTGTTATAGGCAAATTCTATCATATAGAGATGGTCTTCCCATCTCTTTCCAAAATCCATGGCGCACATTCAGAGCATGTTCTCCATAGTTCTGTTGGTTCTTTCGGTATGACCATCCTTTTGTGGATGAAAGGCCGTGCTAAACTTTAACTTAGTCCCCAATAACTGATGGATTAGCCTCCAATAATTTGACGTAAATCGCCCATCTCGGTCACTTACAATGCTACGGGGCTCACCTTGCAATCGTACTATATTGTCAACATATAATTTTGCTAGTTTTTCGACTGAATCATCTTTCCTATTCAGAATAAAGTGTGACAACTTTGTTAGCCGATCTACAACCACCCAAATGGAGTCGTTTCCTTTTTGCGATCTTGGCAAACCATGAACAAAATCCATGGAAATGTCATCAAACTTCCATTCTAGTGTAGGCAAAGATTTCAAGAATCCTCCTGGCTTCTGGCACTCGACTTTTACTAAGGCGCAAGTTTGACATTTCGCCACATAATGTGCAATATTTTTCTTCATGCCTGGCCACCAGAATAGCTTCTTCATATCCTTGAACATTTTAGTGCTTCCCGGGTGGATTGAGTACTTTGTAAAATGTGCCTCGTACATCAACTCCTCCTGTAAAGTTCCAACTTTGGATACGCACAATCGACCGTCTTTCCGCAAAAGACCGTCGTCTATAGAGAACTGGGAATTTGACCCATCCTTCATCTCTTCCATGTAGCGCTTCATACTTTCATCTAACTCTAAAGCTTGGCGAATTCTGTCCACAAGGTCGTATTGCACCTCCATCCAGTTCAAGCATACCTCTTCACTCATTCCCTTGTTAACACAAGATATATCCAAACTTTCTAACTCACGAATCAGGCGCTCATCATGCATCTGTAACCAGTTTGCTCGTGTTGGAGTTTTGAGACTCAACGCATCAACAACGACATTTCCCTTTCCGGGAGTATAATGAATCTCGAAAGTGTAGTACCCAAGGAACTCCATCCACCTCCGTTGTCGCATATTAAGATCTTTCTAATCTATGAAATACTTTAGGCTCTGATGGTCCGTAAAGATGTCAATCTTCACGCCATATAAATAGTGTCGCCATAATTTAAAAGCAAATATCACGGCTGCCAATTCAAGATCATGTACCGGATAATTCCTCTCATGCACTTTAAGTTGGCGAGTGTACAACCCCATATTCACTGAGTCAGACCCAGAGGCAGCAATGGTCGGGATTGGGCTAGCCAGAGGAGCTTCCGCCCTGAAGAAGCTCCCGCCCATGAGTGGGCGGGAACGCTTGCGCTTGCTCCAAGCTCCCGCCTTAGGAGAGCTCTCACCCATAAGCAGGGGAGATTGCTTGCACCAAACTCTGAACCGGAAGGTTCTCGGCTCAGAGTTCTCGCCGAGTGGGGCCAGAGTTCTCGCCGAGTGGGGCCCAGGCCCCAAGGTAAAATTACCTCTATACCCTCAGGATAAACCGCGGGTTTTGGATATTAGCAGGCCAGCTAAGGGTATTTCAGTAATCTCAGGTCAGCAAAAGGCTATAAATAGACCCATAAGATCTCCTTAGAAAGCAAGCTCTCATTATTTATTAAATCTCTTGTGCTTTCTGAGGAGCTCCTAGCCCAGCTTTTAGCTTTGGAGGGGAAGCTCTCAGAGATCTTCCGGGTGTGAGGTGGGACCTCCCTGATGAGGCTTTAGGTCAGTCTTGGGTTCTTTGCAACCACTCGAGGGTCGAGGCTCGAGAGAAGTAGGTGTTGGCTGCACCCCTGTTTTGAACTCCCGTTGAGGTCATTTTTGGCTTCAACAGTTCTGGTGCGGTGAGCGTGGAAGGCAGCTGATACAAGAAAGCCTTGAGTTTAGTCCCATAGCTGGAGGTGAAGGTGAAGGGTCTGGTTCTGGAGGCTCCCTCACCCGGGGAGAAGAGGCGACGAGGAAGATGCTAGAAGACTTCAGGCGAGAGGTCCTGCAGACCATCAGCTTGGCCTTCTCGGCAAGGAGCGAGTGGGCCACGCCTCAGGTCCCGGTTGAAGAGGTCCCGCACTTGGGCGAGAACGCCCCTGGACAGCGCCCAGGGAAGGAGGTCCCGGCGGAGGCTGGCGAGAGGGACGTGGCGGCGCAAGAGCTCTTCCCAGGCAGGCTTCCCGGAAAGGAGATCCCAACAGAAGTCGGCGGGAGGGAAGTAGTTGTGTGAGAGCTCTTCCCTGGGCATGGTATCGCGGATCAGGCCAGCCAGCCGAGGCCGCGAGACGTGCCCTCTCTGCAGGCAGGAGGCGAGAGCCCCTTTAGTGAGCTCATCATCTCAGCTCCGGTGCCAGAGGGATTCCGGGAACCGGACATGTCCTACTACTCAGGGAAGGACGACCATGTATAGCATGAACAGTGGTTCGAAGACGTGGTTTCGATAAGGCAGATGACAGATGCCTTCAAGTGTCGGTTGTTCGCCATCACATTGAAGGAGAAGGCCCGGGACTGGTTCCACCAGTTGCCGGCGAGCTCGATATATAACTTTGAAGATCTGCGCCGAGGGTTTCTGTTGAGGTTCTCAACGTCTAAGAAGCGGAAGAAGGAGGCGGAGTGCCTGTTTGCAGTGAAGCAAAAGCAAGATGAGACACTGGGCCATTATGTGGATCGGTTTCAGGAAGAGATCCTCCTGGTCCAGGAGGTCCCAGGGTACGCGCTGATGCTCTCC
Organism: Platanthera guangdongensis; assembly: GCA_039583875.1. NCBI lineage: Eukaryota > Viridiplantae > Streptophyta > Magnoliopsida > Asparagales > Orchidaceae > Platanthera > Platanthera guangdongensis. The sequence continues at coordinate 139,350,129 of CM077156.1, read as the reverse complement.
TTCACCCTGGGGCTGAGGCCGGGATTCTTCAGTATGGAGTTGAAGAGAGTGCCCCTTCTCCTTTGAGGAGCTTATGGAGAGGGCGGCGAAAGAGATAGACTTCGAGAGAGCAAATCCGGCATTTGCCAGGAAGTTGGCCAGGTTGGCAGAGGACGATGTGAAGGAGCCTGCAGCAGGAAGGCAGAGAGAGCCGAGAGAGCAGAGGGAGCAAAGAGAAGAAAAAAGGAGGGAAGAACCCCGAGGGCAGGGGAAGCAGCAGGGATGGGGGGCCCGGGAGCCGAACAACCGGTTGGGTTGGAGGCCCCAGGAGGGTCACCGCCAGGGCCAAGGAGGAGACTAGTAGGGAAGATATAACCTACGAGAACCCAGGAGGTTTGATTAACCAGCATGGAGGCAGGGGTCAAGGGGCCACCTCCCGCCGCAAGAGGCTATGGAGGTAGGCAGAGGAAGAGGAGCAAGGAGAGGAGTTCGAGGAGCCGGGAGAAGAGGAGGGGGAGAAGGAAGAAGGGGTAGGGCGGCGTTGCTCTTTTGTGACTTCCATCAGGAGGAGGGTCACGCAATGGCCACCTGCCCTGAGTTCTTGGAGATGAGGGAAGCGAGGGCAGCAGGGAGGCAGGATCCTCCGGTTAGGATCGTGGAAGTGCAGCAGAGGGAGGGAGAAGATAGGTGCGAGGACCAGGTAGATGAGGGAACCCGGGGAGGGATCGTGGTTATCCACGGAGGAGTGGGGATTGAGGCAACCCGCAAGGTGAGCCTTCAAACCATGCACCGAAGGGGGGTCGCCTCTACCTCCCAGGCTCCCCCTCCAAAATAAAAGATAACCTTCTCGTCAGCAGACATGCCAGACTATGAAGATCCATTCTGCGACGCCCTCGTGATCCAAATAGCAGTGGAGAACTTCACGGTCTCGAGGATACTAGTGGACAACGGGAGCTCAGTGAACGTCATCTTCAAGAAGGCATTTGATGAGATGCAGGTTGAGGGGAAAAGGGTCTTGGCTTCGGATGGACCATTGTTCGGATTTTCTGGAGAGAGGAAGGAAGTAGAGGGAGGAGTAGGGCTGCATGTGAAGTTGGGAGGCGTGTCACGGAACTGTAGGTTCGTGATAGTGGACACTCCGAGCAGTTACAACGCCATCTTTGGGCGTCCCCTCATCAACGCCTTTCGCTGCGTCCCCTCCTTATTCCACCAATGACTTAAGTTCAATACCGGAGGGGTGCAGGTTAGGATCAGGGGGGGTCCGAGGGTGGCAAGGCAGTGCTATGTGACGACAGTCAACACCGTGTCCTGGATGGCCAAGGCGGAAGAGCTGGAAAGGGAGATGGCGGAGCATGAAGAGGTGGTCGGGGAAGAGGAGATGAGCCTGAAGGAGGCAAGGGAGGATATTGAGGAGGTCATCGGAGAGGGGAATGAGGAGGAGCAGAGGAGAAGAGATGTGCAGGAGGCCCGGAAGGGCGAAGAGTTGGAGCCACGAGAGGGTCGGCATGAGGAGGAAGGAGCTGAGAGGGAAGCCGAGGAAGGCGTGGAGGTCGAGCAACAGCAGGAGAGCCCAGAGGAGGAGATGGAGATCGAGGAGGAAGTAGGAAGAGAGGAGCTGGAGATGGAAGAAGAAGCAAGGGTCAGCTGGGAGCAGTCGCGGCTGGAGCCGGCCAAGGAAGTAGTGGAGATGGAGGTCTTCACCGGCGCAGGGCAGGTGCGGAGGGTGCGGGTCAGCGGGGGTTTGAGTCCTGAGGACCAGGAGCGAGTGCGGGCCTGCATTCAAAGCAACGTCGACATCTTTGCTTGGAGCGCGACAGACATGTCGGGCATCGACGCAGACGTGGCCTGCCACCGCCTGAACCTAGGCCCTCGCACTCGCCCCTTACACCAGAAGATGAGGGCCATCGCCACCAACCTAGAAGAATCCATCCGCGAGGAGGTCAGGAAGCTCCTGGAGGCTGGCTTCATCTCAGAGATCCAGTACCCAGGCTGGATCTCTAATGTTGTAATGGTTAAGAAGGGGGGTGGTAAATGACGAATGTGTATCGATTTCTCTTTGTTAAATAAATAATGTCCTAAAGATTGCTACCCCCTGCCTCGGATCGATGCGCTGGTTGATTCAGCCGTCGGTTTTTCTATTATGAGCTTTTTGGATGCTTTTTTAGGTTATCACCAGATCCGGATGCACCCTCCCGATGTCAAGGATGTTTCCTTCATCACGAGGGAGGGATGCTTCGGTTATAAAATGATGCCCTTTGGGTTGAAAAATGCGGGGGCTACCTACCAACGCATGATGGATCGGGTCTTCAGAGATCAAAGGGGGAGAAACTTGGAAGTCTACGTCGATGACCTAATGATCAAGAGCAAGTGTGTGGGTTCGTACCTACAGGATCTAAAAGAGACGTTTGCCATCCTGCGGAGATTCAAGATGAGGCTAAACCCCTTGAAATATGTCTTCGGGGCCAGCCGCGGGAAGTTCCTTGGACATCTCTTGACTCCAGCGGGGGTAGAGCCCAACCCGAACAAGGTGAAGGCCATCCTGGATTTGGAATCACCTCGCGATGCCAAGGAGGTCCAGCGCTTGACCAACAAACTGGCTGGGCTGAGCAGGTTCCTCTCCAGGTCAGGAGATAAGTGCTCTTCATTCTTCAAGGTGCTACGAGGGAACCAAAGGTTTGAGTGGACCGCCGAGTGTGAGGTAGCCTTCCAAGGACTGAAGAGACAGCTTTCTCAGGCTCCTCTGCTTCAGAGCCCAAAAGAAGGGGAGGACCTGACCTTGTACCTTGGAGTCGGAGCTGAGGCGGTGAGCTCCGTCCTAGTAAGAGAAGAAGGAAAGAAGCAACTGCCGATCTACTACATTAGACGGATCTTGAAGAAGGCAGAGCTCCGCTACCCCATCCTCGAAAAGTTAGCTTATGCCTTGGTTGTCTCGGCAAGGAAGCTCCAACCATATTTTCAAGCGCACTCGATAAGGGTGGTGACCGACCACCCTCTTCGCAAGATCTTTGAAGGGGTAGAGCACTCGGGAATACTTGCCAAATGGTCCATCGAACTAAGCGAGTTCGACATCTCTTTTGTTCCGAGACTTTCCATTAAGGCGCAAGAGGTGGAGGACTTTCTGGCGGACTATGTTGCTGAAGTCGAGGAAGGGGAGCCGCAGCCACAGGAAGCGTGGAAGATGATGGTTGATGGGGCCTCGGGAAAGTATTCCCTCGGGGGAGGAGTGGTGTTGATAAGCCCCCAGGGAGTCGCGATAGTGCATGCGGTGGCTTACCACTTCCCGGTGACCAACAACCAAACAGAGTACGAGGCTGTGATAGCCGGCCTTCGTTTGGCAAAGGAGCTTGAGATCCAGGATGTGGAGGCTTTCACAGACTCGTTGGTGGTGGCATCGCAGATCCGAGGAGAGTTTGAAGCTCAGGAACCTACCCTCATAAAATACCTATCCAAGGTGAGGGAGATCATCGGTGGGTTCCGGTCATTCTCAATCCAGTATGTTACCAGGGAGGAGTGCGGCCGCCGATCGATTGGCAAAGTTTGGACCTCGGGGAGGAGGGACCTTGACTGAACTTTTTCGGCCGGCAATTGGGGAAGGGGAGTTTATGGAGGTAGGCCGGTGATCCTCGTGGGTGGACCCATTGATAACCTTCCTAACCACTGGCAGGCTGATGGAGGAGGTCAAGGATACAAAGAGCTTCAGGCGCAAGGCATCCCATTACCTGATGATGGAAGGAGGGTTGCATCGTAAGATGTTGTTAGGGCTCCTAGCAAGGCGTATAACTGAAGAAGAGGTCCCAAGGATCTTGGGGGAGGTGCACTCGGACGAGTGCGACAGCCACTCGGGAGGAAGGACATTGGAGGCAAGAGTAATAAGGCAGGGGTACTTCTGGCGGACCCTGAGGAAGTATGCAGCCGAGTTCGCAAAGAGGTGCCAAAAGTGCCAGCTGTACGCCCCTCTCCAACTCTTGCTTGCCCAAAGACTTAGAAGCATAACATCGCCATGGTCTTTCGCCATCTGGGGAATGGACTTGGTCGGGCCTTTTCCTCCGGCCAGTGGGCAGAGAAGGTTTCTCCTACTCATGGTCGACTACTTTTCCAAGTGGCTGGAGGTTAAGGCCTTAGCCAAAGTAACCTTGCAAGTCATAAGGAACTTCATCTGGGGGGATATCATCTGCAGACACGGGCTGCCTCAAGCAATAGTAACAGATAACGGCTCCCAGTTTGCTAGTGAGGAGTTCATCAACTTCTGTGCCCAGCTAGGGATAGACCTCAGGTTTGCCTCTGTCCACCACCCCAAGAGCAACGACCAGGTGGAAGCAGCTAACAAGATCATCGTAAACCTGCTCAATAAGAAGGTGGAGAACTTGAGGGGGGAGCTGGGTGGAGCAGCTCCCCTCAGTTTTGTGGGCCTTGCGAACAACCCCGAATACGGCCACTGGCGAGACCCCCTTTAAACTTTCCCATGGGTGTGAGGCGGTCCTACCCGTGGAATTTGAGGTCCGATCCCCACGAGTTGTGGCTGCAGGAGATGAAGACGAGGCTTGGAGGCTGGAAAATCAAGAAGGCTTGCGTCTCTCGCTGGACATGGTGGAAGAGCTACGCGATGTTGCAGCCATCAGGCAGGAAGAGATCAAACGGTGGATGGCAAGATACTTCGACAAGCAAATAAAATTCGCGGAAGGGGATCTAGTGCTAAAGAAAGTTGATGCTGCGGGGAGGTCTGCTCCCGTGGGTAAGCTCAACCCAAGCTGGGAAGGGCCTTACATAGTAAAGAAGGTTCTTGGAGCAGGAGGTTACTACCTCCAAGATGTGGAGGGGAGGACCCTGAGCCATACTTGGAGCGGCGATGACCTCAAACGCTTCTACCCGTGAGAGGGAGAAGATGTAATCATGTGTTCAAACTCAACATAATTCTATTACATCCGTTAAATGATTTTCATCTTGTCGATTAAGCAATCCTTATGTGAACGAGTAATTAGGTGTTTTGCACCACCCTGAGCTCGGCTCGGCCCCAGGTAGACCCGCTGCGCAGGCTCTCATCTAGCTGGCAGGTCCGAAGGCTCTCCTGTGGGGGATATATTTGGTTTGAGATAACTTCATCAGCACCCCGAGCTCGGCTCGGCCCCAGGTAGACCCGCTGCGCAGGCTCTCATCTAGCTGGCAGGTCCGAAGGCTCGCCTGTAGGGGATAGGTTTTGGTTGTAAAATCTTCATCGGCACCCCGAGCTCAGCTCGGCCCCAGGTAGAACTGCTGCGCAGGCTCTCATCTAGCTGACAGGTCTGAAGGCTCGCCTGTGGGGGATAGGTTTGGTTTGAGATAACTTCATCGGCACCCCGAGCTCGGCTCGGCCCCAGGTAGACCCGCTGCGCAGGCTCTCATCTAGCTGGTAGGTCCGATGGCTCGCCTGTGGGGGATAGGTTTGGTTTGTGGAAACTTCATCGGCACCCCGAGCTCGGCTCGGCCCTAGGTAGACCCGCTGCGCAGACTCTCATCTAGCTGGTAGGTCCGAAGGCTCGCCTGTGGGGGATAGGTTTTGGTTGTGGAAACTTCATCGGCACCCCGAGCTCGGCTCGGCCCTAGGTAGACGCGCTTCGCAGGCTCTCATATAGCTGGCAGGTTCGAAGGCTCACATGTGGGGGATAGGTCTTGTTTGAAAAATCTTCATCGGCACCCCGAGCTCGGCTCGGCCCCAGGTAAACCCGCAACGTAGGCTCTCATCTAGCTAGCAGGTCCGAAGGCTCGCCTGTGGGGGATAGGTCTTGTTTGTAAAAACTTTATCGGCACCCCGAGCTCGGCTCGACCCCCGGTAGACCCGCTGCGCAGGCTCTCATCTAGCTGGCAGGTCCGAAGGCTCGCCTGTGGGGGATAGGTTTGGTTTGAGGAAACTTCATCGGTACCCTGAGCTCGGCTCGGCCCCAGGTAGACCCGCTGCGCAGGCTCTCATCTAGCTGGCAGGTCCGAAGGCTCGCCTGTGGAGGATAGGTTTTGGTTGTGGAAACTTCATCGCCACCCCGAGCTCGGCTCGGCCCCAGGTAGACCCGCTGCGCAGGCTCTCATCTTGCTGGCAGGTCCGAAAGCTCGCCTGTGGGGGATAGGTCTTGTTTGTAAAATCTTCATCAGCACCCCGAGCTCGGATTGGCCCCAGGTAGACCCGCTGTGCAGGCTCTCATCTAGCTGGCAGATCCGAAGGCTCGCCTGTGGGGGATATGTTTGGTTCGAGATAACTTCATCGGCACCCCGAGCTCGGCTCGGCCCCATGTAGACCAGCTGCGCAGGCTCTCATCTAGCTGGCAGGTCCAAACGCTCGCCTGTGGGGGATAGGTTTTGGTTGTGGAAACTTCATCGACACCCCGAGCTCGGCTCGGCCCCAGGTAGACCCGCTGCGCAGGCTCTCATCTTGCTGGCAGGTCCGAAGGCTCGCCTGTGGGGGATAGGTCTTGTTTGTAAAATCTTCATCGGCACCCCGAGCTCGGCTCGGCCCCAGGTAGACCCGCTGCGCAGGCTCTCATCTAGCTGTCAGGTCCGAAGGCTCGCCTGTGAGGGATAGGTTTGGTTTGAGATAACTTCATCGCCCCCCCCCCCACCCCCCCGAGCTCGGCTCGACCCGAGGTAGACCCGCTGCGCAGGCTCTCGTTAGCTGTCAGGCCCGAAGGCTCGCCTAGGGAAGGGAAGTTTTTGCTCCTAGGAGACACTTTGACTCGGATGCTCTGAGCAGGGCAAGAAACACACCTGGAACTCGGAAGGAAAAAAGGTAGGATCCCTTCAGGCAGGAGAGGTCTCGGCCAGAGGAGATCTCGGCGGGGAGGTCCCCGCCAAGGAGATCTCGCCGAAGGAAGTTCTTGGCGAGAAGGTTCCTGACAGGACCTTTGGTCAGATAATAGGAAATGCTAGGGGGAAGGCTCGGCCAGGGCACGCAAGGTAAAGAGGGACGATCTCCCCTTAAAAGGCTTACGGGCGACGTTCCCGGCAGACAGTTCTCAGAAGAACCCAGAAGCAAGACATTCTAGCCCCGGGCTTTCTCGACAGGATCCCGTCTATCCATCGCTAAGGGAGAATCCTAGAGGGGCTAAGGGCCTCGGCAGAAGCAGGCTTGAGAGGCATTCAGCCTCTACAAAAGTATCTATATATATTTACAAACCAAAAGATAGACACAAATCTTAGCAATATTTACAATCTACTTACTCAAAATACAGTTACAGGTTTGGAGCATCTCGCTCATTACAATAAAAAAGAGAATAAAAAGGGAGACCCTTCAAGGGGTTGCGCTGTATACACTCGAGCTCTCGCTTGAGCTCCCGCTAGAGCTCTCGCCGGAGCTCTCCCCGATGTCTCGCCAGCCACGGCCGGGGATTTCGGGACATTCGAGGGTAGGGAATCGGGCGCACCTGGGGGCTTCGGGACGGCCTCGAAGAGCCAAGGGACAAGCTGGCGGGCGGTGATAGACTTCCCGCTCTCATCCAGGCAGCCTATGTCTCGCAGCATCTCCAGGGTCAGCCTGACCATCGCCTGGGCATTAGCCTGCAAGAGCTTGTCGATGTCATATTCAGAGTAGTGGCGGCTCCTCAGCATTTCATCCAGCGGAGGAGGAGGAGGTGGGACTGCAGTTGCCTCCATGCGCTGAAGTTGGTCCCTCAACAACAAATTCTCGTAACGTGTCTGGGCTAGCTCCGCGCGATGCGCCGCGGCCTGGGCAGAATCCTGCGAAAAGAAAGGTCAACATGAAAAGGGGGGGGGGGGGGGGGGGGGGGGGGGCGAGACCTACGGTGGCGAGAGCAAAGGTATTGAAAGGGCTCACATACCTCTTCCGCCTGGCGCGAGGACAACAGTTGCTTGGCATCTGCCAGCTCTTTCTTCAAGGCAGCCGCATGAGCCACTGCCTCCTCCCTTGCCTTGAACATATCTTGGAAGTTGCGGTCGATGGTGATACTCCGACGAGCACACATATGCGCAAGCTCGATCTCGCGCATCAGAGCCCGGATGGAGTCATAGGCAAGGAGCCGGGTGGGCATTTTATCATAAAGGCCGGCGTTCTCCCGGCTGTAAAGGTCGTAGCCCAAGGCAAAGACCTCAACGGTGACCTGGTCCCGCTCCGCCCACCTGGGGAGGAGAGTCGAGACCGAGACCCTGTTGGTCTCGGGGTCCCATTGGAGAAGCGGCTTGCCCTCCGCATCAAGGATCTTTGAGCCGAAGCCAAAATTTCGATGACCTCGCGGCACCTCTCCAGGCGGAGGCTGAGCGGAGGTCTCGGCGGCGGCTCCCTCGCCATCTACCCTACCAAGGGCTGGGGGGTTCTCGGCAAGTGCCTCGGCGCCACCCCCGGTAACAACGATCTCACTGGCGGCCTGCAAGATCTCTTCAAAGGAGCGGCCTGGAGAGAGAGGTCGGGACGGCAGAACCTCTACAGCTTTTCCCTTCTCGGCAGCGGTTATCTTGGGTCTTTTGAGCGCTGGGGGTAAAGGAGCGCCAGGCTTTCGCTTCCCGGTGCTGGTCGGAAGCGGGGCCGGCTCATCCTGGCAAGCTTGAGCCGCGGACTTCGCGAGAGCCAGCGGATCTCTCACAGTTCGGCCCTCGGCAGCATGGGCCTCGTTGAAGGGTTGGCGTAGGGGGATCTCACGCTCTCCTATAGAGGCAACAACACTCAGCCCTAATCTTAAAAGAGGGGGAGGAATAGTGAGTCAAAAGCGAGACCGTACCTTCGCTCGGAGGCACGGGGAGGAGCGAATTGACGCCCCGCCGGAGGAATTCGACGTCGAAATCCTTGGTTCCGAAGAACTCAAGGAGGGCGCTCTCGCGCGAGCCTAGGGAAGGTGGCTTGTAGGAAGCATCCTCGTACTGGATTGGCGCGAGAGGGACGTTGCCGAAGTCACCGGAAATAAAGACGAACTTCTCGCCCCAGTGATGATGCTTGTTGGCGAGACCGGTGGTCTTGAGCAGTTGCCCTGAGAAGAAGACCACCCCACCCTTGGCGCGGAAGGTGAACAACTTCCGGACGATGGGGAGGCTGAACTCGATCCTCTCAGATCACATATAGCAGATGAACGCCATAAGGATCACGACCGAGTTCGGATTCAGTTGCGCAGGAACCACTCCATAATATCGGAGGGCCTAGCGCATCTCTGGCCAGAGGGGGAGGCGGAAGCCCACCTCAAAGTGCTCAAAGGGAATGACGAGCTCCCCCTCCCCGGGCTATTCACTCTGTCACGATTAACAGGGTTTCGCGCAGTGAAGCCCACGGAGATGTAGCGAGAAGAGATCAGCTGGAACTCCTCCAGGGTTAGCCTGCAAGAAGGGAAATGATGCTTTTGGAAGGCTTCCGCGCAATTGGAGCGTCCCTCGCTTCCGCCTGGCATCGTGCTTGTGGGGGTGAGGATGGTCTCAAGAAGAGAGGCGAGAGCGAAAAGTTGAGCGAGAACGAAAGAGGGAAGCAGAAACAAGTAAGGAGTTCTCGACAGTCCGCGGAAGCGATAAAGAAAATAGCGAAAGTTCCAGATCGGAGAAATAAATACGGTAGGTGGGTCCTCCTATTTATAGAAAATCAGTCATGATGGCTATTTCCAAAAAGGCGGCGGGGGTACAACCGTCATGCCGAGTCAGTGACGCCTCGGTTCCCCCGCCCAGGTTGATAGCGACCGACCGACAAATTTGGTTAACGCAAACATTCTGGGTTGACATGCAATGAACGAATTAAACGGAAGCCAGAGTCACTCTCGCCGGGAGAGAGCCGAATAAAATATTATTATGATCTTCAAAGTTATGACTGGTAAGAAAAAAAACAGGGTACATTGAGGAAGGGGAAGGCCAGGGGGTAAGAAAGGATGAGACTTCGCGAATCAATAAGGTTCCCACCGCCATCGTCCTCGTTCCCGCCGCCTAGTCCTCGGTGGCGCCTGCGGGTTGAAATAGGATGATAGGATGGTGCACCCTAGGTTGATTCGGCGGGACAGGTCTCAGATCCGCGCGGTACACCTTTCGGGAGAGGACCCGGCGGTAGGCCCACCCGACCGATCCATCTCGCCTACAAAGTAGTATTGCTCCAGAGCCTCCATCCTCCACTCCACCGATTCACGAAACTCTCTCGCCGCAGAGTCACGGGCTCGCTCCCGCCGAACAAGCTTCGACAGGACACCCGCGACCCTCTTCCCCCGCCCTTTAGCGCTTCCGACACCATTCAGGATTTCCTCCATCTCGTCAGACGAAGGGAGGGGGGAGCTTTCACTGTCCTCCTCTCTATCTTAATCTTCATCTATATCTGCGCCAGCTCCTGACCGTGAGCCCGGGTCCCCTAGCAAGACAGTTCCATAGTCAGAACGAGAGATAAAAATAACTATAATAAACATCTCGCATACCTGCAGTGGGGCGAGAACCGCCAGCAGACAGCGGACGAGTAGCCCCGGACCCCTCTATTCCATAAAGCAGGTGAAGAGGCTTTCCTCTCCCCGGGGGGAAGGCGTTGCGCGTGGAGATCCCTGCTTGGCCAGAAGCAGGGGGGAGTTGTCTTCTCCCGCGGGATGGCTGGCATCCTGGGGAGCTGCAGCGGGTTCGATAGCCACTCCACCAGCTGGTAGGGCGAAACCAACAATAGGGGCAGGCAAGTTAGCGGCCCTCGCTTCGTTTTCCCAGAGGGCGAGACCCGATTCGGCGAGAACAGGTGCTGTGGAAAGACAATTCAGCAATCTGAGGCTTAGGAGTGAGTAGGAGTGGAGAAGATACCTGTAGTTCTCAGGGGGTCAGTCGGAGGAGCAGCCTCCGAGACCCTTGGTTGATTCTTGGAATGGCGAAATGGTGTGTCCGGGAGGACCGGAGGGAACCAAACGACATCTTGAGTCATTTCCTGCGAGAAGTATCGCGTCAATTGCCGACCTTTTTGTGCAATTAGCCCGTGATTTTAATGATCAGCAAATTAGAGACAAACCTTCAGCGGAGAAGGGACATCCGCACGGTCGGGGGTCGGGGTAGGTGAACCCCTGTTCTCATGAGAGAGGTTCCGCTGGACCACCTTCACCCTTTTCTTCTTCTTTGGCTGAGAGGGCTCAGCAGCCGGCGACCTTCTCTCTAGCCAGGGGGCAACCAAGGCGCTGTTAGCCTTGGCTCGCGCCTGGGCCGCATTGATGCGGTCTTGGAGGTCCTGCGGAAGCAGTTTGTCAACACGCTTGGAACGCATCGCCGAATGAAGCGAGAACTCTGACAAGGAGAGTCGACTCGGGGGCGGATTTATGGCCGTCTATCAGCACATATATATATAGCCACGGTACGGCCCACCAAAAGATTCTCTGATGTTGACACGTGCTCAACGAATATTTATGGGTTGGACGTGTCTTTTCGAGCGCAGAGCTAGCTCGAAAAGAGCGGGGATTGTGTACAACCCCATATTCGCTGAGTCAGACCCAGAGGCACCAATGGTCAGGATTAGGCTAGCCAGAGGAGCTTCCGCCCTGAAGAAGCTCCCGCCCATGAGTGGGCGGGAACGCTTGCGCTTGCGCTAAGCTCCCGCCTTAGGAGAGCTCTCGCCCATAAGCAGGGGAGATTGCTTGCGCCAAACTCTGAACAGGAAGGTCCTCGGCTCAGAGTTCTCGCCGAGTGGGGCTAGAGTTCTCGCCGAGTGGAGCCCAGGGCCCAAGGTAAAATTACCCCTATACCCTCAGGATAAACCGCGGGTTTTGGCTATTAGCAGGCCAGCTAAGGATATTTCAGTAATCTTAGGTCAGCAAAAGGCTATAAATAGACCCATAAGGGCTCCTTAGAAAGCAAGCTCTCATTATTTCCTAAATCTCTAGTGCTTTCTGAGGAGCTCCTAGCCTAGCTTTTGGCTTTGGAGGGGAAGCTCTCAAAGATCTTTCGGGTTTGAGGTGGGACCTCCCTACTGAGGCTTTGGGTCAATCTCGGGTTCTTTGCAACCAGTCGAGGCTCGAGGCTCGAGAGAAGTAGGTGTTGGCTGCACCCCTGTTTTGAACTCCCGTTGAGGTCATTTTTGGCTTCAACAGCGAGAGCCATAAGCAATCACATGCCCAAATTGCAAAAGAACGCAACCTAAGCCTCTCCCAGATGCATCACTATAAATCTCAAAGCCTTCTGAACCACATGGCGAACATAATACTGGTGCCGTGGTAAGCCGACTCTTTAACTCATCAAAAGCATTCTCGCACTCTGACGTCCATACAAACGTTTGATTCTTTCGTGTCAATGTCGTGAGAGGTAAAGCAATCTTCGAAAATCGCTCTACGAAGCACCTATAATAACCGGCAAGTCCTAGAAAACTCCTGACTTCCGCTACTGAAGAAAGTATAGGCCACTCTCGTATCGCAGCAACCTTTATCGGGTCTACAACAATCCCCTCTCCACTTATGACAAGATCAAGAAAAGCCACTGAAGATAACCAAAACTCGCACTTTGAGAATTTGACATAGAGGCGATTCCTTCTTAGCATGTGCAAAACCATTTTCAAATGTTTCACATGCTCTTCCTTAGATTGAGAGTATACCAATATGTTATCGATGAAGACGATCACAAACAGGTATAAATACTCCCTAAAGGTTCTGTGCATGAGATCCATAAAGATTGATGGCACATTCATGAGTCCAAAATGCATGACTGTAAACTCATAATGCCCATAACATGTTCCAAATGCAGTCTTGGGGATATCACTCTTCCTGATCCTCAACTGCCAATAGCAGGACTTTAAATCCAACTTCGAATAAATAGTTGATCCAACCAATTGATCAAATAAATCATTGATTCGAGGAATCAGATATTTGTTCTTTTCTGTAAACTTGCTTAGCTCACGATAATCTATGCATAGATGCAAGCCCCCGTCCTTTTTCATAAATAGCACCAGTGCACTCCACGGTGACATACTCGGATGAATAAAGTATTGCTCTAGCAACTCTTGCAACTGAACTTTTAATTCTACCAACTCCTTTGGCGCCACACAGTACGGTGAACGAGACACATGTTTCGCACCTGACACCAAACAAGACCTATATGCATGCATCAAGCATCCATTAGGTAGCAACACGTTTACAGTATTAGTTGCTCCATGAGTAGGCACTCCGATTCGCAATATAAATGCCTCAAATAGGAAAGAATGTGAAGCACCTGTATCAAACAGTGCTCTCGCCGGACAGTCCCGAATAAGGACAAAGCCTAACATAAGCAAATCATAAACATGCAACATACAATGTATTAAGTATGGAACATAGTAAAAACTGAATCGTAACTCATACCTGTAATCACGTCGCTTTGTTTTATGGCCTCCTGCTGGCCAAGATTAGAGATTTAGAGCTGCACGTGGGATGCAGAGGATTCCACCACCGTCTTTTCCTTTTCTGTATAAGACGCACCCGTCTTATTTTCCACTTTTGGAGGGCCACTCCAACAATCCTTAGCTATATGAACCACCTTACCACATGTATAACATGTGCGAGGGCCTCTCTCTGTAGTTGCTCCTGAAGTAAACGTAGAAGGAGCCAGTGCATAAGTTTTTGGCTTCTTGTTCCACCATTTGTACCCAGATTTTGAAGAACTTGGTGTCTTAAACTCTGGCTTCTTCCCTGCCAAGTCATTCTTAAGCTGCACGCGCTTTATATCAAGTTCATGGGAACGGGCTGTATTAACCAATATAAGAAAACCTTGAGTCATTGGTCCTGAGAGAAGCAATCACAATTCATCCCTCAACCCTTCATAGAACCTGTTTGTTTTTCATTCCTCATCTGCAAATGTAAAGCCTGCATATCTTCCCAATCTTGTAAACTCATGCAAGTAGTCATCCACCGACCTCTCGCCTTGAGTTAGCCTTTGAAATTGATTTTCCATCGTGATCCGCTGTGTCGATAGAACATATCTTGCTAGAAAACATATCGAGAACTCCTCCATTGAGATCTCGCTCAACGGTCGACCAACAAACTGGTGCAGCTCCAACTTATCACACCACAGTCTTGTCTCACCATCCAACAAGAAGGTAGTCATAATGACTTTTTGCCACTCTTCTGTTTCAGTTGCCGTGAGGACCCTCTTTATTCTTGAGAGCCAATCTTCAACTTGTGTAGGGGTTCCAGTACCCGTAAACACAGGGGAGTTGAAACTCATCACGTGTTTCATTTGCTTCTCTGCTACTCACCATGCAGCCACTGTATCAACAGGCACTTGTCTCACCGCCACACGCTCCACTACGATAACCAGTTTCTGAGCTAGAGGTTGTCCCTGACCTCCAGGTTGCGCATTCATCATTGCAAACGCGGCTTCCACAACCAACCGTATAGTTTTCGCCGAAGGAGGAGGTGTAGGCACCTCATTAGGTGCACTACTCTCCACCGAGCGTTGGGGTTCTTGCTGCCCAGCACCACTTCGAGTCGCCTATAATGTGAAACAAACAATTAAGCAACTTCGAATATTTCCAAAAGCAATCATATGAACATATCAGTTCCGCACACATGTGTACTTTCATTCCTAAGTTGACATTTATGAGTTCAATTTATGTTATCACGGTAGCGCACATACAAGTGCTCACCACCCCTTAAAAGAATTCGACCACGAATTCAAAGAAGGAAGACCGAGAACAGAATCTGATACCAATTTTGTAACGCCCCCATTCGTCGTATATCATATGACAGAAGGTCCGGCTGGGGCCCGACGCCATATACTACAGACAGGTAAGGAGGTTACTAGTTGAATTCCAAATCCATGTTCATTACGAACATACCCTAACTCAGAGAATTCTAGCAGAATCATTAATTTATGAACCCAACTAAAACAAGAATGTCCACTATACCACATGAATGAAAAATATATAATAACATATAACACATGTTTTGTCCGTAGCCTTATTACAACTGTTTTACTTAACATTAAGTGGCTTCATACTTCGGCACGCAGTCCGACCACACATGAAAATCATAATTATTCGCTTTTGGGCCTTCAAGGGCCAACCAATCATAGCACATGGGATTCAGCCCGCTATTTTCATTTTGGCTCTCCAGCACCTACACAAAAGGGCCCACCAAAACATGACAAACAAAGCAACGATCAGCATTTTGCTGAAGCATTTATAACGATCTCACCCCTTACTCGGGGCGACATTTCTCCATCCCTGCAAACAAGGCATCATACATATATCATGACATTTATAATGTGCACTTTAACCACCATTCACCACAGACGTAGGCCCAACGACCACTTGCCTCGTGTACTTCGGGCACCTTTTCGGTGTACCCGACTCCCCGTGTATCACCACCATTCAGAGATTCAAGGCTTAACGATTAACTTTGTCGTTCAGAGGTCCTTAACTTGACGACAATGTCATTCATAGGTAATTAACTTAACGACTGACTTACTCGTTCAGAGGTACTTAACTTGACGAGTGACTTACTCGTTCAGAGGTACTTAACTTGACGAGTGATTGTCCATTCAGAGGTATTTAACTTAACGACCATATCGTTCAGAGGTCCTTAACATGATGACACAATAAAGTCATACACCTCTCAACATACACATTTTCTCAAACATTGACCTCCAGGTCTCATAGAGACAAGCCAAACATTGAACCCCAAGTCTCAAGAGATGGGTCAAACAACAATTTTAAAGATTGTTCAATCATATGGGTAATTTCCTAAAATTGCTTCAAGTACTAAAATGCAATAACCTGCACACCCACTTATGCATGTCCCACATGTACATCTACACATATACACAGAGTCTTCTCCGGCATGCAAAGCATAAAACATCACCAATCCAGACCAACTTTTTTAAATGCAAAAATATATGGGGATTTACCCTTTTTAAATCCACCGTTTTTCACCTTTTTGTGAGGGGTTTCATGCAAGTATGCAAATTGAGGACTTCACTTGTCCGGGAGAAACTCGTTACCCTTGTAGTTCTCTTTGGACCCATGTCGCTTGAGTTCTATGAGGTTGGAAGTATACACGAAGCTTTCCTCTCTACGAACTTAGCCTCAGCCTCTAAATCCGATTACTTGATCCACTCCAACAAGCTTTTCAACAAAACCTTGCTTCAGCCGGAAGTTCTGCTCCAGAACTGGGAAGCAAGGAAGAGAGAAAGTGAGAAGGAAAATAATCATTCCTCTTGCCTATCCTTTTGCATAAGAGGTCACGGGATACACCCCAACCACATGTGTCCACCCAGAAATTTCTGCCCATTGGCCGTTTACCTAACATCTGACATGAGTTACCACTCGACTAACTATTAATCTTTTGAACAAACTAATCGTCGAACGATACACACAGCGCCGTTCAGCACTAGCTTGACAATTTTTGTCGAGCCCAGCCCGACGATTTTTGTCGAGCTCAGCCCGACGATTTTCGTCGAGCTCAGCCCAACGATTTTCATCGAGCTCCGCTCGACAATTCCTGTCAAGCTATAGATCCCCCAACCTTTTGCCTGGGTTGGTCCAGACGGGTACTACTGGCCCAAGACGTCCACCCAGTGCTCTTAGGGGAAATGATCCACCATATCCAAGCATAAGATGGCCGCCTTGCTTGTCTCGAATCATAACATTCACAACCCATCGAAGTAAAGTGGAAGCATTAACAGGAAACCATTGCAGATATAATATATCAAATAAAATAAGTTCTAGGGCCGAAGACTAAGCGTTTAAATAAGCCTATGGGCTATATATGTACTACATATATCACTCATATTCTCTCTCTACGTTACTCGGCGGTACTCACGTCTCTAAACTCCGGAGACGGCAGGAGTGCATCTACTCGAGTAGTCCTTGCCGCCAGCATAGTCTCTTACGGCAGCGAGTCACTATGGTGCTCCACCTCTTGTGAAAGGTTAATCAAATAACCATTAGTCACAGAGCTAAGTGGAAACAAATCTCCTTCCCGGATCCATATCCTGGGGACGAGCACACACCCACCCAACAAAAGTAAATAGTTGAAGCAAGAGAGGGTTAGCATAATATTTTATATATAAATAACTAGGAGCAATTATAAAAGTGTACAGTATAACCGGAAAAAGCAGCAATAGTATAAGTCAGTTATAGCAAGGCTCTACTAGCTCATCAGCACATCAAGTTTTCATATCCTGAACACTATTGCAAGCATTCACAACCACGTACACACCGCAGGCATTCATAGTCGCGCACACACCGCATGCATTCATAGCCACGCACACAAACTCTATGTCGACATAGTTTGGACCGCTTCTGTTCCAGCAGGGTAGCGAGCCCCGCGGGCCTCACTGATGTGGCCGTCGGTGATAGTGGCCAGTCCTACCACTTCTAGGGGTGATCGTATCGCACAACCCCAGACCCTATCGTACAACCTTGTGCACTCTTGGATGTGAGCGACATCCGACGAATCGTTTGGGCCGACCAACGGAGGAAAACCCGACGAGGAATATAACGGCCGATCACCCGTGGTACTCATCTCCCTGCCGCCTTGAGTCGTCAACCTTGTCGCACCGGTACGAACGATCTGAAGGAGGGACTGACCCGCCACTATTTCACCGCAAGCAATTTACAATCAATCAAACAAAAAGGCAAACAATAAAAACATTTGGTAAACGTCGGCCTGCCCTACTGGGCTTTAGACTTCGGGCGTCGGCACCTAACTCTACTTTCGACAAAGAGCGAGGAAGCGCATTATTTGGGGCTAGACCTGGAGGACTACCTCAACTCCGGTTATCCCCAACTAAGGCTCGACGACTGCTCGTCAGGGCAGGTGTAACGCCCCGGATTTTTCATTTGATGATTGCGTACGCTTGAAGGGCGTTACGTGGGCTTTGACCGTTGTTCGAGCATGGTTTTCACGCGGGCTTTTGAGTGGCTGTTTTGGTAGCCTAGTTGAATGATTCCCCAGCAAGCCGGAGTCCAATTTGGGGACTCGGTGAGGCCTCTTAGGGAATGCTTGCACTTGCTCGAGCCTGGGTCGTGTTGCTCACAACGGGTTGATTGTATGGAAGATGGGTTCTATGGAAAACATACATGTTTGCTGGACAAAGAAAAAGTGTAAAAAGTCCTTAAGGCAAAAATAGTCTAGGACGAGAAAGGAATAGTTTTCAAAATAGTGAAATTTGGTCATTTTCTGGGTGACACGGCCTGGGACACGGGCGTGTCCCAGGGCGTGTCGGGTTACACGGCCTGTGACACGGGCGTGTCACAGGGTGTGTTTCAATGTCGACGAATTTCGCTCGACGAATTTCGTTCGACGAACGTCGAGTGTCGAGAGAGGGGTACACGGCCTGTGACACGGGCGTGTCATAGGGCGTGTCCCGTGTTCGACGAATTTCGCTCGACGAAATTCGCTCGACGAACGTCGAGTCTGGGGTGACACGGCTTGGGACACGGGCGTGTCCCAAGGCCGTGTCCCGCTCGGGTTGTTTGGCTGGATGCCGTGTGCCGGTGACACGGCCGTGTAGGTAGGCGTGTCCAACGACAGGGCCTGTGACACGCCCGTGTCACAGGCCGTGTACTGTTTGAAGGAGAGGCGGTTGACCACCGCTTAAGTGACATGGCCTGTGACACTGGCTTGTCACAGGGCGTGTCAGGGTCAAATTTTGACTTTTCTGATTTTTTTGGGCCGTTCATTTTCCTGATTCTGGATCAAATGGTCCATCTTTGTCCTGGAGGAAATAAGGCTGAGAGAAGGGTTTGTTTTCCTCATTTCATTTGTTTTCTTCACCTTCTTCTTCATCTTCTTCCTCACTCCAACAAGCCATCAAGGGAGCAAAGGCTTAAGCAAGGGAAAGGAAAGGGAGGAACAGCCGTAGCGGTGTCGTCTCGGTTCAGGCAAGTGGTGTTCTTCGCCCTTGCCAATCTGATTGTTGTTCTTTGATTCTTGTTCTTGTTTACATATCCACTCATGGTTACCTTATTGTTTTCAAGTATGCTATGCTAGGCAAGTGGTGTTCTTCACCCTTGCCAATCTTGTTTCCTTGTTCTTTATTTTGTGCAAGTGTAGCTAGCTTCTCTCTTTCAAGATACTAACTTGTTCTTCTTGCTTTGCACCTCACTTTGATTTACATATGTTAGCCTTGTTACTTTGGTTTAGCTTTATCTTCTTATGCGTAAGAGTTCTTCTTGTTCATGACATAGTCATGTTAGGATAAGCTTCTTGGTTTGGTCGGTGTTGTTCCTTGTGAGGTTCGTTGATGATGATGTAGAGACCCAAACTATGTCAAGTTGGCATAACTGGATTCAGGTGTGGTCAGGGGTAAGGACGGTGAACTGAAACGTGTTTGCTTGGGTTACGACGAGTTTTGCGAGGCGAAGTGTGAACCATGGCAGGAGCGTTTGTGTGAGGATTCTATAAGGGGTGGTGTGGTTTCAGCCTTGGTGGCCACCAGATTTTGTTTTGTGGTGTAGAGCACCATTTTGGCCCCGATTTGGGCTGGCTTTGATTGGTGCATTCCACTTTAGGGCCGCCACCAAAAGACCCTTGCGGAATTGAACTTAACCGCTGCTTATGCTTCACTAGTATAGTTGTTTGGGTTTGTTTGGGTTCGTTGTAAACATGATGAAAGGGGCATATATGAGGCCTTTTCGTTCCTGCGGAAGGAGCAGGACATGATAAGCATTGCACATACTTGATGTGTTTTAGCGTTGAGTGGGCAGTATGTTACACTTGCTTTTCCACTCCATTTCCTTTTGACACCTTAATGTTAAATATTACGGGGTCGGTAAGCCCTTCGTTATATTTTATGAACTTCATACCCGCTATGATTGCTGAGGTATTCTTTTGTTTGAATGCCTCAGGTGCAGGTTGTAGCCGATTGAGCGGCTAGAGTTGGTGGCTTTTTCTTTGGAACTTGCCGAGCTGGTTGAGCGAGGTAGTTCTTCCTTTTGTTGTACAGACATACTTATGCCCCAATGGGTTCGTGTCAGCTTGTTGGCGCCCATTGGTGGTTTCCTTTCATTGTGATATATGAACTCTAAACTGCTAATATGAATCATTTGGGTAAAATGATGTCTACTTGCTCTTGGGAAATATTTATGCTAGGTTGCATTAGGTATTTTAACCTAAACTAAACCTACTAGTGTATGTCATGCATACATGTGGTGATACTTAAAAATGTACTTTCCAAACAACGTAAAATGATAATTTCTTAGTATATAGTAAATCTAGAGTGCATATAGGTAGAATCATAAATACCTGAACACATTTTTCCGCTGCGTATAAATACGTTTTGCTCTACTAGGCCGAGGGATACGACCACTAAATTCAACGATTTTCTTGTATATATCTCATGATTTTCATCTAGCCCAGTATGTGTAAGATCTGCCTGAGCGTGTGCAGTTATCCCCTGCACGACGTGGCATCATAACCCGTCGTTCCTCTTACTCTGATACGAAGTTCTCGTTGAGGAAATGCGGGTTCTGACAGTTGGTATCAGAGCCAGGTTTGCTTGACCTTTGGTCGGGCAAACTTTCCATTTAGTACTATTTATACCTCAGCATATCATACACACACCGAGGTGCCATCAGTACGTCTTGGCCGAAGCACGAACACTACACTCATGGCATGAACAGAAGTATACGGGGCATATTATGTAGTATGAGATGCATAATATGTGGTTGTATATGGATCCACCATAGGGGCAACATGTGAGGGTTATGTAGTATGGGATGCATAACCTTACCACATGGATGCGACTAGCACGTTTTCTTTTATTCATTGCATGCAATGTTATGTAGTATGAGATGCATAGCATTGTGATGCGTACGACCGCTCATGGCATGCATTAAGGCCTTTTCTAGAACGCATAGCACATCACGCATAACATAACATTGCATAAGCACAACGTGCCAAGCTAAAGATTTACATGATGACACCTGTACACACATGATTTTGGGTCAAATAACTTCATGCATTCTTGGTCTAGGCACAGGTTAGTGTGATGACGGTGAGTCATCCTAGGCTAGGCATACCATCATTTGTAAACTCCCAGAGCAAGTTAGTAGTTGATGTTCATATTGTTTGTACAGCGTAGTTATGTGTTGGATGTATGGGCTTGAGCTTGATACGAGTGTATTTGCGTATAGGATGTCGAAATGTCCAGTGACAAGGCAGACTCCCCAATCTGAGGGTGAGTCTTCTGGTGCGCAAAATAATGCCCTGATGGATAGCCTGCGACAGAGTAATGAGACTTTGGCTAGGCAAGTGCAGGATGTACAGTCCTAGCTCCAAGTTATGTCATCAGTGATGTCTGGGCTGGCACCAAGAGTGCAAGAGCCTGCCGTGGCTCCCGTGGTTCCTACTCCGTCCGTGACGTTGGTACCCCTAGTTGTAGTTCCTCCTGCGATGACATTTATCTCGCAGTTTCAGCGACTTGGACCCCCCACCTATTTTGGAAAAGCAGATTTTATGATTTTGGATGACTGGGTGATTACGTTGGAGGAGATGTTTGTGTATGCTGGTATTACTGCGGACCAGAAGGTGATGGTTGCTGCCTACCAACTAAAAGGGTTGGCTAAAAGTTGGTGGTTGCGAGAAAAGGAAGGTTTAGTGGCAGGTTGTTCACGGGACGTCTTCAAAGACATGCTACAGCGCAAGTTTCTACCGTCGGTCGAGAGTGACCGCCTGATGAATGACTTTTTGTATCTGAAGCAGAGGAAGCTCACAGTGAGTGAGTATGAGATTGAGTTTAGCAAGCTAAGTCGGTTTGCTCCGGGCTTGGTGGCTACGGAAGATGAGCGAGTAAAGAGATTTCTTGGCGGACTCAGGAGCGACGTCCAGCAGTTAGCCAGCGCTTATGGAGCGACGAGTTACACCAGTGTGGTTGAGGCTGCCTTGAAGGTGGAAGCGATAGAGAATGCAAAACAAAGAGGTCAGTTGATGAGGAAGGATAAGAGGAAACTAGTGGAAGGGAAGAGCTCCCAAGAAGTTGAGGGAAGAAAGAAAAATAAGGAGATGTGTAGTTTCTGTGGCCGGTCAGGTCACCCGTTTGAGAACTGTTTCAAGCGGTTGGGAATGCAGAGGAAGGAGCAGGTGCACGCCATTCAGGGTGCGCCAACCATAGAGTTGAAGTGTGCAGTATGTGGACGAAAGGGGCACGAGAATGCCCGTTGCTGGGCCAAGGAGAAAGCCTGTTATCAGTGTGGCAAACAAGGACAGCTCAAGGCAAGGTGTCCACAAAACCAACCCGTGCTGCAACCAATGCCACTCCAGGCTTTGCCTCCGCCTCCGCGCGTAGATAAAGGCAAGGGAAAGTTAAATGTGATCTCTTCGGAGGAAGCTCAGACGTCCACTCAGGTTATCTCAGGTTTGATTTCTTCCTCTTGTCGATATTTTGTTTATACCTCGTAAGTGTAGTTTATAGCGACATGTGTACCCTTATAGGCAAATTTAAGGTAATGAACCGCTGGGCGCGTGTTCTCTTTGATTCTGGTGCGACCCATTCATTTGTGGCTCGAACCTTTGTGGATCGGTATCATTTGACACCTGATCGAGTGGGGAATGCCTTTTTGGGGAGGTTTCCTTCTGGTGCTTCTATGGTTTCAGAATGGGGTCTTCTTGATTGTCCCATTTTGTTGGGAGATTTCGTAGCGAAGGCGGATTTGAAGGTGATTGATCTGGAAGACTTTGACGTTATTTTGGGCATGGACTGGTTATCCCGCTATGACGCTGTTATCCAGTGCAAAGGCAAGCGCTTGGATTTTATCAAGAACAGTGGCCATCCGGGAAGTGTTTATGGTGACTCATGCCAGGATTCTCCAGGGATTTCAGCGATATTTGTTCGGACATTGTTTCTTTCCGACTGTTTTGCTTGTCTAGTCTCAGTTGTAGGGACTAGTGCTGTTTTGTCGTGTTTAGAGGAGATTCCTGTTGTACGTGAATTTCCAGATGTCTTTCCTACTGACCTTCCTGGTCTTCCACCTGATCGTGATGTCGAGTTTGTGATTGAGTTGGAGCCGGGTACGCGGCCTATTGCGAAAACACCGTATAGAATGGCCCCGCGTGAGATGGCGGAGTTGCGTACCCAGCTAGATGATTTATTGGCAAAAGGGTTTATCAGACCAAGTTCATCACCTTGGGGTGCACCAGTGTTGTTTGTGAAGAAGAAAGATGGATCTATGCGGCTTTGCATCGATTACCGAGAATTGAACAAAGTAACGATTAAGAACAAGTACCCACTGCCAAGAATTGATGATTTGTTTGATCAACTGCGTGGCAGTTCCGTATTTTCGAAGATTGATCTTCGTTCGGGCTATCATCAACTCAAGGACCGGGAGTCTGATATTCCGCGGACTGCGTTTCGATCGAGACATGGCCACTTTGAATTTCTTGTGATGTCATTTGGTTTAACGAATGCACCCACAGCCTTTATGGATATGATGACCCGGGTATTCAAGGACTTCTTAGATAAATTTGTGGTGGTCTTTATTGATGACGTTCTCGTCTATTCCCGCAATGCTGAGGAACATGAACGGCATTTGCGTTTGGTGTTGGCGACTTTGAGGAACCAGAAGTTGTTCACTAAGTTAAGCAAATGTGAATTTTGGTTGTCTCAGGTTGCGTTTCTAGGTCATGTGATTAATCAACATGGCATTTCTGTTGATCCCAAGAAGATTGCGACAGTCATGGAGTGGAGGAGACCGGAGACACCCAAGGAGATTCGGAGATTCTTGGGGTTGGCCGGCTATTATCGTCGATTTGTAGAAGGATTTTCTACCTTAGCGGCACCGTTGACTCGCTTAACTCAGAAGAATGTGGCGTTTGATTAGAATGATAAGTGCGAGACAGCGTTTCTTGAACTGAAGCACAGATTATGTACTGCTCCTGTATTGATATTGCCAATAGAAAGGACAGATTATGAAGTGTTTGTGGATGCGTCACACGTTGGACTTGGATGTGTTCTCATGCAAGACAAAAAGGTGATTGCGTATGGATCTCGGCAGTTGAAACCTCATGAAAACAACTATCCTACGCATGATTTGGAGTTCGCAGCAGTAATCTTTGCGTTGAAATTGTGGAGACATTTACTGTATGACGCGCAGTGTAAAATCTTTACAGACCACAAAAGTTTGAAGTATGTCTTCACGCAAAAGGAACTCAATCTGCGCCAGCGTCGGTGGCTTGAGTATGTAGCAGATTATGATGTGGAGATTCAGTATCATCCTGGAAAAGCTAATGTTGTGGCCGATGCTTTGAGTCGGAAGACAGGTAAATTATTTAATCTTTCGGCCGACCGTCTAGTGGAGGACTTTCTATTGATGGATATAACTGTGGGAAGATATGAACCGCAGAGTCATTCGGTGATAGAAGAACCTTCATGGATGGTGCTTGCAAGACAACATCAAAAGGAGGATCCTGATCTTTTACATTTATTTCATCGGACGGAAAAGGATGAATTATCGGATTTTACTATTGATAGCACAGGCACGTTAACATATCGCGGTCGTATTTGTATCCCTGCCATTGGAGACATCCGAGATATGGTGTGCAGGGAAGCACATGGTTCAAGCATGGCCTACCATCCAGGCTCAACAAAGATGTACCATGATTTGAAGCAACTAGTCTGGTGGTATGGAATGAAAAGAGACGTAGCAAAGTTTGTATCGGAGTGTCATATCTGCAAGCAAGTGAAAGCTGATCATGGGAGGCCTGGTGGCAAATTGACGCCCTTAGAAATTCCACAATGGAAGTGGGAAAGCATCTCCATGGATTTTATTACAGGCTTACCAAGATCGCCGAGGGGACATGATTCCGTTTGGGTGATCGTGTACAGGTTGACCAAGTGTGCGCACTTTATACCATTTAAGGTCAACTACCCGATGAAGACAATAGCGGAGTTATATTTGAATGAAATCATCCGACTACATGGTGTGCCCGTGAATATTATTTCGGACCGGGATTCCCGATTTACTTCTCGTTTTTGGAAGAGTCTACAAGAAGGTTTGGGGACGGATTTAAGGTATTCCACTGCCTACCACCCTCAAACGAATGGCCAAACGGAACGGGTCAATCAAATCGTGGAAGACATGATTCGATGCTATATTCTAGAGCATGACGGCGCATGGGACGAACATTTGCAGCTTATGGAATTCGCATATAACAATAGCTATCAAGAAAGCTTGCAAATGGCTTCGTTCGAAGCATTATATGGGCGACGTTGTCGGACTCCCCTATTTTGGACTGAAATTGGCGAGCATCCTTTGTTGGGCCCAGAGGCACTCGAGGACATGGAAGCTGCCGTACGCCTTATTCGGGAGAAGCTTCGAGTCACCCAAGAGCGGTATGAAAAGTACGCCAACCGGCGAAGGTCAAAATTAGAATTTGCTGTGGGGGATTTTGTCTTTTTGAAAGTCTCCCCAATGGTTGGAATTAAGAGGTTTGGGAAAGAGCGTAAATTAGACCCAAGGTTTGTGGGTCCCTTCAAGATTCTTGCGAGGGTTGGTGCATCTGCATACAAGATGGAATTATCCGTGAACTTTCCTGGTGTTCATGACGTGTTTCATGTTAGCCAACTTCGCAAGTGTGTGCGGGATGACAAGTATGTTTTGGAGTTTGTGCCTCAATTGAAGCCGAACCTTTCTTATGTAGAAATGCCTATTCGTATCTTGGATTCCCAAGAGCGCGTGTTGCGGAGAAAGAAGATTCCGATGGTCAAGGTGCTATGGAAAAATCAAGAGGTAGAAAGCGCGACATGGGAGTTAGAATCAACGATGAGGGCGGCTCACCCTCATTTGTTTCCATAACTAATCTGGTATGTACATTGGTATATTTGTTTGATTACCTCCTTGAATGATTTAATTACCTCCTTGAATGATTTAAGAGGTATGAGGAAGTTTCGTGGCGAAACTTTTTGTTAGGGGGGTGACTGTAACACCCCGGATTTTTCATTTGATGATTGCGTACGCTTGAAGGGCGTTACGTGGGCTTTGACCGTTGTTCGAGCATGGTTTTCACGCGGGCTTTTGAGTGGCTGTTTTGGTAGCCTAGTTGCACGATTCCCCAGCAAGCCGAAGTCCAATTTGGGGACTCGGTGAGGCCTCTTAGGGAATGTTTGCACTTGCTCGAGCCTGGGTCGTGTTGCTCACAACAGGTTGATTGTATGGAAGATGGGTTCTATGGAAAACATACATGTTTGCTGGACAAAGAAAAAGTGTAAAAAGTCCTTAAGGCAAAAATGGTCTAGGACGAGAAAGGAATAATTTTCAAAATAGTGAAATTTGGTCATTTTCTGGGTGACACGGCCTGGGACACGGGCGTGTCCCAGGGCGTGTCGGGTTACACGGCCTATGACATGGGCGTGTCACAGGGCGTGTTTCAATGTCGACGAATTTCGCTCGATGAATTTCGTTCGACGAACGTCGAGTGTCGAGAGAGGGGTACACGGCCTGTGACACGGGTGTGTCACAGGGCGTGTCCCGTGTTCGACGAATTTCGCTCGACAAAATTCGCTCGACGAACGTCGAGTCTGGGGTGACACGGCTTGGGACACGGGCGTGTCCCAAGGCCGTGTCCCGCTCGGGTTGTTTGGCTGGATGTCGTGTGTCGGTGACACGGTCGTGTAGGTAGGCGTGTCCAACGACACGGCCTGTGACACGCCCGTGTCACAGGCCGTGTACTGTTTGAAGGAGAGGCGGTTGCCCACCGCTTAAGTGACACGTCCTGTGACACGTGCGTGTCACAGGGCGTGTCCGGGTCAAATTTTGACTTTTTTGATTTTTTTTGGGGCCGTTCATTTTCTTGATTCTGGATCAAATGGTCCAGCTTTGTCCTGGAGGAAATAAGGCTGAGAGAAGGGTTTGTTTTCCTCATTTCATTTGTTTTCTTCACCTTCTTATTCATCTTCTTCCTCACTCCAACAAGCCATCAAGGGAGCAAAGGCTTAAGCAAGGGAAAGGAAAGGGAGGAACAGCCGTAGCGGTGTCGTCTCAGTTCAGGCAAGTGATGTTCTTCGCCCTTGCCAATCTGATTGTTGTTCTTTGATTCTTGTTCTTGTTTACATATCCACTCATGGTCACCTTATTGTTTTCAAGTATGCTATGCTAGGCAAGTGGTGTTCTTCACGCTTGCCAATCTTGTTTACTTGTTCTTTGCTTTGTGCAAGTGTAGCTAGCTTCTCTCTTTCAAGATACTAACTTGTTCTTCTTGCTTTGCACCTCACTTTGATTTACATATGTTAGCCTTGTTACTTTGGTTTAGCTTTATCTTCTTATGCATAAGAGTTCTTCTTGTTCATGACATAGTCATGTTAGGATAAGCTTCTTGGTTTGGTCGGTGTTGTTCCTTGTGAGGTTCGTTGATGATGATGTAGAGACCCAAACTATGTCAAGTTGGCATAACTAGATTCAGGTGTGGTCAGGGGTGAGGACCGTGAACTGAAACGTGTTTGCTTGGGTTACGACGAGTTTTGCGAGGCGAAGTTTGAACCATGGCAGGAGCGTTTGTGTGAGGATTCTGTAAGGGGTGGTGTGGTTTCAGCCTTGGTGGCCACCAGATTTTGTTTTGTGGTGTAGAGCACCATTTTGGCCCCGATTTGGGCTGGCTTTGATTGGTGCGTTCCACTTTAGGGCCGCCACCAAAAGACCCTTGCGGAATTGAACTTAACCGTTGCTTATGCTTCACTAGTATAGTTGTTTGGGTTTGTTTGGGTTCGTTGTAAACATGATGAAAGGGGCATATATGAGGCCTTTTCGTTCCTGCGGAAGGAGCAGGACATGATAAGCATTGCACATACTTGATGTGTTTTAGCATTGAGTGGGCAGTATGTTACACTTGCTTTTCCACTCCATTTCCTTTTGACACCTTAATGTTAAATATTACGGGGTCGGTAAGCCCTTCGTTATATTTTATGAACTTCATACCCGCTATGATTGCTGAGGTATTCTTTTGTTTGAATGCCTCAGGTGCAGGTTGTAGCCGATTGAGCGGCTAGAGTTGGTGGCTTTTTCTTTGGAACTTGCCGAGCTGGTTGAGCGAGGTAGTTATTCCTTTTGTTGTACAGACATACTTATGCCCCAATGGGTTCGTGTCAGCTTGTTGGCGCTCATTGGTGGTTTCCTTTCATTGTGATATATGAACTCTAAACTGCTAATATGAATCATTTGGGTAAAATGATGTCTACTTGCTCTTGGGAAATATTTATGCTAGGTTGCATTAGGTATTTTAACCTAAACTAAACCTACTAGTGTATGTCATGCATATATGTGGTGATACTTAAAAACGTACTTTCCAAACAACGTAAAATGATAATTTCTTATTATATAGTAAATCTAGAGTGCATATAGGTAGAATCATAAATACCTGAACACATTTTTCCGCTGCGTATAAATACGTTTTGCTCTACTAGGCCGAGGGATACAGCCACTAAATTCAATGGTTTTCTTGCATATATCTCATGATTTTCATCTAGCCCAGTATGTGTAAGATCTGTCTGAGCGTGTGCAGTTATCCCCTGCACGACATGGCATCATAACCCGTCATTCCTCTTACTCTTATACGAAGTTCTCGTTGAGAAAATGCTGGTTGTGATAGCAGGACCCGAGACTATAATGGTAAATTGCAATGGGAATAAGTGCGGTGATTATGCTACTTATTTAACGTGCTGGAATGAAATGTGACCAGTACGAGACTGGAGTAGTACTGAAAAGTAAGTACTGAAATAAGCTTGACTAGTATGAGACTGGAATAGTGCTGAAATGAAAGTACTGAAAAAAAGCTTGATTAGTACGAGACTGGAATAGTACTGAAATGAAAGTACTGAAATAAGCTTGACCAGTACGGGACTGGAATAATACTGAAATGAAAGTACTGAAATAAGCTTGACCAATACGAGACTGGAAAAAACACAAAGAAAATGATTAGTAGTCCAATCACTCATATTCAGGAGGCTTCAGTCTCATTTCAAATTTTAAGGTGATTTCATTGGGTTTCATCATTTATTTGAATCCAATTAATTTGGTTGCGCCATATTTATTACGGTTTAATTGGTTCGAGGTCCGGTTAGGAGTTATATTCTTATAGTCAATTGAGAACAACCTCCAGTTCATCACTCGTACTTTCACCTTCCGAGCGTGCCCAAATTACGAGAAAGTCGAGGCGCTCAACGGTTTAGCGAAATCTTAGAAAACCCGGAGCTTAGTCACTTGCCTCGACTGTTCTCGTCGATAAAATAGATTAAAGTACTTATATAATTAAAAGGAGTGGTCGCGCACTCCAATTCGGTATTTTAGGGAAAATGAGCGGATAAAGGATTCGTGCGCGACCCTAGGCTTCAAAATTTTAGGAAAAATATCAAAATTTATCCCCATGACCTCAAATTTTGATACATCTCTTGGGAGGGCCTAAAATGAGCATAGTAATTTTTTTTATAATTTTCCAAGGTGTTTTGGGTTTTTAATTTAGCATAAAAAAATTTTATTTTGCCTTTTAAAAATACTAAATTAATTTCAAAAATTCTCAAAATTTTTGTGGAGTTAGTGCTCATTAGAGGGAACATTTTTCATGGTGGTCACTTTTCCCTAGGGGCCTAGATTTGGCCCAGAAATTTCTGAAAAGTTTCTGGTATAGGAAAAGGTCTGCATTTAGCAGAAACACTAAGATCCTGTGGCTGAGATTGAGGCGCAGGATAGAACCTGGCCAGAGCTTTCCCACAGCAGATCGGCCACGGATCCACTGTGGGGGGCACATAAATGGAGGTGAGGCAGGATTTAAGATAACACCAGCCGCCCGATCTTCATCACCTGATCGGGCGGCTACTGCTTCTCGCCGGTGGTGCAGGGGTTGAGCCGCCTCCACCGCCGTAGACAGGTCACCGCAAATGCCAGTGCTGGCCCCGATCGGCTCACCGGGGGCTGGCGATTCTCTAGGAGGTGGTCCGTCTGCCCGGCGCCGCCGGCCGCCGCCGGTCGCCGCCGGAAAAATCTTCCCGAGAGCTTGGGGTGGAGGTGGCCCTTCTCCCGTCGCCACCGCGCCACCCCTGCTCATCGGGCAGCCTACCACCTATAAGTCCACCCCCAGCCGACACACCGGGGGTCGGGCTTCATGCCAGCGGTAATCCTGTGGCCATGCGCAGCCGACCGCCGCCGCCGGTTTAAACAAAGAAAAAGCTCTGTTTTGCGGGTGCCGCCGGAACCACGTTTTTCGGCGGCACCATCGCTCTCTGCCACTGGGGACTGCTGCCCCTAGTGGTTTAACACTCCCCCAGCACCACCACCGGTGCCGGGGGAGGTTCCATCCTCCTTGAGCACCACCCGGCCTGGAACTAGGCTCGGGTGGCGCCGGCGGCGCTCCGGCCGACGGCAGCGCCATGCATTTTGTTGAAAATGGTGAGGGGGAGGTAGAGAGGGTTCCACCCGGGTCTAGTGGGCTCGGGAGGGGCCTGCTTGGTCAGCCATGGCTTGGTGGTGGTGGAGGAGGGGGAGGAACTCCTCGGGTTGCCTTTTTTCGGCCACCAGGGTTCCCGCAAGGGGGAAGTAGGGGGAGGGAGTTAACTCAGAGGCTTGGGGGAAGGAGAGGGGGTGGGGGTGAGGGGTGGGGTGGCTTTATAGGGAGGGGGAGGGGAAGCTCCCTTCCTTTAGATGGTGTGGCACTAATCCCTCCTTAGGGAGGGATTAATCCCACCCTCCAGCTGTCCAAGGACAGCTGGAGTGCAGAGATTTTCCCCACATGGGAAAAAAATCAAGCCCTCACTTTGGGCTTGGGCCTTTGAAAAGAAAAGGGGAAAAGAAGGGGAGGAGGGGTAGGGTGGGCCTCCACTTGTAGTGGGATGGGGGCTTGCTGGTTGGGGGCCCAAGGAGAGTGTGGGGGGCATGGGCCATCCTCCTTTAGAGAGGAGGTGGGCCCCTACTTGGAGAAAAATCCAAAAAAATGGATTTTTAGGTGGGTTTGACCAAGTCGACCCTAGGGTGGGCCCCCCTTGCTGATCAAAGTCAAAATGGGTCCAAGTCATCGGGGTCGGGTCAAAGTTCAGGTGTCGTGTCATAATTGGTGTGCGCACGCTTTTCGGTGCACAACTACGCTTGATTTGACCACAGGTTGACCAATTGTCTTCGAAATTGACCAGGACGACTTCTGTTGACTTTATATTGACCACACGAGTCCAACGCCACTGACTGGGGTTGAATCGGAGTTCGTTTGGCGAAAGTCCAAAATTTGCGCGTCGCAGCGCGCTAAAATGGTCGAAGTGTGTAAAATTATCGTTAGACCTCGGATTGTGACATGACGGGTTCCGATGCTCCTGTTTAGCTTATATGAGGTCACAATAATCGACAAAACTCAATTCGGAGTTCTCTAGGTCGATATCCAAAATCTGCTCTCGTTGCGTTTTACGAGGAATCATCGTATTCACTATATGATCTCGGGGTCCAACTAAACGAGTTCCGATACAATCGTATTGACTATACTAGGTCACATGAACTGACAGAACTCAATTTGGAGTTCTCTAGATCTATTTCCCGCTTAAGGTTATTTCCTACCGGGTCAGGGTAGGGTTCGACCCACTTTTATTGGGCTACTAGGGCTCTGGTGGCCCAATAAAAGCCGGGATGTTACAATCCAATAAAAATAGAAGGATTTTCGTCCCTGAAAATTTGCTTGAAGTAGGGGGGAAAAGTAACATACCTGGGGAAAGAGCTCTGAGTGCTTTTCTTAGAGGAGTGCTTCAGGTTCCCACATGAACTCCTCTCGTCCGCAGTTTGACGATAGCACCTTAACCATCAGAATGGTTTTGTTCCGTAGTGTCTTCACCTTGTAATCTACTACTCTGACGGGTTCAAGATGGACAGATTTATCCAACCACGGTTGCATCGGTGGAGTAGGAAGGTGCTGCTCTGGTTGCCGGAGGACTCGTCTCAAGGAAGAGACATGAAATACATCATGAAGATTCCCCAACTTTGGGGGCAAGGCTAAACGATAGGTGACGGGGCCAACACGCTCTATCACCGGATAGGGGCCCAAGAAGCGGGGTCTAACTTTTTCTGCTTTCTCAACCAGGAGACACCATGCATGGGCTTTATTTTTAGAAACACCATTTCCCCCACGCTGAACTCCACCAGTCGGTGTCGCGCATCATAGTACTTGGCCTGACGGCTCTGCGCTTCCCGTATTCGTTCTTGGATCACCGTATCGCTGTCGTAGTGTCATCAATGTAAGCCACTCCCAAGGCTTCAGGGTACTCCTCCTGAGCCCAAGTCAATGGGGTTCAGCAACGTCTTCCATACAATGCCTCGTATGGAGCGATCTTAATGCTAGCCTGGTAGCTATTATTATAAGAGAATTCGACTAGCGGCAAAAACTTCTCCCACGGCTCATTGTGCTCCACTATGCACAATCGAAGAAGATCCTCCATCGTCCGATTTGTTCTCTCCGTTTGTCAGTCTGTCTGCGGGTGGAAGGCAGTGCTGACGGCCAATTTGGTTCCTAAGTACGCTTGTACCCGCCTCCACTCCTTAGATGTGAAACGCCCGCCATGATCTGATACGATGGACTTTGGTACTCCGTGAAATCGTACCACTTGCTCTAGGAACATTCTGGCCAGGATATCCACTCCATCACCCTATTGATTTGGTATGAACTGAGCTACCTTGGTGAGTCGATCTATAACCACCCAAATTAAGTCATTCCCAGCACGAGATCGAAGTAGGCCGTGGACAAAGTCCATGGAGATGTCTTCGAACTTCCACTCTGGTATTGGCAGGGGCTGTAATAGGCCTCCTGGACTGCGGTATTCAGCTTTGACCTTCTGATAGGTATAACACCGGGCCACGAAGTTGGTGACATATCCCTTCATTCCAGGCCAGTAAATGGTCCTACGCAAGTCCACGCACATCTTAACTATGCCAGGTTGAATCGAGTACCTAGACTGATGGGCCTCTTGCAGAATTTCCTCACGAATTCCTCCGGTAGCAGGAACGAAAATACGATGTTTAAATTGTAGAATCCTGTCATGCAGATTATAATCCTCATGTGCCCCTTCTTGCAGAGATCGGACGATCGACATTACCTCTGGGTTGATCTTCTGGGCTTCTCGTATCCGGTCCCGGATGTCGCATTGGATCTCCTTCCAATACAGCTGAAAATAATACTCTTCTGGATCTCTTCGAGCAACCAGGGTAACCTCCAAGTCTATCAAAGACTTGAAAAGTTCTTTAGGGATCTGCTCCATCCAACTCCCGGCTATCGCAGGCTGCCAGATCAAGGCGTCAGCGACTCTGTTAGCCTTCCCGGGGTGATATTGGAGAGAGAAGTCGTAATCACATAGGAATTCTAGCCATCGGCGATGCCGGAGATTTAACTCTTTCTGCGTGAAGATATACTTGAGGCTCTTGTGGTCGGAGAAGATCTCACATCTTACTCCGTACAGATAATGCCTCCAGATTTTAAGGGCGAAGACGACGACGCCCAACTCTAAATCGTGTGCTGTATAATTTAATTCATGCGACTTTAATTGTCGTAAAGCGTAGACCATTACCTTGTCATGCTGCATTAGAACTGCTCCCAATCCCTTTAGGGAGGCATCAGTGTAGATTTAAAATCCCTCGATCCCTCAGGGAATCATAAGGATTGGCGCGGAAGTCAGCCGCTTCGTCAGTTCGATGAACGCAGCCTCACACTCCAATGTCCATCGGAATGCGACGTCCTTCTTGGTGAGAGCAGTCAGGGGTAGGCCAATCTTGGAAAATCCCTCGACGAATTTCCTGTAATATCTGGCAAGTCTGAGAAAACTCCGAATGTTTGCATCCGTCCTGAGTGGCGGCCAATTTTGTACTGCCTGGATCTTGGCTTGGTCCACTGCCACTCCTTCCTTATTTATCGTGTGGCCCAAGAATCCAACTTCTACTAGCCAAAATTCGCACTTACTAAATTTGGCGAAAAGAGAGTGCTCCCGGAGCTTTAATAGCGCAATCTGCAGGTGCCGAGTATGGTCCGTCTTGGTCTTCGAATAGATTAGAATTTCATCTATGAAGATGAATAAAACGATCCAAGAAGGGTTCGAAGACTCTATTCATCAGGGCCATAAAGGCAGAGGGGCGTTGGTGAGCCCGAAGGGCATCACTAGGAACTCATACAGACCGTAATGGGAGCTGAATGCAGTTTTGGGAACATCTTCCTCTCGGATCCGAAGTTGATAATAGCTAGATCTTAGGTCCATCTTGGAGAATAATGATGCACCTTGAAACTGATCGAACAGTTCATCGATCCTAGGGAGGGGGTATGTGTTGCGTATGGTAAGCTTTTTTTTAGTTCCCTGTAGTCGATGCACAAACGCAGAGTCCCGTCTTTCTTTTTGACGAAAAGCATCGGGGCTCCCCAGTACGAGGAACTAGGACGGACGAATACAGCATCTAATAGTTCTTGTAGTTGAATTTTCAGTTCAGCCAGCTCTCTATGGGGCCATCCGGTAGGGGGCTCGTGATACTGGCCATGCTCCGGACACGAGCTCAATCTGAAAGTCGACCTCTTGCTGGGGAGGCAATCCCGGGAGGGACTCCGGGAAAATATCTAGAAAATCGCGGACTACTGGGACCTTGGCGAGCACTTGGGTTTTGTCTTCCATCTCTAAATAGATAAGGTATATCTCATCCTTCTGTCGGACTGATTTCACCATCTGCGTAGAAGTCAAAATAATACGCGAAACAGATGGCACACCTGTCAACGTGACGCTCTGGCCATTCGAGTTCTGTAGCCGAACTTCTCGTGTGGAACAGTTTATCTGTGCTTAGTGCTTAGCCAGCCAGTCCATTCCCAGAATTATATCAAATCCAGTTATTTCTAGGATGGTTGCGTAGATTTCAAATTCTACCTCTCTCAGCGTAGCCTGGAACGAACACTTTTAGGTAGATGTCATATCCGATCCGTCTGGTAAACGAATACGTATAGACAGTCCGGTTAAATAGATAACATTTCCTTTTGTTGCGATGAATTCGTGGGAGACGAAAGAATGAGTCGCTCCTGTGTCGAAAAGGGTTTTGGCAGGGTGTCCTTCTACCAACAAGATTCCTGATGACATGAAAAAACATATAGATATATATCATTCAACTAATATATATATATATATATATATATGAAATATATAACATCAGTGGGAGATCTGATATCTCCTATCGCCTAAGATATATACCTATGACTACGTCAGGGGCCGGTACGGGCTATAAGTCCAGTGCGTAGGCCTCCAGGGGCACTGCTCGGCCCTGCTGGTCTCTCCTGCCAGCTCTGGCTCTACGGCCTCTCTGACCCTGTCCCCATGCCGGCTGTCCACCCTGGACTGCTCCTAATCCTGGTCTCCCTTTCGCCTCAGGGCAGAAGGCCCTCATATGTCCTGGCTGCTGACAAAAGAAGTAGTTCCCTGCGAAGGGAACACCTCGTCGGGCCACTAGTGGGGGATGTGTAGCTGGAGCTGGTCTACTGTCTGGCTGTGCAGCTAGGGATACTGGTGGGCGCCTATAAGGCTGCTTGCGGCGTCGCTGCCTGCGCTCTCTGTCCTGTCTGTGGGGAGCGACTCCTCCGTCTCGCCTCTAATCTCGAGGAAGCTCTACCTGACCTCTGCGCCACTGAGCCACTATCTGTTGGTCCAACTCTAAAGCTGCCGCATGCGTGACTATGGTGTGAAAGGTGGCCTGAGAGAGCATTACCAGGGCCTGCCTCAGGTCGTCTCATAGTCCTCGGTAGAACCGAGATGCTTTATCCCTGTCGGAGGCAGCCAGATTCCCGACGAAGCATGTCAGGCGTATAAATTCTCTCGCGCACTCTACCACGGTGCGGTTGCCCTGTTGAATGAGCAGTAACCTCTCTTGCAGCGCGGCTCGGTCTGTATCTGTGATAAAGAACTCTAGTAGGGCCATGGAGAACTCCCCCCAAAGGATCATGCTCATCGGCCGACCTCTAAAGGTAGAGTGACTAGCCGCTCTCCACCAATCCCTTGCGTATCCCTCCAAAATGGTCACCACCAAAGAGACTGCAGCCACAACTGGGCATATCATTCCTACTAACAGCTCCTCCACTCGCTCCACCCACTCCTCTACCTGGATGACCGTCTCTGTACCCCTAAAAGGGGGAGGCCTCAGTCCTTAGAAAGTCGTCACCAGATCGGTGGGTACGGTCATCTCTCACGGTGGTTATGCTAAGGCATCCCGAAAAGTCGCTAGTATAGCCATCAATGTCTGCCCTATATCTGTCTCGGCAAACGGTACGGCCGCAGGAGCAATCGGGTCTGGTGGTGGGGTAGCTGGGACATATCCTCTGGACGAGAATCCCCCGTTACTGTACTCCGGTATCTGGAGAAGTAACAGGAAGGAGTGTCAGTATTTTGTAAAAGTAAGGGAAATTTGCAAAAGCGACAACCCAAACGAAATACAATGGTGTATGGGCGTACTATCGTACAACCTAGAATCCCTAAGCCTCTACACTAGGGTCCACCAGCCTTCCACTGTAAGGTCGTCCCGAACCCAGAATGAAGCGAGGGACGGAGGGATCCTGAGACTGCTCCATAATGACGAATCGTGATGCCTCTGATCCATTTAAAGAGCCCCCCAACCTTTTGCTCGGGTCGGGCCGGAGGGGTACTACTGAACCAAGACGTCCACCCAGTGCTCTTAGGGGAAACGATCCACCCTATCGAAGCATAAGTTGGCCGTCTTTCTTGGCTCGAATCATAACATTCACAACCCATCAAAGTAAAGAGGAAGCATTAACATGAAACCATTGCAGATATAATATATCAAATCACAGAGGTTCTAGGGCTGAAGCCTAAGCATTTAAATAAGCCCGTGGGCTATACATGTGCTACATATATCATTCATACTCTCTCTCTCTCCCTACGCTGCTCGGTGGTACTCACGTCTATAAACTCCAAAGATGGCGGGGCTGCATCTACTTGAGTAGTCCTAGCCGCCGGCGTAGTCTCCTGCGGCTGTGAGTCACTACAGTGCTCCACCTCCTGTGAAAGGTTAATCAAATAACTGTTAGTCACAGAGCTAAGTGGAAACAAATCTCCTCCCTGGATCCACATCCAAGGGACGAGCACGCACCCACCCAATAAAAGTAAATAGCTGAAGCAAGAGAGGGTTAGCAAAATATTTCATATATGAACAGCTAGGAGCAATTATAAAAGTGTACAGTATAACCGAAAAAAGCAGCAATAGTATAAGTCAGTTATAACAAGGCTCTACTAGCTCATCAGCACATTAGGTTTTCATATCCTGAATACTATCGCAAGCATTCACAATCTCACACACACCGCAGACATTCATAGCCCCGCACACACTGCAGAAATTCATAGCAGCGCACACAAACTCTATGTCGATATAGTTTGGACCGCTTCTGTTCAAGCAGGGTAGCGAGCCCCGCGGGCCTCACCGATATGGCCGTCGGTGATAGTGGCCAGTCCTGCACCTTCTGGGGGTGATCATACCGCACAACCCCAGGCCCTATCGTACAACCTTGTGTACTCTTGGATGTGAGCGGCATCCGGCGAATCGTTTGGGCCGACCAGCGGAGGAAAACACGGCGGGGAATATAATGGCCGGTCACCCGTAGTACTCATCTCCCTGTCGCCTTGAGTCGTCAACCTTGCCACACCGGTACGAACGGTCTGCGGGAGGGACTGACCCGCCACTATTTCACCGCAAGCAATTTACAATCAATCAAACAAAAAGACAAATAATAAAAAATATATGGTCTACGTCGGTCTGCCCTATTAGGCTTTAGACTTCGGGCGTCGGCACTCAGCTCTACTTTCGACAAAGAGCGAGGGAGCGCATTATTTGGGGCGAGACCTGGAGGACTACCTCAACTCTGGTTATCCCCAACTAAGGCTCGACGACTGCTCGTCATGGCAGGAAGACTATAATGGTAAATTGCAATGAGAATAAGTGCGGTGATTATGCTGCTTATTTAACGTGCTGGAATGCAATGTGATCAGTACGAGACTGGAGTAGTACTGAAAAAAAGTACTGAAATAAGCTTGACCAGTACGAGACTGGAATAGTACTGAAATGAAAGTACTGAAAAAAAAGCTTGACCAGTACGAGACTGGAATAGTACTGAAATAAAAGTACTGAAATAAACTTGACCAGTACGAGTTTGGAATAGTACTGAAATGAAAGTACTAAAATAAGCTTGATCAGTGCGAGACTGGAGAAAACATAAAGAAAATGGTTAGTAGTCCAATCATTTATATTCAGGAGGCTTCAGTCTCATTTCAGATTTTAAGGTGATTTCATTGGATTTCATCATTTATTTGAATCCAATTAATTTGGTTGCGTCATATTTATTACGGCTTAATTGGTTCGAGGTCCGGTTAGGAGTTATATTCTTATAGTCGATTGAGAAAAACCCCCAGTTCATCACCCATACTTTCACCTTCCGAGCGTGCCCAAATTACGAGAAAGTCGAGGTGCTCAACGGTTTAGCGAAATCTTAGAAAACCCAGAGCTTAGTCACTTGCCTCGGCCGTTCTCGTCGATAAAATAGATTAAAGTACTTATATAATTAAAAGGAGTCGTTGCACACTCCAATTTCCGTCTTTTAGGGAAAATGAGCGGATAAAAGGATCCGTGCGCGACCCTAGGTTTCAAAATTTTAGGAAAAATATCAAAATTTATCCCCATGACCCCAAATGAGCATAGTAATTTTTTTTTATAATTTTCCAAGGTGTTTTGGGTATTTAATTTAGCCTAATAAATTTTATTTTGGCTATTAAAAATAATAAATTAATTCCAACAATTCTCAAATTTTTTTTAGGTAGCCCTCATCATGGGAAACATTTTTCATATTGGTCACTTTTTTCCTAGGGGCCTAGATTTGACCCAGAAATTTCTTGAAGTTTCTGGTATAGGAAAAGGTCTACATTTAGCAGAAACACTAAGATCCTACGACTGAGATTGAGCCGTAGGATAGAAACTGGCCAGCGCTTCCCCACAGCGAATCGGC
This sequence comes from Platanthera guangdongensis, assembly GCA_039583875.1. NCBI lineage: Eukaryota > Viridiplantae > Streptophyta > Magnoliopsida > Asparagales > Orchidaceae > Platanthera > Platanthera guangdongensis. The sequence goes on along the minus strand of CM077156.1, from coordinate 139,311,316 downwards.
CTTGGATCTACTGTGGGGGGCATAGAAATGGAGGCGGGGCAGTATTTAATATAACGCCAGCCGCCCGATCTTCATCACCAGATCGGGCGGCTGCTGCTTCTCGCCGGCGGTACAGGGGTTGAGCCACCTCAACCGCCGGAGGCAGGTCATCGCAGATGCTGGCACCGGCCCCGATCAGCTCGTCGGGGGTCGGCGGTTCTTCGGGCGGTGGTCCGGCGGCTTGGTGCCGCCGGCCGCCGCCGGAAAAATCTTCCTGAGAGCTTGGGGTGGCAGTGGCCCTACTCCAGTCGCCATTGCGCCATCCCCGCTCATCGGGCAACCTGCCACCCATCAATCCACCCCCGACCGACGTGCTGGGGGTCTGGCTTCACGCCGGCGGTGGTCTGGCGGCCATGCACCGCCGCCCGCTACCACCGGTTTAAATAGAGAAAAAGCTCTGTTTTGCAGGTGCCGTCGGAACCACATTTTTCAGCAGCACCGCCGCTCTCTACCACTGGGGGCCGCTGACCATAGTGGTTTAACAGTCCCCCAGCGCCACCACCGGTGCTGGGGGAGGTTCCATCCTCCTTGGGCACCACCCGGCCTGGAACTAGGCTCGGGTGGCACCGACGGCGCTCCGGCCGCCGGGAGTGCCATGCATCACGTCGAAAATGGGGAGGGGGAGGGGGAGGGAGAGAGGGTTCCACCTGGGTCTGGTGGGCTCGGGAGGGGCCGACTTGGTCAGCCATGGCTTGGTGGTGGTGGAGGATGGGGAGGAACTCCTCGGGTTGCCTTTCTTCGGCCACCAGGGCTCTGACAGGGGGGAAGCAAGGGGAGGGAGTTAGCTCAGAAGCTTGGGGGAAGGAGAGGGAGTAGGGGGGCTTTATAGGGAGGGGTTGGGAATCTCCCTTCCTTTGGATGGTAAGGGACTAATCCCTCCTTGGGGAGGGATTAATCCCACCCTCCAGCTGTCCAAGGACAGCTGGAGTGTAGAGATTTTCCCCACATGGGAAAAAAAAATCAAGCCCTCACTTTGGGCTTGGGCCTTTGAAAAGGAAAGGGTAAAAAGAAGGGGAGGAGGGGTAGGGTGGTCCTCCACTTGTAGTTCGATGGGGGCTTGCTGGTTGGGGGCCCAAGGAGAGTGTGGGGGGCATGGGTCATCCTCCTTTGGAGAAGAGGTGGCCCCATACTTGGAGAAATATCAAGAAATGGATTTTTAGATGAATATGACCAAGTCAACCCTAGGGTGGGTCCCCCTTGCTGGTCAAAGTCAAAGTGGGTCCAAGTCATTGGGGTCGGGTCAAAGTTCGGGTGTCGTGTCATAATTGGTGTGTGCATGCTTTTCAGTGCACAACTACATTTGATTTGACCACGAGTTGACCAATTATCGTCGAAATTGACCAGGATGACTTCCGTTGACTTCATATTGACCACACGAGTCCAATGCCATTGACTGGGGTTGAATCGGAGTTCGTTTGGCGAAACTCCAAAATTTGCGCGTCGCAGCGCGCTAAAATGGTCGAAGTGTGTAAAATTGTCGTTAGACCTCGGATTGTGACGTGACGGGTTTCGATGCTCCTATTTAGGTTATATGAGATCACAATAATCGACAGAACTCAATTCAGAGTTCTCTAGGTCGATATCCAAAATCTGCTCTCGTTGTGTTTTACGAGGAATGATCACATTTATTATATGACCTCGGGATCCAACTGAACGAGTTCCGATGCACTCGTATTGACTATACGAGGTCACATGAACTGACAGAACTCAATTCAGAGTTCTCTAGCTCTATTTCCCGCCTAGGGTTATTTCCCACCGGGTCAGGGTAGGGTTCGGGCCACTTTTATTGGGTCTACTAGGGCTCTGGTGGCCCAATAAATGTCGAGATGTTACACATGCTGCCTTTTTTGATCCCACGGCAGTTCGTCGACCTCAAAGGTTTTCAGTTCGACTTTCGTCGAACTCAGATTAGTTATTTTCATCGAACGCAGTTAACATTTGCTGATCTCCCCGCATTTCGTCGAACTCACCTCAGCCAATTTCAGGCTGTCAGATATAGGATGTTACACCCTCTCTGTCTGATGTTTGCTCAATGCTGTTAAAAGTTACCCCACCTCCCGAGGCGCCAGCCATTTTTTCTCCATCTCCACTCCAATAGCCCCCTACTCCCTACTCTTCCTTCCCACTCTTCTACTCGTGGAGGTCATTTTACATCTCGTGGTCGGGGATGTGCTGGGCGTTCTACTCTCAAGTGTACCTATTGTGGTCGTGATGGACACCTTGAAACTATCTGCTATCATAAACATGGTTTGCCTCCTCATTTTACTGCTACTACTGAAACTGCTCCTATAGGTCCCTCTTCCATAGAGCCCCCTTTGACTGCTCAGAAGGATATCGATGACCTCCGCCTATAGATACAGCAGCTTCAAGGCATGGTCAACTATTCCTCTGGCTCCGTTGCTCCTTTTTCTACTTAAGGTATCTCCTGTCTCTCCTACAGCTCTCAATGGATCTTGGATTCTGGCGCCATTCATCATATTACCTCTCAGAAATCTCCTCAGTACACGCACACTGAGTATCCCAAGTTTATCACTATGGTAAATGGCAACATTACTTCGGTGTCTGGAGCTGATGATCTACAACTTACTCCTACTCTGTCATTAACCTCGGTTCTTCATGTTTCGGGATCTCCCTTCAACCAACTGTATGTTAGTAGGCTTGTTCACGATCTTGATTGTTGTCTAATCTTTTATCCCTCTTCTTTTGTCTTGCAGGATTGTCGAACACAGACTATCATTGGTAGAGGATGACTGTCAAACGGGCTTTATCTCCTGGATGTTCTTCCCACTTCCCTCTCTGTTGTTCCATTCGTCAATTGGCATCGTCATCTTGATCATGCTCCTCTTCAGATTCTCAAGAAGGATCTTCCTGATGTTTCTCTACATGAGTTTTCTTGTGAATCATGTATCTTTGGCAAGCAGCATCGTGCTTCTTTCCCCCTACTTATAATCAGAGTAGTACTCCATTCTCTTTAGTTCATTCTGATATCTGGGGTCCTTATAGAGTTCCCAATATTTTTGATCATCGGTACTTTGTAACCTTTATTGATGACTATTCGCGCCTCACAAGGTTTTGTCTACTTCATGATCGTACTGAACTGACTTCTGTATTTTGTGCTTTTATTGTTGAAATACGTACGAAATTTACTACTACAATACAAACGATTCACACTGACAATGTTCGTGAATATACTGGTCGCAACTTCTCAAATTTATGCACCGAATTTGAGATAATTCATCAAACCACGTGTGTGTACACCCTCAACAAAACGGTGTGGCTGAGCGAAAGAATCACCATCTTTTTAATGTCACTCGGTCACTCATGCTGCAAATGAAGGTTCCCGCAGAATATTGGAACTTTGATGTCTCTACTGCTTGCTACCTTATTAATCGTATGCCTCCTCCATGCTTAACTTTGCCTCTCCGTTCGGTCTTCTATTTTCTTCCAAGTCCCCATTCTCTCTCATGCCTTGTACAATTGGTTGTACATGCTATGTTCACTCTCTCGGACTGCAAAGTGACAAACTTGCCGCTCGCGCTACCAAATGTATCTTTATTGGCTACTCTCGTACTCAAAAGGGGTATGTTTGCTACTTTCCCATAGTCAACAAGGTACTCGTCTCCACTGATGTTACCTTTAATGAAGATGAAAGTTATTTCTCCCACAACTCTGCTCTACCACCTCAACCTACTATTCCTCGTCCAGCTGTCCTCGTCATATCTCTTCCTCCAATACCTATCCCTCCTCTAGAACCCACCTCACCACCTCTCCCTCCTCCTCCTCTGCCCTGTGTCTACACTCGACGCTCATCTCAGATAGCAGCTCGACAACAGCCCTCTTCTACTGGTGATCTTCTACGCACTGACGATTCAGCACCTCCTCTACGGCTCATCCCATAGAAAATTATGTATCCCTCCATAGCCTCTCTCCCTCTCTTCGAACTCTTGCCCTCTCTCTCCACTATATCCCTTCCTAACTCTTTGCACGAAGCTCTCCAACATACATGCTAGCGTGCGGCCATGGACGAAGAGATGACAGCTCTCTGGGTTAACCAGACATGTGACCTTATTCCTCTCCCTCCTGATCAGTCTTGTGTTAGCGGAAAATGGGTATTTACAATCAAACAGGCTCCTGATGGCACAGTTGATCGTCTCAAAGCTCGTCTTGTGGCTAGAGGCTTCACTCAGCAACATGGTCTCGACTATGACGAAACCTTCTCTCTAGTAGCCAAACTGAACACTGTTTGCATTCTGATCTTTCTTGTTGTGCATCGCCAATGGCCCCTTCATCAAATGGACAACAAAAGTGTCTTTCTCAATGGCAATCTCCAAGAGACTATGTATATGCACCAACTACTTGAGTTTGAGACCACAGGGGAGTCTCATGTATGTCATTTCAGGAAGTCTATATATGGTCTCAAATAATCCTCTCGCGGATGGTTTGATAAGTTCAATAAAGTGGTTCACGAGATGGGATTCACTCGGAGCTTTGCTGATTTTTATCTTTTTTACTCATCATCAAGCAACATGGATTGTTCTTCTTCTTGTTTATATGGATGACATTCTGATCACGAGCAACCACACAATCGGGATCCATAATATCAAACAACATCTGAACTCCGTCTTTCAGACGAAAGATCTTGGTAATCTGCGATACTTTCTTGAACATGAGGTTACAAGAAGACCCGATGGTATGGTCCTATCTCAGCGAAAATATTACATTGATCTTCTACAAAGTGCGGGCTATTCTGGATGCAAACCTACAGACACTCTGATGGATATTAGTCATAAGCAGTCTGCACATGACTCTGGGAATGACCCTGTTCTTACTAATCCAGAGTACTATCGACGCTTGGTGGGGAAACTAATCTACCTCACAGTTACATTGTAACAGACCAAAATCTGAAAAAAGTGAAAAATTGGGTGACACGGCGAGGGACACGGGCGTGTCCAGCTGGGAGAATAGTCGACGAGCGTTCGACGATTTTTGGTTCTGCATTCGACAAAAATTGGGGCACACGCCCTCTGACACGGGGGTGTCAGAGGCCGTGTCCTCTGGGGTCGACGATCGTCGAGTGTCGAGTGTCGAGTGTCGAGATAATTGATCCAGGCGTGTCCACTGCCGTGTATGGGCACACGGCCAGTGACACGGGCGTGTCACTAGCCGTGTCCTTCACGGGTGGATTTTGAGATTATGTTGTGCAGGTGACACAGCCAACGACACAGGTGTGTTGGTGGGTGTGTCAAGCGACACGGCCCGTGACACGGGCGTGTCACCTGGCCGTGTTCTGGTTTGGGCTAAGTCGGTTGCCTACCGCTTATGTGACACGGCCTGTGACACGGGCGTGTCACAGGGCGTGTCAGGACGTGTTCAGGGAATTTTTGGGGAAATCTGAGCCATTCATTTCCGTGATCTTGGATCCAAGGGTTAGGCCCTTGCCAGGTGGTTTGATAGCCGCGAATTGGGTTTATAAACCTTCTTTTATCTCCTTCTTCTCCATTTCATTCCAAGTGAGAGAGAAGGAGAAGGGGAGAGCTAGGGAAGGAGAGGAGAAAGGGAACCAGGTGCTGGAGGAGCTGCAGAGTGCGGAGCGAAGATCCGAGAGTGGATTCGTGAAGGGAAAGCCGAGGCGGTGACTTCCATCCGGCTACTTCATGGCGCCGAAGCGATCTTCGAGGGTAACGATCTCCTTCTTGGACATCGAAGTCCTTTCTTTATGAATGTGTGTGGAATCCTCCATCAAGAGGTGGATTGCGTAAGTGATTCCGTGGTTGAGTTTGCATTTAGAGCTGGACGTGTGATGTACGACATAGGCATGCTGTGTGAATCCCGTCTGGACATGTAGTCTGGATTGGTGATGCTCATGGGTAAACCGGAGAAGACTCCGTGGATTTGATGCGATGAAAAGAGTGGTTTTATGATTGTATGGCTGTATGGATGAATGAATGGCTGTATGGATGAATGGAGGCTTTGATAAAGCTCCTGATTGTATTAGCGATCATTGGTAGCACGTACGGGAAGCGAGCACCCGACCTGTTACACCACTAAGGTGGGTGATCTAGATAGAGAAGAGATCGATGGGTGGCAGTGTCCGGGAAGCGAGTACCCGGCCTGCTGCACTACATATTGTGGGTCGATCAGGAATAGGTTGAGAGGTCAGACCCGGCTGATGCACTCGATGGTGTGGGTCGATCTCGTTTGATATTATGGCGGTGCCCTGTGGTTGGACACCGACATTTGTGATTGGCTGTGATTGTTAGCTTGATAAAGAGAATGGTTGATGCTATAATGCTTGATGATATGATGATTGATGATGACAATGCATACATGGAAGGAACCGCTACCCCGGGTAGGGGGTAGGGTCGTTATAATGGGTCAGCAAACGCTGACCGTTACTTTGTTTTCTGTTTTGGTTTGGATGACAAATTGCAGGTATTGCTGAGCTGAGAGTGAGATGAACTAGATGGATGGCTTGCTGCTAAAGGCCCTCGAAGGCCGTGCGAAGTATTTGGATTTCATGTGTGGCCGGCCTGCATGCCGATGTATGAAAATGTGTTTGTGTAAAGAGAAACCTGTAAGGCCTTAAGGCCAGTGTGTGTGAGTTGTATACATTCCTGCTGTGGATATATAAATGTGGCATTTATATAGAAGTGGGCATTCTTTGAGTTGAGTTCGTTGGTAATTTAAAAAGCTGCGCTAGAATGGATTGAGTTAAGGACACGAATTGATTTGATTTCCACAAGTAATTCTGCCATTTGTCTGTGACATATGGCGTGGGGCCACGACCGGACCCACTGTTATACGCCATGTGACGAGTGGGGGTGTTACAAAGTGGCATCAGAGCCAGGTTGCGATTGTTTGGGAGGAGAGAACATAATTGAACTCACGAATGTCCACTAGGAATGTATGTCATGCACGTAAGGTGCAGGAGTCTGTAGTCAATGTATAATTACCGTTATGAATTGCATACTTAATGGTGTTTTGTACACTGAATTATAGGTGGCGAGGAGTGGAGCTGGGCAGTCTGATCCCCAGCGGTCTGTTGAGAGTGTCACACCCGTTGAAGCGCCGATGCCTCCTTCGGCGGAGACCATACAGGTGATGACGGAGACAGTACTTGTGGTGTTACAGGCACAACCCACTGGATAGGCAAGGCCTGCAGACGTGCCAGTACGGCTCGGTGCAAGACAAGAGCGTGCTGCAGTTGTGATGGAGGCGCAAGCAATGGATGAGTCATTAAAAAGCTTTATGAGTTTTCATCCAACTACATTCGATGGGGCGGTTTCCCCAACGCAGACGGGAGATTGGTTGGCTAGAGTGAAGAGGATCCTGACTGCAATCAGGATGACAGAGGAGAAGAAAGTGACATTAGCCACTTTCTTGCTGGAAGGAGACGTGAGATTATGGTGGGATGAGATAGAAGTACATCACTTGGCGGGTCGAGGATTAGCGGAAGTTTCAATGGAAGAATTCTCCCGATTATTTCTTGCCAAGTATTTGCCGGTATCGCAGCGGATTGCGATGGAAAACGAGTTTCAACGTCTGGTGCAGGGTGACATGGATATTGATACGTACCTGCATGAGTTTACTCGATTGGGGCGATATGCATGGTCTACCTTCGCGGAGGAAGCGCGAAAGACAAATCGCTTTTATGAGAGACTGCTGGATGAGTTGAGATTATTACTCCCTAGTTCGGTGAACCAAGGTTTCCAAATATTGGTAGATACGGCCCGTGCCCTGGAAAAGGATTTGAAGAGGGTACAAGAAAAGAAGAAACTGGCAGTGGAGAAGCCAGAATTTAAAGTACCACAGTCGGAGCAGGAGTTGAGAAGACGAAAGAAGAAAAGGTTTAGGCCTGATGATTCAGCTCCGTCGACTGTTTCCTCAGGGGCGACGTTTGGACAAGGACGTGTAGATACACGTATATGCTATAAATACGGGAAGCAAGGACACAGCGAAATTTTGTTGGAATGCCCCTGCAGGGAGTGAGAAAAAGACAGGTGCGTCATATGAAGATAAGGGTAAAGCAGTGGCCGAGTCATCTGCATCCCGGACGCAACCTCGATTGCACAACTTGGAAGTGCAGGAGCCGCAAAGCTCAGTTGGTGAAGTTCAGCCTCGCGTGTTTAATAGAAATGCAGAATCAAGAGGCTGAGCGGAAATGAATAGTGAGTTGTCTCACTTGAATAATGTGGATATGAGAGATATAGGATCATGTGATCTATGTGATACTAGTGTAATACTAGTGTAATGTTGGTGCACAATAATTAACATGATCGATCGATCGTGGTGTTTCGATGTGATAATTTTGGTGATAACTGATTTGGTGGATAAATGTGCACACCGAGAGGTTATGTATGTGTATTGTTTGTTGTATGTATTGTGTAGTTTGTGTGCTGTCTTGGGACACGACCAACCGTGGTTTGTGCGAGTGATTGAGTGCGAATATGGCAACTTTGAATGGGAATGTTGCTGGTTGGAATGAGCCAAATTTCGAGGACGAAATTTATTTGAAGGAGGGGAGGATTGTAACAGACCAAAATCTGAAAAAAGTGGAAAATTTGGTGACACGGCCTGGGACACGGGCGTGTCCCAGGGCGTGTCCAGCTGGGAGAATAGTCGACGAGCGTTCGACGATTTTTGGTTCTGCATTCGACGAAAAATGGGGCACACGCCCTCTGACACGGGCGTGTCAGAGGCCGTGTCCTCTAGGGCTGACGATCGTCGAGTGTCTAGTGTCGAGTGTCGAGACAATTGATCCAGGCGTGTCCACTGTCGTGTATGGGCACACGGCCAGTGACACGGGCGTGCCACTAGCCGTGTCCTTCACAGGTGGATTTTGAGATTATGCTGTGCAGGTGACACGGCCAACGACACGGTTGTATTGGTGGGCGTGTCAAGCGTCACGGCCCGTGACACGGGCGTGTCCCCTGGCCGTGTTCTGGTTTGGGCTAAGTCGGTTGCCTACCGCTTATGTGACACGGCCTGTGACACGGGCGTGTCACAGGGCGTGTCAGGCCGTGTTCAGGGAATTTTTGGGGAAATCTGAGCCATTCATTTCCCTGATCTTGGATCCAAGGGTTAGGCCCTTACCAGGTGGTTTGATAGACGGGAATTGGGTTTATAAACCTTCTTTTATCTCCTTCTCCATTTCATTCCAAGTGAGAGAGAAGGAGAAGGGGAGAGCTAGGGAAGGAGAGGAGAAAGGGAACCAGCTGCTGGAGGAGCTGCGGAGTGCGGAGCGAAGATCCTAGAGCGGATTCGTGAAGGGAAAGCCGAGGCGGTGACTTCCATTCGGCTGCGATCTTCGAGGGTAACGATCTCCTTCTTGGACATCGAAGTCCTTTTTTTATGAATGTGTGTGGAATCCTCCATCAAGAGGTGGATTGCGTAAGTGATTCCGTGGTTGAGTTTGCATTTAGAATCGGACGTGTGATGTACGACATAGGCATGCTGTGTGAAGCCCGTCTGGACGTGTAGTCTGGATTGGTGATGCTCATGGGTAAACCGGAGAAGACTCTGTAGATTTGATGCTATGAAAAGAGTGGTTGTATGATTGTATGGCTGTATGGATGAATGAATGGCTGTATGGATGAATGGAGGCTTTGATAAAGCTCCTGGTTGTATTAGCGATCATTGGTAGCACGTACGGGAAGCGAGCACCCGACTTGTTACACCACTAAGGTGGGTGATCTAGATAGAGAAGAGATCGATGGGTGGCAGTGTCCGGGAAGCGAGTACCCGGCCTGCTGCACTAAATATTGTGGGTCGATCAGGAATATGTTGAGAGGTCGGACCCGGCTGATGCACTCGATGGTGTGGGTCAATCTCGTTTGATATTATGGCGGTGCCCTGTGGTTGGACACCGACGTTTGTGATTGGCTGTGATTGTTAGCTTGATAAAGAGAATGGTTGATGTAATGCTTGGTGATATGATGATTGATGATGACAATGCATACAAGGAAGGAACCGCTATCCCGGGTAGGGGGTAGGGTCGTTATAATGGGTCAACAAACGCTGATCGTTACTTTGTTTTCTGTTTTGGTTTCAATGATAAATTGCAGGTATTGCTGAGCTGATAGTGAGATGAACTAGATGGATGGCTTGCTGCTAAAGGCCCTCGAAGGCCGTGCGAAGTATTTGGATTTCATGTGTGGCCGGTCTGCGTGCCAATGTAAGAAAATGTGTTTGTGTAAAGAGAAACATGTAAGGCCTTAAGGCCAGTATGCGTGAGTTGTATACATTCCTGGTGTTGATATATAAATGTGACATTTATATAGAAGTAGACATTCTTTTAGTTGAGTTCATTGGTAATTTAAAATGCTGCGCTAGAATGGATTGAGTTAAGGACACGAATAGATTTGATTTCCACAAGTAATTCTGCCGTTTGTCTGTGACATATGGCGTGGGGCCCCGGCCGGACCCACTGTTACATGACATGTGACGACTGAGGGTGTTACATACATGACCTGATATCTCATTTGTTGTTGGAGTTATAAGTTGATTTATGCATACTCCTCGGACCTCTCATATCCACACCATCGAGCGGATTCTCATATATTTAAAGAGGGCTCCTAGATAAGGACTTGTTTGTAAACCATCGAATTCCTTACCTCTTATTGCATACTCTGATGCTGACTACGCCGGGTCTCTTGATGACAGACGCTCCACAACTGGTTTTTGCACCTATCTCGGTGGACATCTTATTACCCGGCGTAGCAAGAAACAGACTGTTATTGCTCGTTCATCTGCTGAGGCTGAGTATCGTGTTATGGCGACGATTGTATCTGAGGTCACCTGGCTTGAGGGTCTCCTCAGTGATATGAGTCTCAAATTTTCCTCTCTTGCTACTCTGCTCTGCGATAGTCAAACAACCATACATATTGCCAAGAATCCGATGTTTCATGAGAGCACATATTGAAGTTAACTGTCACTTCATTCGGGAAAAAGTTCAATCAAAGAAGATAGTGTTGGAACATGTCTTGGCATCCAGTCAAGTTGCTGATATTTTCACCAAAGCTCTCTCTCGGACATTGTAGTATCAGTTCTTATCCAAGCTTGACGCTTATGACTTGTACGCCCCAGGCGGGGGAGTGTTAAAGATAAAATAAATAAGTTTATTAGGAGAGACTCATGTGTATTGACCCATGTATAGTTTATTTAATCACACATTGTACATGTAGAAGTCTCTCCCTCTTTCTCCCTCTATATAAGTGTATGTACTCTTATTTTTTGAGATATATAAAATTCTGGGCAATTTCTCTCTCATGTGCCTCTTTTTACAGTTTTTAATTTAATTAATTTAGGATTTTACTAATTTAATTAATCTATACATATATACAAACAAATATCGTTGACAATTGCGATTGCACGGTGTAACATCTGAGATCCTTCAAATCAATCTCGACCGTTTGTTTTTTTTATTTTAATCGTTAGTTTTTTTTATTATTCTTTATTTATTATTTAATTAATGAAATTAATTAAAACATACCGCTCGGGCAATTAATTAAATGCGGGAAAAATAATGAAATGAAATTAATTAAAGAATAATTAAACAAAAAAAAACAATAAAAAATAATTTCAAATAAAATCATTAAATAAACCCTTAATTAATTAATTAAACTCTTAATTAACATTAAAATGACGTTATCACAGAAAAAAGTTATATTTATAAAATCCGATTTATAAGTGCCGGGTAGTGGCATATACAAAAAAATAATAATGGGGGTGCCCTAAAGTTTTTTTGAATGCTCTGCTGGGATCTTAAAATTTTAACATGGGGGCCTGGGGGGGGGCAGACATCAACTTCCTTAAAATTTGAACATTTCCATCATATCAGAGTTGTTTCTCCCTCATCTGGCCAGCATTTTTGACGTATAAATAGGCAAAATTCATTGTCTCGATGAGAGGAATCCAAATACAATAGCAATTTTTTTAAAAAAAATTTAAAGATATTTTCAAAATTAATAAATATAATTTAAAGAAATTTTAAACTTCTAAAAAATAACAAACAACACAGTGACTACCTTGTTGGGCAAAAAAATATGCGGCCGAGGGCAAATTTTTTTACTCAGTGGCGGTAGGCAGCTGCAGGCTCGTCGGCCACCAACCGCCCTGGATTGGCCGGCGTGCACGCCGGCGAATCCACGGTGGCTGGTGGCTCGTGAGCCCGCCATCGCCGCTCGATAAAGGGTCATCGCCGGATAAACGAATGGATTAGGGATTAATTGGATGATGTATTTAATTTGGATTAATCGAATGTTAATCAAACAGCTGCTATATAAGTGTGTTATAGCTGTCATGCCTCATCTTAGCTTGACCAAACAGGTGATCTGCACAACAGACATTTGGGATCTATTTATGCCTCTTCCTTCCATCTCAAGAAAAATTCTCTTTTACTATCTCAAATTTTTGCTCTCTATAATGAGCTTCTTTTTTCTCGGGATTAGATCAATTACGTTCTGCTTCGGTTTTGGTTCGATTAAGATTGTGAACTGAACTGCTATGATAACGGTTTTTTAAATCCGAACAATAATTAATAATATTTGGTTTGACAGGTTCTGATTACACTTCCAGCATAATCTTTGGAACCGTCTTGTTAATGGTTACAATTCAATAAGAACCAAAATCAAATCGGATACTAATGATTTGGTACAGTTCTATGCGAAAAACTTGGTTCTATGCGGTACGATCTGGTTCCAATCGGTTCTATACGCTATAGTTTTAATCATTTTATAACTTTATAATTCGAATTATTAGACGCATTCACAAAGATTTTTTAATACATATTTGAAAAAGAAATTGAAATTCGAATAATTTGAGCAATAATTTCATGATTAATTTCTTCAGACTAAATATATTTAGATTGAACTAATACAGTTATGCATGCAATAATATCTGATTTGGTGCACTGAATAGAAAAAGAATGAGTTATATTGCATGTTGACAGGGTCCATCACTGAGTACGGCTGCAATTGGACGACACAACAATGGAACGACGCTTATATATATATATATATATATATATATATATATATACACACACACACACACACGCTCGACTGCCCCATTCCTCGCGGCGTCCGCCCGCAGCCGCAAGACACCTCTAGAACGGCCGGCCGCGCTCGGCCACCCCTCTCCTCACGGCTACCCCCCCCCCCCCCCCCCCCCCCCCCCGCGGCCGCAAGGCAGCGCCCGGGTGGCCGGAAGTGCCCGGGAGACCGAAAGCGCCCGGGCGGCCGGAATCGCCCGACTGCCTTGCCTCTCGCAGCCGCGAAACCTCCCGTCGTGGCCGAGCGACTTGCCGGCCGCCGCTCCCTTCACCGGCGAAGTCGCCGAAGATACGGTCGTCCTTCCGTGGCGGCCCTTGCCTGCCGTCCGATCCCTCCGGCGCGATCATCGCAGCCCATTTTGCACGTAACCACCCACTAACCATCATGGTTACTGGAAGAATATTTTAATTAAAATATTGTTCTACATATAGTGAATTTGATGACAAAATATGCATCCTTAACTATATGAAAAATGATTTTGTGGGTGGTTACGGTGTGCGAATAGCCGCATAACCACCGTAACCATCCCCTGAAAACTATAAAAAGAGCTCCAAGCCTCCTCATTTCCCACCTTTTGACTCCTCAGCTTTCTTCCTCCTTAGGCCAGACCTCTGCTGGATTCCTCCTACCAAGCCATATTCAGGCTGTCTTCAAGCCAATCAGGCCATCTTCAAGCCAATCAAGTCATTAAAGCCATCTTCAAGCCATCCAAGCTCTCTTCAAACCACATTCGATCTGCTTTCGAGCCATCTTAAAGCCGTCGATGCCTCGTCGAAATACACCTAGATCCGCGATGAGCGTCAAGAAGAAAGTTTCTGCGACAACCAACATTCCCTTCATCCACATCATTCCCGCAAACAATGTCACAACCCGCATTTTTTTCACCGCAAAATAAGTATATCAGAGTAAGAGAAAAATGCGAGTCATGATGCCACATCAGCAGGGGATAACTGCGGACGCTCAGACAAAACTTCTACTTAGCAAAGAAGAAATGTTCTTTATGTTATTTAGAGTTAAAATCAATTTAAGTATAGTAGTTAGTCGTATCCCTCAGCTTAGTGACTCATCTAGTCCATGAGAAAAGTAGTTATAGGCTGCAGAAAATTCTTCTTTTATGAGATTAAACTTCCTACATGAGCTTAGAGGTTCCCAGGGGGACACCTCAAGGTAGGCAAGTTCTAAATTTAAAATAGCAATAAGAGTAGATTTTTATGGTCGCTAAATATAGTGGTTTAACATTTTGAAAACGTGCAATTTATGAGACGAAAGTAATAGTTTTTTTTATACTTGAAAATAACTATCATGCAATCCTAACATAAAATGTCCCAGAGAGCAAATAATCCACATCCACAGAAAGAAACTAAGCAGCTAGCAAGTATCCAAAAAGAACAACAATCATGTGGGCGTCATCAAACTGATACGAATCCAAGTATGTCTGAACTAGTAAAGCAAAATAATTAACAATATACCTCGCTATGGCGAGGCAATAGCCACGGCCAACACTGCCGCTCAAGCACTCCAAAACCAGCGCTGAACTCGGCTACAACTTTAAACCTGAGACATTTCAAAGACAGAACACCTCAGCAAGAAGGTACAAGTAATAACAGAAAGTAAGTCAAAAAGTAAACGAAGTCGAGGGGTATCATCCCAAGACCAAAGAAAAATACTCAATTTAAGTACAACAGAAATGTACAAAAAAGCAAAAAAATAAACACTTACGCGACGCATTACGTACCATAAAGCACCCCAAATGCACATGACTATAAGGGAAAAAAAGGTCATGATTAAACCATATGGGAAGAAACAAACTCCTATTAGCTACCTGTGGTCAACTCCACCCAACAATCCGAAACGGGCAGGGTGGTCAACTCAGCCAGACACAACCCCAAAGGCTATTATCCATCTAAAAACGGGGGAGTCTAAACACTCCACCATTCACCGCAAATGCCCCAAACATCCGGTAGAGCCGCACATAGTACTAATAGGGAAGGAAAAAACACCATAACCATCCGAGTTTAGAGCTCAGAGGCCTACAAAAACATGCAGCTTGTCTCGCCCCACAACATCGCCACGTAGAAAAAGCATGAAAGAAACCTCAAGATAACAATGACATATCAGATTCTACTCAACAATTCTAGATTCGAAGCGGTTAATCAACCTTTAGGGGGAATTTACATCCCTAAATAACCGCCAACGCATTCTACGGGAAAGTTAAAGAACGGTAGTAAAAGTGATGTTTAATCTCATCAACAAAACATATAGCACTACAAGATTAGGTAACCAATGTCAAGAACATGGAAAGTAAAATAAAAAATTGACAGAGATCACGTCAACACTAAAAAAACAACAAGTTATTTATTAACAATGATAGCAAGAAGTTAGAAACCTCTACAAATCTGGATAAAGAAGAGAAGAGAAGGAGAAATCCGTCACTTACCTTGGTTTTACCGTCGAAAGACGTCCAACAATCACTCCTTGACGTAGATCGGGGCTAGAGAAGGCAAGGGAAGCCGAAATCTAACAAAAATGGCCAAAAATCGGAGTTAAGACCGAAAAACCTAGCGAGAAAATCTCAAGAAAAGGGGAAGATATTACCACGATGACAAAGCTCTCGCTGAGAGCTTTCCAGATCTATGATCGGTTGAAGATTTCGAGCACCGGAGCACCTTCGGCGGCCACCGGAGGAAAAATGGAAAACTATCTCTCTTGCTCATGCCGCTCTGGTTCGGGAAGAAGAACAGTAGGTCGGTCCAAAGTGAATGAGAAAATAAGAAGTAGGTATTTATAGACCTCGGGTAATATTCAGATAACTGCACTCAAGAAAAGTACCAGGTTTGACAGAACCGGTCATCCCGAGAAGAAGGCCAGAGTACTCGAGAATAACATGAATACCTCTCGAGTACAGGGAAAATCTTCTCGAGAATAGAAAGGCTATTCTCGAGTACAAAGTGACCTTCTCAAGAGCAGAAGAGCTGTTCTCGAGTACAATAAACTCTTCTCGAGAACAAGGGGGATCTGTTCTCGAGTATAAGGAAGATTCTTCTCGAGAACAAAAAGGTTGTTCTTGAGTACAGAAAATGGTCTTCTCGAGAACATAAGATATGCTCTCGAGTACAAGGAGGTCTTCTCGAGAATAGAAGGACTATTCTAGAGTTCAGAAATGGCCTTCTCGAGAACATAAGGGTTGTTCTCGAGTACAAGTAAAACCTTCTCGATAACAAGGAGGTCTGTTCTCGAGTACGAAAAATCTTCTAGAGAACAAAGGTATTTCTCGAGATTAGCAAAGGCCTCTCGAGAACAAAAGTAGTTCTCGAGGACAGAAGAATACCACCCGGGGGAGAAAAGAGTGTTCTCGGGAACAACAAGGGATTTCTCGAGTACTCCAGGTCTTCTCGAGAACTGAACATGGTAAATTCGATAAATTTCAGATTGTCTTCTATTGTGGGATAAAATGTCGACCATACGAAATAGCAGCGAAGACGACCCTAGAATCCGACGTGTCATTCTTGAGACACAATCATCAACTGCCCTCACAAGCAAGGAAATCACCACGAGGGTCCAAACACGTGTCGAGACTCCAAAATGCTCTGATCGCAACAAAGCTGGACAAAACCAAAGTCTCCAAGACCTCATCCTTAAATCAAGGAGAAAATATATAATCTCATCAAATCCTAAAACTTGGACAAACAGACCCAACAAACGCAAAAACGCACAAACGGTGCAGCGCCGACATTAAAACGAAAGAGGGTAACCCATGACGTCATCATTATGACGTTGACAAACCAAATAATGACATCATAAAAATCGGGAGAGTTACAAACAAGTCTCGTGCGGAGCAGCCTGTTGTCCGCCACGAGCCAACAATTCTCTCTCTCCCCTCCAAAGGATAACGAGAAGCAGCATGTCGCTCTCGATTCTCTGTCTAAGTTGTAACCGCCAATAGATAGTGGGGTTCGATCGGCATAGACCCGATCGCGTGGTTTTTTACCCAATTGAGGGGTTTTTCCATGTCAAAATCTCCTTATGCACCTACTTTTCGACTGATTGTGAGCTCGACCACTCCCGGGTTAAGATGACCGAATTTAGACTGGTTTAGGAGCACCGAGTTAGACCGCAACAGTTTGGCGTCGTCTGTAGGAACAAGAGCTCCCAACATACTCTGAAGATTCCAAAGACAGTACCCTCTACACAGCGGTACTTGAGACTAGTGATAATGGCAAGAAGAAACGCCCGAACTACCAAAGGACCAGTCCCCGAGGGACGCATCAAGCCAGCCCTCTTCCGCATGGATAAATCAATCAAGTAGCGGCCATTGACAAGCTTAAGGAAGTATCCGCAAAACACGCCATGCAAATAAACGAACTTTGGGCTCTGATGTTCGCCATCTGTCAAGAAGTAAAGAAGTCCTCCATAATGCCAGTCAAGCGAGCTAATTCATCTCCATCAAGAGAACTCTCCACCTAAACAAAGCTTTTCCCGCACAAGGAGTATGACATAGAAAAAGAAATCTCAAGCACAAGTAGCTCCCCCATTCCGACAATGCTAACCCAAGACACGTTTTATCGCTACCTCGATACTCCTCAATATGATGGGGATTTCATATGCATGATGAATTATAACACGTCAGTCAGGAAGCAAGGGCTAAATGAACGGTTACCTAATTACAACTCATTGGCCTCCTGGGGAGGCCCCGCTCCAGAACGTAACTTAGAAATCCAAAGTTTCAGTGGAACCGACAATCCACTGACACATGTTGGATGTTTTGAAGCTATCAGGTATGCTCACAACACTTCAGATCAACTCATGGCCCAAACATTTCCGACAACACTGAAATGGCAAACTCGAGCTTGGTTTCATTCTCTACAAGAAAAGAAGATAAACAGCTACACCGAACTGCCCGATCTCTTTGTCAAAAGGTTTGTGATAGATGGAAAGCCAACACCTGGAAGTCCAAGATCATACAAAGCTCAAAAGAGGAAACAAGAGAGCAATTTGTACCATGAACCTAAAAGGAATTGCAACTGACACACAAATATATGTCGAATAAAGGAGTCTCGACAACGCCAAAAGTTTGCGCCACTTAACGCCCCCAAGACAAGATCTTCTAAGCAATTTGCAATCATCTAGCATTGCATTCACTGTGCTTGTGATGTCCATCAACTTGATGCTTCTCCCATTTAGAGATTCTTCAAGTTGCCTAGCCTCAGCTAATTCAGATTTTAGTGATATGATTTTCTCATTTGCTAGAGTTAATTCATCTTTTAATTTAATGTTTTCAAACAACAAGTTTTCTTGTTCAAACAATTTTTCCCTAAGAGTTTGAAATTTTTTTCAGAATTAATCAAGTCAATACGCAAAAATTTAAATTCAGTCTTAAAACTATCTGAATTAAAAGGAGAAATTCAGTGACTTGCCAGTCTGGGGCTAGTCAATCAATTCCTATCAAAAGAGAAGCAGTCTCCTACTCAGAATATGAGAAACATAACCATTAGCATCGATGGGCCGTCAACTAAGCTAAGCCATGTCTTGGTAGACGAAGGGATTGCAGTTAACATATTGTTTCTATCAACACTACTTCAACTCAAGCTAACAGCTGGCGACCTCAAGCTAAGGTCAGCTAGCGCACGCATCCTGGGGAACACTCCAGTACCGATCATAGGCACCATCATTCTTCAGGTCACTCTCGGAAAAGAGCCGGAACAGGCAACCTATGATGTGCATTTCGTTATCATTCAGTCTGATTCTGATTACACTGCAATACGCCAACAATCACTCTTGGATGTTTTCAAACCCGCTCTCGCCATTTTTTTCCTTGAATAATAACTTTTTACACACAGTTTTCATTCAATTGCAATTTTCAACTAACTATTATAAAAACTGTGAGCCCGGACTTGTGTAAACTACATTTTATATTGTATTGTGTTTCTTTCAATAGAGCCTGATCAATTTCGAGCAAAGCCGCGAGACCCACCCGTGCAAATTAGGTAAGACTGTGCATGCGGTTTGAATGGACAAGCCCTTCATGTTGAAACCGAAAACTTGGTATCTGTGGAGTTCACCCATGAGAAAGGGGTGATCACACACTTACTTCTCTCCCGCGAGCTAAACGACCAAAGACTTAGGATGGGGAACACACCGAAGACTCCAGCATGGAGGTCCCACCATACACCCGGAAGATGTTAGAGTGCTTCCCCTCATTAGCCAAGTGCTGAAGCTAAGGATACCTCAGAAAGCACAAGACCAGGGGACTAGTGAGTAAGAGTGGGGAAGCAATAACACTAGCAAGCCTGCTTTCTGAGGTACCCTTTGGGTCTTATTTATAGTTTTCTGAAAACGGTCTGCAAATAGCCAACCTCCGCTGTCCTGAGCAGCTATGTGCAGCCCAACTGGGTCTACCAACAGTGTAACTCCGCTGTTCCATCAGGCTACAAACAGAATAATGGGGATAAAATGCTAAAAACACATCACGAGAAACTGGGTGAGTGGCCCTCTAGATCCTCCACTCGTCGGGGGCGGCGAGCGCTCGATGGAACTTTCGCTCGCCGCCTCTATCCCCCCCTGGGCGAGTGCGGACCCGGCCTGCCCCACTCACCTGCTGCTTGTAGAGCCTCCTGGGGCGAGTACGAGCCGACCCGCTCCACTCGCCCGCTTCTCACTGAGCCCCTGGGGCAAATGCGAGTCGACCTGCTCCACTTGCTCCTCATCTGCTCCACTTGGCCGGTCTGGCTCCTGTCGAGCACCACTCGCCGGATATGGGGTTGCATACTTCAACGACCCTGGCTTTCTATGCCTCGACCTTGCTAGGGCATGCCCCCCTCGAGCAAAATAAGAAAATCCACGAGCCTCACTCATGTAAATTAGGTAAGACCGCGCATGCGGTTTGAATGGGCAAGCCCTTCACCGACCCTGCCTTTCTATGCCTCGACCTCGCCAGGGCCCTCCCCCTCGTGCAAAATAAGCAAAGCCATGTGCCCCACTCGCGCAAATTAGGTAAGAATGCACATGTGGTTTGAACAGGCAAGCCATTCACTAACCCTATCTTTCTACTCCTCTTCCTCGCCAGGGCCTGCCCCCTTGCGATCGACCCTTAAACAAAGCCACGAGCCAACCTCGTGCAAACTAAGCCACGATTACAACCTGCACAAAGCAAGCCACGAGCCAACCTCATGCAAACTAAGTCGTGATTACAACCCACGTAAACTAAGCCGCGAGCCGGCCTTGTGCAAACTAAACCGCGATTACAACCTGCACAAAATGACGTCGCAAGTCAGACTTACAAACAACATTTAAGCAAAAGGGGGGAAGAGCAACCCCATTACAATAATGGCATACCGGAAAGCATAAACAATGCACTGTCAATGACCATCAAAAGTAATGACAAACATATAACAGGCTCAACTAAATGAGACACAAGCATACAAGCATAAAGAAATCATGCTGCTATACATCAACCGCATCTATATCAGGATCTAGACTCGGGCTCTCGTCATTTGTAATATCATCAAAATTGATACTAGACACGTCACACCTCAAACTTCTGGCAACAAATTGAAAGGCCTTAGACACCCCGCGCTTGAGTGCGAGCTCGCGAGCATCCTCCATCTGAGGCTCCACTTTTTTAGTCCAAATCTCTTCACGAACCTCCTTGACAATCAAGCAATGGTCACACATGTAATCCAATGACTCCATGTATTCAACAAGACCGACAACCTTCAACTCTGACACGCGGCTTTCAGAAGAAAGCGTCTCCACTTGGGCCTTCAATGACCCAAACTCCATCTCCAAATGAGAAATCTCCACTTGGGCGTTCTTTAGCATCTGTGCGGTTCTCTCTATCAGAGATTTTTATAAATCCATCAACGGTCGAGCCTCCTCCAATTTTGCCTTCAGCTCCGACCCAATCTGGCAAAATCGGGAGATGTCCCGATCATGATTGTAACGACCTGGCCAGCTAGGAGCACAACGCCGCCCGACCCACCAGCAGCCCATAAAGGATCCATGGTACCACGGTGGTACAGCCGGAATCTACAAGGCTTGCAGACCTTAAACCCCAACCCATCACTATGCCTGTTTCTCAGCAATAGTAGGTTATTGCCTGTGGGGTTTAGAACCCGAGACCTTGATAACACACTCCTGTAAACAGGGCTATCACCAACTGAGATGCACTTTTTTGTAACGACCTGGCCCGCTAGGAGCACAGCACCGCCCGGCCCATCAGCAACCCATGGAGGACCCATGACACCACGGTGGTACAGCTAGAATCTACAAGGCCTGCAGACCGTACACCCCAACGCCTCTTTGGCATGTTTCTCAGCACAGTGCGTTGTTGGCGTAGGGATTTGAACCCGAAACCCTTGATAAGCAACCTTCAACAGTTCTCATCACCAACTGAGTTGTACCACCGTGGTGCCATGGGTCCTCCATGGGCTGCTGGTGGGCCGGGCGGCACTGTGCTCCTAGCGGGCCAGGTCGTTACAATGACCATCTCTCAAAGTAGCGAGCGAGCTCGACGTCGTCCGAAACTTCTCATGAAAAGCCAAATATCCGTCTTTCAAGCTCATGTAATGATCGTTCAAAGTGACAGCAATATGAGCCTGGGCCTCAATCTACAAGGAAAAAACGAGAGAAAAGTCAGCACGATACAACAACAACAAAAATAAAACCAAAGCAAGCAAGCCCACTTACTACTTCAGTCATCGCCTTCATAAAAGAGTACACCCCGGGAGCAGGAACCTCTGAAAGAGGGTCCTGGGTGGCAGAGCACCGCAGTACCTGCACGTCAGCCTCCATAGAAGAAGTCTCAGCTCGACGACTAGATGGAACAACCTCATCTAGAGAAGCCATACAAGGCTCTACACCCTCATCATCGCAGATAACTATAACGGCTTTTCTCTTTCGATCACGAACTGGAGAAGTCTCGACTGGCCGCTGTGAATCAGAAGAGATCCCACAACATAGCAAACACTTTTCCTCCACGAATGAGGAAATACTAAAATGGTAATTGGCCAACTCGTAGGGCTCCTCGAATCCGAGCATTGGGGAGAACTCCCGCTTCCTCCCCTTCTGACGATGACAATGGTCCGACAACGCATTCCACAATTATAGCAAGCCCCAAGAATTTCTAACATAGCCAAAAAAAAAGTATTCCCGTGACGACAGTCCATCCGGGTCTCAAAATCAAGCCAGCTTTTGTTGCTAAAAATCTCAACACGGCAACCACCATCAACGCGAACATCACACCAGTCTCTAAAATAATCCAAGGAGAACCTTGAACCGTGCTCCCTAAAGAACGCGACCAGTCCTACCAAACGCACCATCCCAAGCGGAGTAAAATGGGACATCGGAATGCCACAAAACTTCAGATTGTCTACCACTTCACCACACTGTGGAAGCCGGAAGCCTAATCTCAGTGTAATCTTCCAAATCGTCAACCAGCCCCTTGGAGGATTTTGGACCCTTTCCTTAGTATGCGGTATCCTAACCTCAAGATCGATAGGTAAACTGTATCTCTTTCTTCAAATTCCAACTTGATCATCGGTAAGTGACGAACGTAGACGCATCAATCTTGCAGTGCGCTTCGAAGCCTGAAATAAAAGGAGAAGCAAAAATTGGGGTTAGATAACGAAAATCAAGTCCCACACAACAAAAGTATTAGCACAGGCATAGACGCATGTTTACATGCACTTGAACGAACCCAAAAGCACGCACAAACAAGAACGCACGCGCG
This sequence comes from Platanthera guangdongensis, assembly GCA_039583875.1. Classification (NCBI taxonomy): domain Eukaryota; kingdom Viridiplantae; phylum Streptophyta; class Magnoliopsida; order Asparagales; family Orchidaceae; genus Platanthera; species Platanthera guangdongensis. Next base: position 139,288,498 of record CM077156.1, on the reverse strand, counting down.
CACCCGATATCGCGCAACCAGGTGCGCTCGCGACCAAGTGCACGCGCACCTGGGGCCGCGCGCGCAGCCTGCGGCTAGCGTAGGTACCAGTGCGGCCAAATGTCTACGCGCACCATAGGATGCACGACCAAGTATGCACGCACACTAGGCCACGCGACAAAGTCGTGCTGCTAGGTGCGCGAGCACCCCAGTGCACGCACAAGACCGCACACGCGGCTTGGTGCCCGCACGCCCAGGTGCACGCACGCACTAGGTCGGGAGACTAAGTCAAGTCGCGCGGCCAGGTGCGTGCGCACACTGGTGTGCGCACAAGACTGCGCGCGTGGCCTAGTGCCCGCGCCCCTAGGGGCGGACGACCCGGTGCGCGCGCACTAGGCCGCGCAACCAAGTCCTGCGACTAGGTTTGGGAGCGCCCAAGTGTGCGCACAAGTCTGCGCGCGGCCTAGTACACGGGCACCTACCCGCACACGTATAGTTGTCTGCGCGGTCACCTGACCGCGCGCCTAAGCGTGCGCTCAGATAAGTGCTCGCATGAACACAGCCGCGTGCACCCACGACCAAGCTCGCCTCTAGCCATACGCTCTGGCGTTCATCACCGCCGTGTTGGCCCCGTTCTAACATCTTACCTGAATTTGCTGGGCGTCGCCGTCTTCCTTCTCCGGTCTTTCACCAATCTCCATCGTCACAATCCTCGCCAAGAGCTCTCGAGGGAAGAAATCCGCGTTCTTCACCCATACCGGTTTCTGGTACCGAGAATTTCAGGGGGGAAATTGATGGGGATGAACCCCCTTTTTTGGAGAAAATGGGGTGCACACAACCCAATCCTCCATGATCTCCACAAAAATAGTGGAGAGCATGAGTTTAACCGCCGCGCACGCAATCAGCACAACCGATTAGCGTGCACTATCCCGCCATGCATTCACACTGATGAAGGGTGCCGTCATGCCGGCGGCGGCTGGCCGCGCCAAGACGCCACACCTCCCGCGACCGGCTCCCGCGACCGCCTCCCACGCCCGCAAAACGCAGCCCGGCCGGCCGGCCACGCCTAGCTGCCCCTCTCCTCATGGACTCCCCCCCCCCACGATCTCAAGGCACCTCCAGGGTGGCCTGCTACGTGTAAGTCCCCCTCCCAACCTTGCCTGGGTTGTGTTGGAGGGGATATTACTTGCCCAAGGTGTCCATTCAGTGCTCCTTAAGGGGTAACAACCCACTCTGCTAAGCACTAGTTGGCCGCCTTGCTCGGCTTGAATTACAACATTCACATCTCATCACAGAGTTTAGCGAAAGCATTAGCAGGGAGCCACAAAATATATATATATATATTGATATATATTTAAAAGTAAATGCAAAAGGCCGTAGCCACTGTTTATACACGAAGCTCATAGGCTATAAAAGTACTATAACTAACAATTCATCACTCTCTCAATCCTGCTCGCTAGTACTCATGTCTCAAAACACTGGAGATGACAAGGGTGTATCTGCTCGGGTAGTCCTATAAGCTGGCGTATCGTCTTCCAGCAGCTGGTCGTTATAGTGCTCCATTTACTGTAAATGGTTATTAAAATAACTGTTAGCAATAGAGCTAAGTCGAAACAAATCTCCTCCCCGGATCCATATCATGGGGACGAGCACACGTACCAAATAAAAGTAGATAGCTGAAGCAAGAGAGAGTTAGTATAGCATTTCATATATAAGCTACGCGCAACCATAAAAAGATGTGCAGTATGGTATAACTGGAATAACAACAACAATATATCTCAATTATAACTTAAGCTCCACTAGCACAGTAGCACAGAAGGTATTCACAACTCGTATTCATATCGCAGGCTTTCACATCCGCGCACACATCATAGACATTCACAGTTACGCACAACACCCTATGTCGACATAGTATGGACTGCTTCTTTTCATGCATGGTAGCGAGCTCTGAGGGTGAAAGATATGGTACCTAAACACCTAGAGGGGGGTGGGGGGTGAATAGGTGACCTAATCCTTTTCTAACTTTGTTGGCAGCCAAACAGTTTTATCACAGATTTCTAAGTAGTCTATTACAGCAATCAGCAATAATCAAACATACACAGCACATTCACAGCACAGCACACAGTGATTTGTAGTGGTTCCCCAATATTTGGGTACATCCACTTTCCCCCTTTGCCTATCTAGCAGTGTACTAGATTCGGCCAAACTTCTCCACTGTCTCAGAACCCAAATAGGTTCCTACACCTCAGGCCCAAAGCCTTACACCTCAGCTTTCTCCAAAGCCTACACTCAGCCACAAAGGCCTACACTCAGCCACCCAGGCCTACACTCAGCCAATCAAGGCCTACACTCAGAGTTCTTCAACTCCTACACTCAGGCTCTCAAGCCCTACCCTCAGCCTTTATAAATTTAGGCTTACAATGCACTCAGATCCAAAGATCCTACAAGTTAAAATAGTATTACAACAAATAACTCAACAACTCAGAAAATAAGAGAGAAGTTGTGAGTTTCTTGCTGAGTTCTTGGAAGAACTCAGATAGATCCAAACTGACTTAGCTTCCTTCAAAGCTTCTTGAGTAGAACTGAATAAGTCTGAATCCTCTGCAGTTGTTCCTTGACCTCTGCTTCTTAAGATCAGGATGCCTTTGAATCCTTCTTCTCAGCCTAGTTCCAAGACTGAATTCTTGATTGGAGCTCTCTCTCTCCAACTTCTTAGATCTGCAGTTGGACTGCCAGATCTTCTTGTGTTGATACTCTGTGTACCACTTTTCTGATTACTTGAATAATCTGATCTATTACTTCAAATAGCTTCAACAACAGTTTCTGTAAACTGTGAGTGCCTATTTATAGGCATTCTTCATGGTAACCGGCTGGTCCGGTTCATAACAGACTTCTGACTTCCCTGACAGTTGCTGTAGACCGGCTGGATCGGCAGCTGTCATGTCAACCAGTCACTTCTTGAAATTCTCTAACTGTCAGATAGTGTCGAGACTTTCTGTTCTTAAGTGTCGACACTTATAGACCAAGTGTCGACACATGCTGTGTAAGTGTCGACACAAGTCTTCAAGGTGTCGACACAACTCCTTGTATGTCTCGACACAGATTCTTCTGCATGTGTCGACACTGAAATTGAGTGTCGACACAAGTACTTGTTCTTCATTCTTTAACTGTATTCTTCTAAGTGTCGACACATCTCTTTTGTGTCGACACAACTTCTTGTGTTGAATCTGTCAAGTGTCGACACTGCTTCTTGGTGTCGACACAAGTCTTCAATATAGATTCTTCAGCTGAGTGTCGACACATTCCCTTAGTGTCGATACTTGTACTTAGAATATTTTTGTAGATATTTCTGTTCTTTGCTAAGTGTCGACACAGCTCCTTGTGTCGACACTTCCTTCCAGTGTTGAGTCTTTAACTGTGTGTCGACACATTGTTCTGAGTGTCGACACATACTTTAAATGTTGACTTCTCTGATGGTGTGTCGACACATTGTGTTGAGTGTCGACACTTACTTCAAGTGCTGACTCTTCTGCATAGTGTCGACACATTGTGTTGAGTGTCGACACTTACTTCAAGTGCTGACTCTTCTGCATAGTGTCGACACATTGTGTTGAGTGTCGACACTTACTTCAAGTGCTGACTCTTCTTCATAGTGTCGACACATTGTGTTGAGTGTCGACACTTACTTCAAGTGCTGACTCATCTTCATAGTGTCGACACATTGTGTTGAGTGTCGACACTTACTTAATATGTTGACTCTTCTGGTTAAGTGTCGACACATTGTGCTAGGTGTCGACACTTGCACTTAGTCTCCACAGAATTTTGCTGAGTGTCGACACAACTCCAAGTGTCGACACTTTCTGGTGTAGACACAGCTCTTCTAGGTGTCGACACTTCTGTTAAGTGTCGACACTGCTTCTCTGCATACTTCTTCACTGAGTGTCGACACAGCTCCTTGTGTCGACACTTTGTGTCTGGTGTCGACTCTTCATTCCAGGTGTCGACACAATGACTCCAAGTGTCGACACTGCTTGTCTGGGTGTCGACACAAGCTTTCTCAAGTGTCGACACTTTCCCTCTGGGTGTCGACACATGGACTTAGAAAGTTTTTAGCTTCAGTCCAATGAATACCTAACCTGCACAAGTAACTCAAACATACATCAAATACATTATGATGTATATCATTGAGTTGGGTGAGGCTTCTTCAAATCAGGTACATTTGACCAATGTACCCAACAATCTCCCCCTATTTGGAGAAGTCATAACCCTTAGTCAATGATATACACCATTCATAATTAAAAATTACAAAATGATGAAAAGCAGATTATAATCAGCAGGGTTAACATGAACATATAAAACTTCACACATATACACATTCAACATTCCAGAACAAATAAGAAACAAACACATTTCAGAACAATCATACTATATTTATCATATATTGTTCTAACATTGTTCCTTATACATTTTCAATGTTGTACAAAAATGTTTTTCATTTAAAAGATTACAACAAGCTTCAAGTTTAATTCCTAATCTATTTCTGATCAGGTTCTTTGATAACAATTCCTTTTCCAGCTTTAACTTGAGCTTTGACAGCAGCAGTAGCAGTAGGCTCAGTATCAGCAGGCTTCTTGCCTTTTGAGTCTTTCTTCTTTTGTTCTTCAGCCTTGATTTTCTGTCTCTCAAAATAATGATAGGGCTTAGGAAAGTACTTGCTAGGCTCCACTGCAGTAGGAGGTAGCTTTCCTAACTTAGCCTTTCTTCTGTACTGGACAATGGCTTCCTGCCTGATCTCATGCTTCCTCAATTCAGCTTCTGAGAACCACTTGTTTCTATCAGTAGTGTTGTCTTTAGCAGCTTTTCAGGCAGTTAGAATGATATTTCTAGAGGTAGGGCTCCACTGTTCAAAATCTGGCTTTTGTTCTGCTAGTTCCCTAAACCTCTTCTTTGACAGCCTTGTCTCTTCTTCTTTGTCCAAAGCCTCTTGCATAGCTGCTGTTATAGGTTGAACAACCTTTTCTAAATGGACATTGTCCTTGCCCCCAGATGGGCTATACATAGTGCTCACCTCTGCATGAATCATTTCAAAATCTGGAGGTGGATAAATGACTTGAGCTACTTCTTGTGGCTCACCTCCAAAATAGGCAGGGTTCAGTCCAGATTCAGCAACTTCATTGTCATCACACAGGGGAGGATATCCAAGTGTAGCCCTGATTGAATTTGATATCCATTTTGCATGCTCAGAACTTGCCTTGACTAACACTCTCTCCCCCTTTATGACTTCTTGGGCCACATGGTCTCTTACATCATCCTTTTGGAATCTAATCTGACTATCCAAATACCTTATGCCATCCTTAAAGTAGGGTTTAAGCTTTGTAAGCTGTTCTGAGATTGCTTTCTGGGAATCTTGTATAGCAGTTTTGACAGCAGTAATCTCAGCTTGAAAGATTTTATCAAAATCAGCCTTTGCAGCAGCAGCAGATGTAGATGGTTCAGCAGACTTATTCTGTAATTCAGTGACTATAGCATTGTGGGATGCAGTCAAATTATCATTCATCCTTAATTGATTTTCCAGCACATAGCCTTGTTTCAATGCTATATCATCTACTTGAGTCTTGATCTTCTCCTGGTGAGTAGCCAAATAGACTACTGCATTCCCACCCTTGTGGAAGCAGTCAGTCATCTCCTTTTTATTAAGGTTCATTTCAAACCTTATTGACTTGATTTCCTGTGCCAGATCAAATTGTAGTGTCTTGTGCCCTTCATCAACATAAGTCTCTATATCCTTCCTTTGCTCATCCAGCTTGATCTGTAGTGCAATCAGTAAAGTACTATAGTCAGCAGGTGGAGCTTGCTGAACTATAGGCTGTGGGGCAATGGATTGAAGGGCTTTCTTGTAGCTCTGACTTCTTCTTTTGAATACAAACAATTTCTTCTTCTTAGCCCTAGCACTCTCCTCATCTTCAGAGGCAGAGGTGCTGGCAATCTCAACCCTATCCTTAGGGCTTTGTGGTTTTTCAGCTTGCACATCTAGTGCCTTCTCAGTGTCTAGCCTTAAAGGCTCTTCCAGAACTGCCATGTGCTCCCCCTCAGCAGCAGCACCCTTCTCTTCAGCAGCAGCAACCTTGTCCATGTCAAAATCCTCTTGATCTAAATTCAGAAACAAATCTTCCATAGTATATTCACGAGGGGATGGAGCTGGAGATAGTCTTTGTTCTTCAACTACTTGAGTAGTATCTGGAACATTTTGCACAACAGCAGATGTGTCTGCAAGACCAACATCTGGAGCTTGGCTAGGTAGCTGAGTTTGCTGAGGAACATCAGACAAATCAGCATCTTCAATAAGATATTCTAAAGTTTTTAAGTCAGTGAGTACCTCTTGAATAATGATGGTGGCTTGCTCACTGTCCAGAGTAGATGGTTCTTCTACTACTGGAAGCTCCCCCTGGCTGTGATCCCTATGGATGGGGCTAGCTGGAGGTAGCTCCCCCTGGATCTCAGCTACATCTTGAGGAGCAGGAGTCTTCTCTGCAGCCACTTCTTCATGGTCATCAGGTGTGAAAACAACCTGTGCTTCACTATCAGAACTGCTGGAGGACTCTTGTGTCACAGCAGCAGTCTTTCTCTTCTTCCTGGGAGGAGTAACTTTCTCAGAAACTGGCTTCTCAGGGGTAGGCATGTCCTTTGACAACACCCTTTCCCATCTAGAAAATATCCTAGAATCCATCTTTCTCATATGATTGATCTTGCTACCTGCAGCAGTGCTCATTACCTCTGGTATTGTACCAGCCAGGTAGAGACTTATAATTCTGCCCAGATTGGGCTTCTTCAGACTTTCCTTGATCTTTTCATAGATGACCATTGACCAATCTGTTTGTAGGGTGAAGATGATTCTTGTCATGATATTGAACATTGAGGCTGACACCCTGTCATGCCCTCCAGGTTTACTGAGAATGACCTTTCCCACTATTTCAGACATGAATTTCCCTTGATTATTCATGCCTTTCCTGTTAAAGACTGATCCTACCTTCATCTTTGGATCCAGTCCACACCAAGTAAGAGCTTCCCTGGTCTTTGAAGCAGTTACTTCCTCTTCATCATGTGCTTTAGGTAGCTGGAGTACCTTTCTCAGATTCTTTGGTGAAACTTTGACCTTAGTCCCATGAACTCTGGATTTGATCCTGAACCCAGAGTCATCTACAGCAGCTCCATGGAGGAATTCAAGAACTTCCTTTTTCCAAATCTTCGTTGGTTCTGAAGTCAAGTATTCCAACCCAGAATCAGCAATTAGGGTTACTACCGCCTTGAGTTCTTGATCAGCTTCATCGAATGCACCTCGCACGAGCTCATAGCCTTCGTTAACATTCTCCTCGAGCTTGGGAACCATTAGGGTTTGGAGATGTAGTCTTGAGAAAAGAGAAATGTCGACACAAGAGTTTTGGACTCGAAACTTTGAAAGCGTGTCGACAATCAAAGACAGAACCCTATTTATACCTTTCTGATTTGAAGTCGAACAGGCGGGATGGATAACTAAAAATGTGTCGACACTGTCAATAAGTGTCGACACTGACTTATAATGTCTCGACACACATGTGTCGACACAAGTTTAGTCAACAGATATTATGTGTCGACACATGTTTATGTGTCGACACTACTCTACTCGACGAATAGTCGAGACTTTACCTTGAAAATTCTGAGTAAAACTTAAGTGTCGACACCACATTGGATGTGTCGACACCTACTCGACATGTGTCGACACTAACATTCTGAAGTGTCGACACCAACATCCTAGATGTGTCGACACCTTTTTCCTGAAGTGTCGACACCAACATCCTAGATGTGTCGACACCTTTTTCCTGAAGTGTCGACACCAACATCCTAGATGTGTCGACACCTTTTTTCTGAAGTGTCGACACTTTTATTCTGTGTCGACATAGACTTGTCTATGTGTCGACACCTTTTTACTTAGCCAATTTTCTATTCTGTAAACTTAGTCTAAGTTTATCATACCTAGTTCAATTTTGAATCTATTGAACTTAGCTTCTTCTAAGGGCTTAGTAAACATGTCAGCTATCTGATTATCAGTTTTAACATATTCAAGTGCAATATCATTTCTTTCTACATGCTCCCTAAGAAAGTGATATTTAATCTCAATATGTTTTGTTCTACTATGAGATACATAGTTGTTAGCTATTGAAATAGCACTTGTAGAATCACAGTAAAGTGGAGTTCTACTTACCTGAAATCCATAGTCCACTAGCTGATGTTGAATCCATAGAAGTTGAGCACAGCAACTTCCTGCAGCTACATATTCCGACTCAGCTGTGGAGATAGCCACACTAGTCTGCTTTTTGCTGCTCCATGAAATTATTCTTCCACCTAGGAATTGACAGGTTCCAGTTGTGCTCTTTCTATCCTCTTTGCATCCTGCAAAGTCTGTATCTGTATAACCTGTTAGATCAAAATCTCCATTCCTAGGGTACCAGAGGCCTAGATAGGGAGTGCCCTTTAGATATCTCAAAATTCTTTTGACTGCAGTCAAGTGAGACTCTTTAGGGCAGGCTTGATACCTTGCACAAACACATGTAGCATACATGATGTCTGGTCTACTAGCAGTCAAGTATAGTAGGGAGCCAATTATCCCTCTATACAAGGTTTCATCTACAGGTTTCCCTGCATCATCCTTGCTAAGAGACATACTTGACCCCATAGGAGTCTTCATGGTGCTGGATGAATCCATACCATATTTCCTTATGAGTTCTAGGGTGAACTTGGACTGACAAATAGATAGACCACTTTCAGTCTGTTTAACTTGGAGACCCAAGAAAAACTTCAGCTCTCCCATACTACTCATCTCAAACTGACTTTGCATAAGCTTTGCAAACTTTTTGCAAAGGCTACTTTCAGTAGACCCAAATATAATGTCATCTACATATATTTGGACAAGTATTACTTTGCCTCTAGATTCCCTAAGGAATAGAGTCTTATCTATTTTCCCCCTTGAGAACTTGTTCTCAATGAGGAAACTAGATAGGGTTTCATACCAAGCTCTAGGAGCTTGTTTTAACCCATACAATGCTTTCCTAAGTCTATAGACATGATGAGGTAAAGTTGGATCAACAAAACCTGATGGCTGCTCCACATAGACTTCTTCATTAAGATTACCATTTAAGAATGCTGACTTGACATCCATCTGGTAAACCTTGAATCCTTGATAGGTTGCATAGGCCAAGAACATCCTTATGGCCTCCAGTCTGGCTACTGGGGCAAAGGTTTGATCAAAATCAATACCTTCTTCTTGCCTATATCCTTTTGCAACCAGTCTTGCTTTATTCTTTATGATGACCCCTTGTTCATCTAACTTATTTCTGTAGATCCACTTAGTTCCTATAACATTGTGGCCTTTAGGCTTTGGAACCAGCTCCCAAACCTTGCACCTTTTGAACTGATTAAGTTCTTCTTGCATAGCTTCAGTCCACTGTGGATCTTGTATAGCTTCTTCAAATTTCTTAGGTTCTATTTGAGACAGAAAACTAGAATATACTGCAGCATTCTGATTTCTGCTCCTTGTCTGAACTCCTTGTCTTGGATCTCCAATAATCAGCTCTACTGGATGATCTCTTAGATGCCTGTGGGCTGGAGGCATCCTAGTTTCAGGTTGAACTTCTTCAGCATCTGCATCATGCTGTACTTCTTGTATTTCTTCAGCTATTGGCACATGTAGTTCTCCCCCTGGACAACTGCTATTGCCTTCTACTTGCTGTCTTTCAGCAGGCATCTCTTCTATAGTAAGCTTGTCCAATTTCTTTGTCAAACCTGTGGGGCTGCATACATTGCTAGAAAACTCATTGTTAATAAGTTTTGTCTCATCAAAAACTACATGCACAGTCTCCTCTACAACTTGTGTAATCAAGTTGTATACTCTATAAGCCTTACTATTGTTACTGTACCCAACAAAAATTCTCTCTTGGGACTTGGCAGCAAACTTAGTTATGTAAGACTTCCCATTGTTAAGTATGAAGCATTTGCAACCAAAGATCCTAAAATAGGATAGGTTTGGTTTCCTGCCTTTCACTACTTCATAGGGGGTCTTGTTTAGTCTCTTAGTGATGGTAGCCCTATTTATCACATGGCATGCAGTGTTAACTGCTTCAGCCCAGAAATACTCAGGCAGTGATGTATCACTAAGTAGGGTTCTACCAGCCTCTATCAAGGTTCTATTCTTCCTCTCAGCAATGCCATTTTGCTGAGGTGTTCTAGGTGAAGAGACTTCTTGAAATATCCCAAAGTCTTCACATAGTTTTGTCATGCTTTCAGATTGAAACTCAGTACCATGGTCACTTCTAATTTTGACCACAGTACTATTTAGTTCATTCTGAATTTGCTTGACAAAGCTGTAGAAGACACTAGGTGTTTCAGATTTCTGCCTTAAGAAGAACACCCAGGAAAACCTTGAGTAGTCATCAACAACTACAAAGGTATAGACCTTCCTACCTAAGCTGTGAACTGGCATTAGACCAAAGAGATCCATATGCAAGAGGTATAAGCACCTCACAACATCTTTGTTCTCAATGCTTTTAAAGGTGGATTTGGTCTGCTTGCCCTTTTGACAAGCTGAGCAAATGCCATCTTTAACACACTTAACTTGAGGACCATTCCTCACTAACTCTTTGCTAAAGAGCTTGCTAATAGTCTTGTAGTTAAGATGAGCTAGCCTCTTGTGCCACTTGACACAATGAGAGACTGTCTCATCAGCTATAAGACAAACAGGAGAACCATTGTTCTCAATCATGATGTCTAGACAGTAGACATTCCTCTTTCTATATCCTGTCAAAATGATCTCTTGATCACTTGACCTCTTGATATGACAACCATTTTTAACAAATGAGATGTCATACCCTACATCACTTAACTGACTTATACTTATAAGGTTGTGTTTCAACCCTTTAACATAAGCCACTTGAGTAATGGTAACAAGGTTTGAAGAAATGTTACCAAACCCTTTGATGATTCCTTTTTCAGAACCACCAAAGGTCACTTTAGGACCATTTTTGATTGGAATGTAGTCCTTCAGTAGTCCCCTTGTTCCAGTCATATGTCTGGAACATCCACAATCCAAGTACCATGTTGGGGTATGGCCACTTGGATTCACCTGCAAAACAAATTAATGAACCTTAGAACCCAAAGTAAACTTGGGTCCTTGGTGATTGTTAGTTTGCAACATGACACATCTACCTACTGGCTTTCCACCAGGTAACTTGCTACTCAACTTGGCACTGGCATTGTGCCAACAATCCAAGGCAAAGTGGCCAACCTTGCCACAACACCAACATTCAAACTTATTGTACCTTTGCTTAGGTACAAACTTTGCTGTCTTAACTGCAGCTGACTGATTGAATGTTGGGGCCTTGCCCTTGGGCTTGGACTGATCCTGAACAGTCCTAGCAGGTTTAACAAAACCCAGTCCAGCCTTGCCTTTGTGATGAATAAAATCATCAATCAAAGGTAGAACTGATTTAGGCTTTGAAAACTTTGCAACCAGTTCTCTCTCTTTCTGAAGATTTGTCTCCAGTCTCTTAATTTGATCATTCTTAAATGTAATAGTACCCATCTGAATCACTGTAATGTGTTTCAGCCTGGCTACTTCATTCAGTTTTTGATCATACTGCTTCTCAAGGTCTGTTGCAGCAGCTTTTAGATTAGCAATTTCCTTTGCCTGACTTTTGGCAAGGGACTTGCTTTTCTTATAAGCCTGTAACAGCACCTTATATTCATCTATGAGCTGATGAATATCTTCTTCAGACTCAGAAACACTTCCATCATTTGATGAAGATGAATCTGATTCTGAACTAGAACAAGAATCTGAACTTAGAGTTGGACTTTGTACCTGACTAGGTCCTGGCTGCTCCAGGATTTTGGTACTCTCAGTCAATGCCATCAGTCCTTGGCACTGGCAGTCTTCTTGTTCATAAATTGACTCCAAGATCTGCATAAATTCTTCTTCTTCTTCTTCAGCAAATAGCCCTATGTAGGCTTCAGCATCAGTATCAGTGTCTGAAGAAGAAATATCTGAAAGAGTCTTCTCATTCTTAGCAACAAAAGACTTCTCTTTCTTCCCTTTGAAGTGAGTCTTTTTCCTGTCACTGGATTCTTTTCTTTTCTCAGGACAATCAGCAATGACATGACCCTGTCTATTGCAGCAGTAGCACACAATCTTTGATCCAGTTGCCTTGCTTGTCTTTGTCTTCTTCCTGTCCTTCTTAGAAGGCTTTTTCTCCTGATACAAGACTTCTTTTCCCTTGTAAGTAGATGGTCTGGACCTCCACTGTTTCTTTTTCAGGAATTTCTGAAAGTGTCTAGTGAAGGCAGCAAAGTCTTCATCACTTTCACTACTTGTAGACTTTGTACTGACAGACCCTTCTGACTCAGATTCAACTACCTCTGGAGGTGGAGTTGATGACTTAGTTCTGCATTTTCTGGGAACTTCTGTCTTGAAGGCAACAGTCCTTTCCTTGTGCTCAATCCTTGTTGATTTCTCCTCCTCTTTCCTCACTGTCAGCTGCATCTCATATGACAACAACTTGCCAAATAGTGTAGGAGGAGGAATTTCTCCCAACTTTGCCATTTCTCTTATGGCACAGATCTTGGTGTCCCAATCTTTGGTTAGGGACCTTAGGAATTTGTCATTTAGTTCATAGTTGCTGAACTCTCTTCCATAAGACATGAGTTCATTAACTATTCTATAGAACTTCTTGTAGCATTCAGTGATGCTATCTCCCTTGCCTTGCCTAAAGCTCTCATACTCTTGATTAAGCAAGGACTTCCTATCTTGCCTAACTTCTTCAGAACCTTCCATATAGACAATGAGGGTATCCCACATTTCTTTTGATGTTTTACAATGAATTAAGTTCTGAAAAGTTGCATCATCAATGGCACTCACTATTATGTTTTGTGCCCTCTTGTCCATAGTGACTAGGACAATTTCATCCTTGGTCATCTCAGAGAAATCCTTTGGAGTCCTCTGATTTGCATCCAATACTGAGATCTTCATTGGCACATAAGGCCCTTCCTTAACTGTGATGTAGATTCTTGGGTCTGAGGCCTCCATAAATAGCCTTACCCTTTCTTTCCAGATCCCAAAAATTTCCTTTCTGCAAATAGGTAATTTCATGGAACCCAATTCTTTATGATTTTCAAAAGAACCCATGGTTCTTGATTTTCTTGAAGCTGTTTTCTGACTTAGACTGTTTCTGCCAAACAGGATCTCCTTAGACTGTTAGTCCTTGTTTTGAGGAACCTGGCTCTGATACCACTTGAAAGATATGGTACCTAAACACCTAGAGGGGGGGGGGGTGAATAGGTGACCTAATCCTTTTCTAACTTTGTTGGCAGCCAAACAGTTTTATCACAGATTTCTAAGTAGTCTATTACAGCAATCAGCAATAATCAAACATACACAGTACATTCACAGCACAGCACACAGTGATTTATAGTGGTTCCCCAATCTTTGGGTACATCCACTTTCCCCCTTCGCCTATCTAGCAGTGTACTAGATTCGGCCAAACTTCTCCACTGTCTCAGAACCCAAATAGGTTCCTACACCTCAGGCCCAAAGCCTTACACCTCAACTTTCTCCAAAGCCTACACTCAGCCACAAAGGCCTACACTCAGCCACCCAGGCCTACACTCAGCCAATCAAGGCCTACACTCAGAGTTCTTCAACTCCTACACTCAGGCTCTCAAGCCCTACCCTCAGCCTTTATAAATTTAGGCTTACAATGCACTCAGATCCAAAGATCCTACAAGTTAAAATAGTATTACAACAAATAACTCAACAACTCAGAAAATAAGAGAGAAGTTGTGAGTTTCTTGCTGAGTTCTTGGAAGAACTCAGATAGATCCAAACTGACTTAGCTTCCTTCAAAGCTTCTTGAGTAGAACTGAATAAGTCTGAATCCTCTGCAGTTGTTCCTTGACCTCTGCTTCTTAAGATCAGGATGCCTTTGAATCCTTCTTCTCAGCCTAGTTCCAAAGACTGAATTCTTGATTGGAGCTCTCTCTCTCCAACTTCTTAGATCTGCAGTTGGACTGCCAGATCTTCTTGTGTTGATACTCTGTGTACCACTTTTCTGATTACTTGAATAATCTGATCTATTACTTCAAATAGCTTCAACAACAGTTTCTGTAAACTGTGAGTGCCTATTTATAGGCATTCTTCATGGTAACCGGCTGGTCCGGTTCATAACAGACTTCTGACTTCACTGACAGTTGCTGTAGACCGGCTGGATCGGCAGCTGTCATGTCAACCAGTCACTTTTTGAAATTATCTAACTGTCAGATAGTGTCGAGACTTTTTGTTCTTAAGTGTCTACACTTATAGACCAAGTGTCGACACATGTTGTGTAAGTGTCGACACAAGTCTTCAAGGTGTCGACACAACTCCTTGTATGTCTCGACACAGATTCTTCTGCATGTGTCGACACTGAAATTGAGTGTCGACACAAGTACTTGTTCTTCATTCTTTAACTGTATTCTTCTAAGTGTCGACACATCTCTTTTGTGTCGACACAACTTCTTGTGTTGAATCTGTCAAGTGTCGACACTGCTTCTTGGTGTCGACACAAGTCTTCAATATAGATTCTTCAGCTGAGTGTCGACACATTCCCTTAGTGTCGACACTTGTACTTAGAATATTTTTGTAGATATTTCTGTTCTTTGCTAAGTGTCGACACAGCTCCTTGTGTCGACACTTCCTTCCAGTGTTGAGTCTTTAACTGTGTGTCGACACATTGTTCTGAGCGTCGACACATACTTTAAATGTTGACTTCTCTGATGGTGTGTCGACACATTGTGTTGAGTGTCGACACTTACTTCAAGTGCTGACTCTTCTGCATAGTGTCGACACATTGTGTTGAGTGTCGACACTTACTTCAAGTGCTGACTCTTCTGCATAGTGTCGACACATTGTGTTGAGTGTCGACACTTACTTCAAGTGCTGACTCTTCTTCATAGTGTCGACACATTGTGTTGAGTGTCGACACTTACTTCAAGTGCTGACTCTTCTTCATAGTGTCGACACATTGTGTTGAGTGTCGACACTTACTTAATATGTTGACTCTTCTGGTTAAGTGTCGACACATTGTGCTAGGTGTCGACACTTGCACTTAGTCTCCGCAGAATTTTGCTGAGTGTCGACACAACTCCAAGTGTCGACACTTTCTGGTGTAGACACAGCTCTTCTAGGTGTCGACACTTCTGCTAAGTGTCGACACTGCTTCTCTGCATACTTCTTCACTGAGTGTCGACACAGCTCCTTGTGTCGACACTTTGTGTCTGGTGTCGACTCTTCATTCCAGGTGTCGACACAATGACTCCAAGTGTCGACACTGCTTGTCTGGGTGTCGACACAAGCTTTCTCAAGTGTCGACACTTTCCCTCTGGGTGTCGACACATGGACTTAGAAAGTTTTTAGCTTCAGTCCAATGAATACCTAACCTGCACAAGTAACTCAAACATACATCAAATACATTATGATGTATATCATTGAGTTGGGTGAGGCTTCTTCAAATCAGGTACATTTGACCAATGTACCCAACAAAGGGCCTCACCGATGTGGTCGTCGGTGACAGTAGCCAGTCCCGCCACTTCTGGGGGTAATCGTACTGCACAGCCCAGGCCCCAACGTATAACCCCGCGTACTCTTGGATGTGAGCGACATCCGGCGATTCAACATTTTGGCCGACCAATGGAGGAAACCCAACGAGGAAAACATAATGGCTGGTCACCCATGCTACTCATCTCCCTATCGCCTTGAGTCGTCAAACTTCCCCCACCGGTATGAACAGTTTGCGGAAGTGACTGACCCGGCACAATTTACCGTACATAATTTACAAGCAAACAAGTAAAAATAGTTTTGTTAGCATGCACCAGGTCTATAGCGGCTTGCCCTACTATGCTTTAAATAATTCGGGCAAATGACACTTGACTCGACTTTCGATAAGAAGTGTGGGAGCACTTTATTTGGGGCTAACTTAGGAGTAACATCTTAACTCCTATTATCCCCAACTAAGACTCAACCTATTATAAAACTGCTCGTCAGAGCAGGACCCATGCTTAAAATAATAAATTGCAGAAAAGTGCGGTAATATAAGCTGACATTAGTATAAGCTGCAGAATTGAAATACTATAAAGAAATTGGACCAGTAAGATACATGAGTAGTACTGAACTGAAAGTAAGTACTTAAAAGAACTTGACCAGTACGAAACTGTAATAGCACTTATTTAAAAGAACTGAACTGAAAGTAAATAAGTAGGACCAGTATGAGACTGGAATTGTACTTAAATAAGAAGACCAAACTAAAAGTAAATAAATTAAAAGAAAAACAAGACGCTCGGCAGTTTCACGAAACCTTGGAATTTTTAGAGCTCGAGCACTTGCTCGATCACTCTCGTCAATAAAACAATTGAACTTATTATTTAATTTAAAAGGGTGGTCGCGCTCCAATTATTATTTTTGAAGAAATTGAGCGCATCAATTTCCGAGCGCGACCCTAAGCTCCAATAAACCGGAAAAACTATATTTTTTATTCACAAGACCCTAAATTTTAATACAATCCTTACGGGGGCTTAAAATGAGCTTAGTAAATTTTTCAAAAAAAATCGAGCAATTTCGGGCCTTAAATTTGATAAAATAAATATTATTTGGACTTTTAAAAATACCAAATCAATTCTAAAAATTCTCAATCTTTTTGTGGAGGAAGCCCTCATCAAGGGGAACAATTTGACCATTGAATCGCAAGAAATCGCTAGCCGAAAGCACGCAGGACGCCGAACTCCTCTTTCGTGAAACAAACGACGACCGGGTAAGGAAGAGGATGAATAGGGTTTTGATGCGACCTTTATAACCGGTTATATATATATATATATATATATATATATATATATATATATATATATATATATATATATATATATATATATATATATATATATATATAACTTTAATATTATATCACCATTAAAAATGAATGACCCCAAAATGACCCAAACTCAAACTACCTCGAAATCTTATGAAAATCGCACCGTAGCTAAATACCGACGCTACGAATCTAACGACAAAGTAGAAATCCGACAAACCAAACACAGGTAAAACACCACCCGAAGATAAAACGCCACCACATCCCTATAAAAAACTTCACCGAGTCACCAAAACAGACCCGACTCGTGAGGGAAGGTGCACAACCAAGCCAAAAACAACCATACATGAAAATTCACTGAGCAAACCCATGTTCCAACAAATGACACCCGTTAACTATGCGTCAACATAATGTCCTTACGTCAAAAATACGTCACTACGGGAATTAAAATAAAAACAGAAAAATCAAGGGCGTTACAGCCACCCCCGTAAAAGGAAGTTTCGTCCCGAAACTTGACATAAAAAGGATCAAATCCAAAATAGAAGAAAAGTAACCATAGGCTATCAAAGAAAACACTTAACAAAAGCATCAGGAGAACAAATGAGGATAAGCTTCCCTCATAGCTGACTCCAACTCCCAAGTCGCGCTCTCCACATCTTGGTTCCGTCACAAAACTTTAAACATGGGTATTGTCTTCCTTCACAATACCCGATCTTGAGTATCCAAAGCATGAATAGACACTTCCACATAGGAAAGGTTAGGCTCCAACTAGGGCACAACATCAAGAATTTGTCAGTAGCTAAGCACGCACTTCCACAACTAGCTTACATGAAAAACATCTTGCATACCAGGAAAACTTGCTGAAAAATCCAGTTTATAAGCAAACGTTCCAATATGCTCAACAATCTTGTGGTTCTTACCAAACCTCTTAACGCCAAAAATCGGGGAAACCTTAAGAAAAACTATGTCCCAAACGACAAATTACAATTCAGTCCTTTGACAATTTACATTCTTTTCATAACGCTCCTGAGCTATTCGAAGCTTCTCTCGAATATGCTTAACAGAAGAATCCATTTCCTCTAAGGATTCCGGAACCAACAACGGCCTTTCACTAACCTTGGACCAAAACAAGGGAGTTCTGCAACGCCTCCCATACAAAGCCTCAAATGGGGTCATCTGCAAGCTCTCTTGAAAATTGTTATTGTACGCAAATTCCATCAATCTCAAACGCTCGTCCCACGCTCATTTGTGGTCCAAAATATAACATCTGATCATATCCTCCACGATCTGATTTAATCTCTCCGTTTGTCCATTAATTTGCGGATGATAGGCAGTGAAATATCTCAAATCGGTACCCAAACCTTCCTATAAACTTTTCCAAAAGTAAGACGTAAACCTGGAGACTCGATCTGACACAATGCTCATTGGTACTCCATGTAATCTAATGACCTCATCCAAGTACAACTCTACTTTTTTCTTCATGAGGTAATCAATTCTGATTGACATGAAGTGAGCATACTTCGTCAGTGTATTCACTATAACCCTAACTGAATCGTATCCTCGAGGAGATCTCGGCAATCCAGTAATAAAATCCATCGAAATACTCTCTCACTTCCAACTTGGAATTTCTGAAGGCATCAACTTGCCTTCAGGCCTTCCATGATCGGTCTTAACTCGTTTGCAAGTGAAACATTCAGATACAAACTTAGCTATATCGCCCTTCATAGCATACCACCAAACGATCTGCTTTAGATCCCTATACATTTTAGTAGAACCAGGATGATAGACAACACTGGAACCGTGCGCCTCGTTGCACAACTTAAGTCGAATGTCCTCAACCGCCGGGATACAAAATCTGCTACGGTACTTCAAGGTACCCGCGTCATCAATTGAAAAGTCTGGTAATTCCCCTTTCTCACATCTATTATAAAGATGCAGCAAATCAGAATCATCCTTTTGATGTAGCCTTGTAAGTGTAATCCATGAAGGCTCTATTACTTCCAAACTGCTGGGCGAGTCGCCACTCCCAACCGATATATCCATCAAGAGAAATTCCTCTACCAGCGATTCCACAGAAAGGTTAAAAAATTTCGCTGTCTTCCTACTCAGGTCTTCGGCTACCACATTAACTTTGCCTAGATGATATTGGATCTCAACATCATAATCTGCAACATACTATAATCATCTCCACTGGCATAAATTGAACTCCTTCTGAGTGAAGATGTACTTCAAACTCTCATGATCCGTTTAAATCTTGCATAGAGCTTCATATAACATATGTCTCCATAACTTCAAGGGGTAAATCACAGCCACGAATTCCAAATCATACGTAGGGTAATTCCTCTCATGTATCTTTAACTATCGCGACCCATACACAATCACTTTGCCTTCTTGCATCAACACACAACCATGTCCCGCGTGCGATGTGTCCACATACACAACATACTCTATCCCTCAGTAGGTAATGCCAACACCGGGGCAGTGCACAATCTCCTTTTTAATTCCTAAAAAACCTCTTCGTACTTATCGCTCCACAAAAAAGCTTCTTTCTTCTGCGTAACCTTAGTTAGCGTCACAGACAACGAAGAGAAACCTTCCACAAACCTCCTATAATATCCTGCCAACCCTATGAAACTTCTTATCTCTTTGGATGTGGTAGGTCTATTCCAATCCATTATAGTAGCTATCTTCTCGGGATCCATAGAAATTCCATCCTTGTTAACCACATGACCCAGAAAAAAAACCTGAGGCAGCTAAAATTCACATTTGCTTAACTTAGCAAACAACTTATGCTCTCTCAAGGCATACAAAACCAGACGCAAGTGCTGGGCATGCTCCTCAACACTGGGAGAATAAGCCAAAACATCATCTATAAATACGACCACAAACGGTCCAGAAAATCCTTAAGCACTCTGCTCATCATGTCCATGAAGGTAGATGGTGCATTGGTCAAACTAAAGGACATTACCAAAAACTCAAAATGTCCATGCCATGAATGGAAAGCAGTCCGTGGAATATCCGTCTCACAAATTCTTAACTGATGGTAGCCCAAACGAAGGCCAGTCTTCGAAAATGCAGTGCTACCATGCAACTGATCAAACAAGTCATCTATTCGCGGCAAAGGATACCTATTCTTGATAGTTACCTTATTCAATTCTCTGTAATCAATGAACAGTCTTATCGATCCATCCTTTTTCTTCACAAACAACACAGGAGCTCCCCACGGTGAAGAACTTGGTCTAATGAATCCATTCCGCAATAACTCGTCCAACTAGGTATGCAACTTCTCCAGCTCACGCAGGGCCATACAGTACGGTGTCTTAGTAATATGACAGGTACCCAGCTCCAGATCTATGACAAACTCCACGTCTTGCTCAGGTGGAATACCTGGAAGGTTATCAGGAAAAACATCAGGAAACTCAGACACTACAGGAATCTCCTCTACACGCAGAAAATTACCGCCAATCTCCAACATCGAAACCAAACAGGCAAAACATTCAAAATATAAAAGCTTTTGAGCACATACCACAGAAATAATCAGAGAAACTTGGCGTGAAAAACCATAAACACTCCTAGGTTGACCGTTGTCTATATTGAATTCCAAATGCTTGACTTTTCATTGGATGACCGCAGCATACTTGGACAACCAGTCCATGCCCAAATCACGTCGAAGTCTTCCAAGTCTATCACTTTTAGATCAGCAATGGCTAGAAAATCACCTATCAGAATCAGATAACTCTAAATTCCTTGGTCCAACACCACTGAACCGCCAAAGGGATACTTGACACGAAACGCATCGCCAACAAGATCGAGGGTCAAACAGTGATGCTCTACAAAGGTCCTAGCCACGAACGAGTGGGTAGCACCCGAGTCAAACAGAACACGCGCCCAACAGTTCTTTAACTTAAACTTTCCTATAAAATCGCATACACAACTAAGGGAATGAACTTCGAAACCACAACTAAGAATTTAAAGCTAAAACTAGGTTAGGATCTAACTTGAAATTACTTAAGTAGACATCTGAGCTTCCTCAAAAGTCACCACGTTCAAATTGCCCTTCCCCGTGTCTAATTACTATAGTGGCGGAAAGGCTTGAAGTTGAACTAGTTGCAATAGGGGTTGAGCCTGCGGGCACTTCGACTTGAAATGTCATTTCTGTCCGCACTGATAGCAGAACCTTTCCTTTCCCAATAATGGGAAACGTTGTGCCCCTCTGCTTACATGCAGAACAAACTAAATCTCCTTTAGGAGCACTCTGAATCGCATGAACCTGCTCCTGCTTCTGAGCTCATAATCTCTGGTAACATCTTTCAAATGGATGGCGTGCCCGACCACAAAAACTGTATATTTCTTTGCTCCTTTTCCTCGAAGTGACACCGGATTCTTGGGAACTCTTACCATCACCAGTCTTCCTCTTATCTTTTCTCATTTGTTGACATCGGTTCTTGGCATTGTCGATTGCCTCGACCTTCAGAGCAGCCTCCATAGCTTCAGTATAGCTTTCAGATCCATAAGCACTAGCTAGCTGCTGGATGTCATTCCTAAGACCACCAAGAAAATGTTTAACTCTAGTAGACTCTGAGGACACTATGTAGAAGTCTTTATTTTCAAGGTAGCATACAACCTGGGGGGGGGGGTGAATAGGTTGTCTCACTGTTATTATTCTCTTTTTTATTTTATCTTTTGCACTATGTGTGTTGGTAGTAGTTTGCTTTCAAAAACCTGCACAAATAAAACCGAACAGAAAAGTACCCACAGATTTATAGTGGTTCCCCAATTTTTGGGTATATCCACTCTCCTCCAATCTTGTCAACTTCCAGTTAGTCAAGGCACTTCTCCAAAACACTGCTCCAAAGAGCTTACACCTCAGATACCTCAGGATCTCCCAATCTCCTCCAATACCTACAACTCAGCCATAAGGGCCTACAACGCAGTGGTCAGCAGACCACCTATCTCAGGCCAAAGGCCCTACACTCAGGCTGGGTGGATAGCCCAACCTCAGATCCATTAGGGATCCTTCCTCAGACCCAAAAGTCCTACACTCAGAGAGTATTCCTCTCCTACAGCTCAGTGATCAATTGGCCACCTACCTCAGACTTGAAACCAAGCCCTATAACTCAGATCCTACAACTCAGGCAATATTGCCCTACCTCAGGCTCAGAGAGCCCTACAACTCAGATCCAGTTGAATCCTACATAAAGGTGAAGATTTGAATGTTTTGACACAGAGAAATTTCACTATGCCAAAATCTAGGGCTGAGAGAAACTCAACACACTTGCTTCATAACAACAGAAAGACATTCTCCCTCTGATGGAAGAAACTCAGAATGAAGATTCTGAACTTATTGAAGAAGAAGATGAACTTGTGTTATTCAATCAGCTAACTGAGCCCACTAGAGAATGATGGATCTACTTTCTTCCTCTATCAGAGATCTTTCTGATTATGATGTAGCAGATGAATAAACAGCAGCTCACTGAACTTTTTGTGCTTGCAGGAAGACTTCAAGCTATTTCTCGGCGATAATGGCGAGAGAGATGAAGTCCTGCCGCAAACACATATACAAACACATATTATGCATCACATACTACATAATATGCCCAGTATACTTCTTATCATGCTCATGAGTGTAGTGTTCATGCTTCGGCCAAGACGTACTGATGACACATCAGCATGTGTATGAAATGAAACTAGATAACTACACAAACCTGAGATAGATGTTCGACCAATTGTCAAACAACATATCCCTCTGATACCGACTGTCACAATCCGCATTTTCTTCATATTTAATGATATATCAGAGTAAGAGAAAACACACATCATGATGTCATGTCAGTAGGGGATAACTATAGATGCTCAGACAAAACTCTAACTTAATACTTTTATGAAAGATCTATAACTTATTAAGGGGAAAATCCAGTTAAAGTTTAAGCGGTTAGCCGTATCCCTCGGCTTAGTGGCTCATCTAGTCCATGAGAAAAAAGATAATTATACGATGTAGAAAATATTTTATTTACAATATTAGACGTCCTACATGAATATAATCATCCCTAGAGGACAACTCATGGTATGCATGACTTTAGATTTATAATAATTATGAAAGTAGCTTTTATGATCGTTAAATATAGTGATTTCGATTTCAAACATGACATGTATGGGGTAATAGTAATAATAATTTTTATATTTTAAAATATCTAACATTCAACATAGTATAAAACCTTCCCAGAGAGCAAGTACAACCAACCAAAAAGGTAAACTAGCAGCTAGCAAATTATTCAACATTCCAAAATAAAACTACCATTGAGAGTCAACAAACTGACACAAACCCAGTGAAAGTATTCATGTCTGAACTAAAACCGAAAACAACAACTACCTAACGATGGTGAGGACAAACAATGCAACAACTACAGTCCACAAGCTACCACCCAACACATCCGCTTCTCCGGCTACAGCCCCAAACCTAAGGCATTCAAAGGAAGAACACCTCAGCAAGAAATTTTCACCATCGTTGGTAATGAAAATAAGCAGGTAATAAGTAGAAAATGTCAAGAAAAGATTTACCAAACCCGACTATAAGAAAAACTGAAACCACGGTTGATTTGCCAAATAGAAACAAGTAAAGTGAAAAGTTTGCAATAATGAAGTTAAAGGAAATTTGCACCAAGTGCGGAATGAAGTCATGCTTCGACAAAATATGCAAGTATAAGCATGAAATAGCATAAACTGATCTATAAGAAGCAAATGAGCACAAACCAGCTCGAAAACGTGAATCATTAACATTGGTGAAAACAACCGGGTCGGAGTCGGTAACCAAAACGTCCGAAACCGAACTACCAGACCCAAATGTCTCACAAAAAGGCATTGCGGTGGTGGCCACCTGCACCAACACAACCCAACCGTCCACAAAACAGAGACCAAACAAACCACCAAGTGTAATGATTCACAAACTGGCGTCCAGTTGGTGGTCCTTTATCCACTGCCAACCTTTCTAGCCGAAGAAAATATCATACCCAAACACCCCACACTAAACCGAAAGAAATTCCTTGACAAGCCCTAAAATTACTCTAAGGACCATACCCGATGAACTGGACAAAATTCGGTGGAAATAAGCTAAGTACTGACCAAATTCGGTGAGTATACTAGATGAACTCCATCGATACTCGACGAAGACTATTGATACTCGACGAATCGTACTCAATTCGGCGTGTAAACTCGACAAATTTGACTTGGCGGCCCGGTCACTTAACGCTTCCCAACCTAAGCCATACTCGACGAATCGTCGATTACACTCAACACTTTCTAACCTAATCCATACTCGATGAATCATCAAATACACTCAATGCTTTTGCCTTCACTTAACACCATGCTCGCCGATACTCAACGAACTCGACGCGTAGATACTCGATGAATCTAACTTCACTCAACGTCATGTCCGCTGATACTTGACGAACTCTAGCCTTACTCGACGAATGATATTCGATGAATTTACCTTAACGAATTCTCACACCTAGTTCATACTTGACGAATTATACATGTTCTATATTCTTATACTCGACAAATTCTGATAGTTTTCTATGCCTATATTCGATGATTTTCCCTTAGCATGTCTATCACACCCGACGGATTCTAGCCGAAAAGTCCTAACTATCCGAGGAAATTTCTCAAGGCTAACTCCTACACATAAAGGAGATAAAGAAAAGGAAAGACATGAAAGGAAAATATCAAGCAAGGGGGAAATTGCCACTTGCCTCAAATCTCGGAAAATCCGCCTCCTCCAACGCTCCACGACAAGGATCGGCCGTAAGAAGGCCTGGACAACGTTTCTTGAAACTTTTGGGGGAAAAAGAGGTCAAAACCACAAACCCTAACACACAAAAATCAGAGAAATGGGGAAATCTTACCACGAACGCGTAAATCTCGATGAGAGCTTTTCAAATCTCTAATCTATTGACAAAACCGACCACCGAATCACTAGAAATCGTCGGCCGAAATCACGTGGGATGACGAACTCCTCTTTTGTGAAACAGACGACGACCGGGTAAGGAAGTGGATGAATAGGGTTTTGACACGACCCTTATAATCGGTTATATCTATACTATATAAATAACTTTAATATTATATTACCATTAATAATAAAAAACCCCAAAACGACCCAAACTCAAACTAACTCGAAATCTTATGAAAATCGCACCGTAGCTAAATACTGATGCTACTAATCCAACAGTGAAGTCGAAATCAAAATCTGACAATCCAAACCCGGGTAAAACACCACACGAAGATAAAAAGCATCCACAACTCTTTAAAAAGCTCCACTGAGTTACCAGAACAGACCCGGCTCGCGCGGGAAGGTGCACAACCAAGCCAAAACCAACCACACAGGAAAACCCACTGAGCAAACCCATGCTACAACAACCGACACCCGTTAACTACGCGTCAACGTAATGCCCTGACATCAAAAATACGTCACTATGGGAATTAAAATAAACACTGAAAAATCAGGGGCGATACAGGTTGCTCTGCTCCCAGCGACACTGCGCCACCCCTCCTCTTTGATGGCCACCTGGCCACGATACCACACCCGGCCGACGCTCCGGGGGTTAAACTCTTCTCCGGTTGTGGTCCGGTGGCCTAGCACCGCCGGCTGCCGCCGTAGTAAATACAGAGTTTTTACTCTGTTTTCAGGTGCAGTATGAGTGGCGATTTCCAGCGGCACCTTGGCCTTCTATCATCAGGGAAGGTTACCTCCGATGGTGTATCACTTCACCAACGCCACCACCGACGCTGGTCAAGGCTCACCACCTGTGGCCACCACCTGACCTGGAGCTTGGCTCGGGTGGTGTCGGCGGCGGTCCGGCCGCCGGGAGGCATATATAGAATGTCCAGAAGATGAGGAAGGGAGAGGGAAGAAGTTTCCACTTGGGCTGGGGGATCTTGAGAAGGCCCTGGTTGAGCCGCCATGGAAGGTGGTGGTGGAGCTCGGGTGGTGAGAATTTTTTTTCGACAAGCTGAAGCTCTGGGGAAGGTGCTCTAGGCTCGGTTAGGCTCGTGCGGAGGAGAGCAGGGGGAAGGGCCTTTTATAGGTTTGGGGAGGGTAGACACCCCTCCCCTCCCCGATGTGGGATTAACTCGAGAGAGGAGGATGAGCTCATCCCCTCCCCTCCACTTGTCTTGGCCAGGTGTCATCATCAGAGGGGGGGGGGTGGTAGTTCACCAGGTGGCAGCCATCAAGGGGGGGGGGGGGGAGTTGGTGGGCTTGGGCCTTAGGTTTTAAGAATGGAAGAGGGGATGGGGTGGGCTTTTTGCTAAGGGCCCACCACCCATGCTCTTTATGCATAGGGTGGCCCAAGAAGTGAGGAAAACCAGCCCCTAATTAGAAGTGAAGAGGAGGTGCCCACCTCTTTTGAGAGAATTTTCCTAAAATGGAATTTTTTAGGGGGTTTGACAAAAGTCAACCCTATGGTGAATCCCCTATACTGGTCAAAGTCAACGTGGGTCCAAGTCATTGGAATCAGGTCAAGGTTGGGGTGTCGTGTCACAATTGGTATGTGCACGCCTTTCGGTGTACAACTGTGCTTGATTTGACCACGGGTTGACCACCCATCACTGAAATTTTTCGGGATGAACTCGGTTGACTTCCTATTGACCATACGACTCCAATGCCACTGACCTGGGTCGAATCAGAGTTCGTTTTCTAAATATTCAAAATTTGTGCGCCGTAGCGTGCTAAAACGGTCAAAATGCTCATATTCGTCGATAGAATTTGAATTGCGACACAAGTTTCAATGCATTTGTATCGGCTATACGAGAACACGAGAACTAATAGGACTCAAATCAAAGCTTCTTAGGTCATTATCCAAAAATCTCATTTTCACGACGTTTTACAAGGAAAATCCATATCCATCCTACGACCTTGGAATTCAACGAGACGAGTTCCAATGCTTTCGTCTCGGCTATACAAAGCCATATGAACTTACAAGACTTAAATCAGAGTTTTCTAGCTCTATTTCCCCGTCTATGGTTACCTCTTACCCGGGTTGGGGCTATGGGTAAAGGTTCGGGTCACTTTTATTAGACCTACTAGGGTTCTGGAGACCCAAAAAAGTCAGAATGTTATACCACGCCCGACCGCCTCTCTCTTCGCGACCACCTCCCGCGGCCGCAAGGCATCGCCGGGGCTGCCAGTCGCGCTCGGATGCCCCTCTCCTCACAGTTGCCCCCCGCGACTGCATGACACCGCCCGGGCAGCCGAACGCGCCCGGACGCCCATCTACTCGCAGCCGCCCCCATGGCCACAAGGCAGTTCCCAGGCGCCCGGACGCCACCTCCTTGCGGCCGCCCCCCGCCGCCGCTAGGTACCGCCCGGGCGGCCGACCGTCCCTCTCCTTGCGGTCACCCCCCCTGCGGCCGTAGGGCACCTCCCGAGTGGCCGGCCGTGCCCGCCCACCCCTCTCCCTAAGGCTATCCCCCCCCACGACCACCAACGCTGGTCAAGGCTGACCACTTGCGGCCACCACCTGACCAGGAGCTCGGCTCGGGTGGTGCTGGCGGTTCTCCAGCCGCCCCGAGGCACATACAGAATGTCCAGAAGATGAGGAAGGGAGAGGGAAGAAGTTTCCACCTGGGCTGGGGGAGCTTGGGAAGGCCCTTGTTGAGCCGCCATGGAAGGTGGTGGTGGAGCTCGGGTGGAGAGAATTGTTTTCCAGCAAGCTGAAGCTCTGGGGAGGGTGCTCTGGGCTCGGTTAAGCTCGTGAGGAGCAGAGCAGGGGGAAGGGCCTTTTATAGGCTTGGGGAGGGTAGCCACCCCCTCCCTGATGTGTGATTAACTCGAGAGAGGAGGAGGAGCTCCTCTCCTACCCTCCACTTGTCTTGGCCAGTTGTCATCATCAGATTGGGGGGAGGTAGTTCACCAGGTGGAAGCCATCAAGAGAGGGGGGGAGTTGGTGGGCTTGGGCCTTATGTTTTAAGAAGGCAAGATGGGATGTGTTGGGCTTTTTGCTAAGGGCCCACCACCCATGCTCTTACTGCATAGGGTGGCCCAAGAAGTGAGGAAAACAACCCATAATTAGAAGTGAAGAGGAGGTGGCCACCTCTTTTGAGAGAATTTTCCGAAAATGGAATTTTTTAGGGGGTTTGACAAAAGTCAACCCTAGGGTGAGTCCCCTATGCTGGTAAAAGTCAAGGTGAGTCCAAATCATCGGGATCAGGTCATGGTTGGGATGTCGTGTCACAATTGGTGTGTGCATGCTTTTCGGTGTACAACTGTGCTTGATTTTACCATGGGTTGACCACCCATCATTGGAATTGACAGGGACGAACTCGGTTGACTTTCTATTGAGTCCAATGCCACTAACCGGGGTCGAATCAGAGTTCGTTTGCTAAATATTCAAAATCAGCGCGCCGCAGCGCGCTAAAATGGTCAAAATGCTCATATTCGGCGTTAGACTTCGAATTACTACACAACGAGTTCCAATGCATTCGTATCGGCTATACGAGGACATGAGAACTAACAGACTCAAATCAGAGCTTCTTAGGTCATTATCCAAAAATCTCGTTTTCACGACGTTTTACTAGGAAAAGGCATATCCATCCTACGACCTTGGAATTCAACGAGACGAGTTCCAATGCGTTCGTATCGGCTATACAAAGCCATATGAACTGACAATACTAAAATCAGAGTTTTCTACCTCTATATCCCTGTCTATGGTTACCTCCTACCGGGGTTGGGGATATGGGTAGAGGTTCGGGTCACTTTTTTTGAACCCACTAGGGTTCTGGTGACCCAATAAAAGTCGGAATGTTATACCTTGCCCGACCGCCCCTCTCTTCGCGGCCACCTCCCGCGGCCGCACGACATCGCCCGAGCGGCCAGTCGCGTTCGGACGCCCCTCTCCTCGCAGTCGCCCTCCGCAACTGCATGACAACTACCGGGCAGCCGAACGCGGCTGAACGCCCCTCTTGTAACGCCCCGAAAATTGTATCTGAGCTGGTCGCGTCGAAATAAGATTTTTGACTCATGCATAAAGATACACGGCTAGGGACACGGGCGTGTCCATGGCCGTGTCAGGCTGGTGTGTTGGCCGGCTGTGTCCAGAGAAGTACACGGCAGGAAGCACAGGTTGTGAACACTTTTGACACGGCCTGGGACACGGGCGTGTCCCAGGGCGTGTCCTGCTCGGGTGCGGAGTCATCTCGAGATCGACGAAATTCGTTCGACGAAAGTGTTCGGGAGGAACACGCCAGGCGACACGGGCGTGTCGGGAGGGCATGTCCCTCTGTGTTCGACGATCGACGATAGTTGCTCGACGATTTTCAGGCGACACGGGCGTGGGCATACCCGTGTCCCTACCCGTGTTCAGTTGGGTCGTGTCCGTTGCCGTGGCGGTTATATGGCACACCCCCCCAGTCACTAGCGTGTCGAGGAGCCGACACGGGCGTGTCAATTTGAGACACGGGCATGTCTTAGCCCGTATGGTTTTCTGTGTTCGTCAGTCGTGCCTGGATCGAGGCACACGGCCTGGAACATGGTCGTGTGCGAGGCCATGTTCGGCCCAGGTCTGGGGATTTTTGTGCAGATCTGAGCCGTTCATTTTATTTAAGTAAGATCCAATGGCTCAGACGATTTCCTGCTCTGTTAAGGCCGGGAATGGGGGAGTTAACTCTTCATTTTCTCCAAGCCATTCTCTTTCCAAGGAGTTAGGAAGAGGAGGAAGAAGGAGGAGGATTCCGGCCGCCAGCGGAGCATTGGAGCACCGTTTGGAGAACCGAGAGCGGATCCGTGGAAGAAATTCCATTACGAAGACTTCTATTCGTGTAGTTTTCCCATGGCGCAAAAGCGGACTACAAGGGTAACGATTTTCAACTTGAGCATGTGAAGCTCTTCCTTTTTGCATAGGGAAACCTGCTCCCGCGAGTGTGCGGTGAGTGCGTGGTGTTCCTTGAGGTTGATGTGAATAGTCCCCCTTATGTTGCATATAGAGTCCGGAATCGAAGTACGGGCATAGGCATTGTGTGTGAAGCCTACCCGGACGTGTTTTGTCTGGATCGGTGATGTTGCATTTGATATGTTTTGCCGGAGAAGACTCCGTGCTTTGGGTTTTCTGGTTTCTACGCTGTAAATTGCAGCAGGGATCCTTGGGGATTAACTCCAAGGCACACCCGGAAAACTGAGCGGAAACGTGTTCTGCTAACTTGGCGGTCAGGGAACCGGCCTTGAACATAACTAGGTTATGTGATTGTTTGGAAAAGTCTTGGGATCTGAGAGAAGCTTGGCTCGTGCGTACGTCTTAAAGTGACTACGTGTTGTGAGCAACGGGCAAGTCGAATTGGACCTAGGCTATGTGGTTCGGTGCGAGAGACCGAAAAGGGGACTGGTCGTTGGCATCGTCGGGAGCCTTAGACGGCGGTCAGAAAGGCTAAATGCTCACGTGGTTGCCATCTTTGGGATGGTGGTGAAGACGCTGAAGTGTCAGGATTCACCGTTAATGTGCCATGAGTGCACGGGGTGTTTGGCCATGCGAGCCTACACCTATGGAGTAGTATAGTTGCGCTTTATTGTTTTACTGGGCTAATGATATGCAGGGGAAAGTGAACCGCCGTCCCGAGTAAGGGGCGGGGTCGTTATAATTTGGTCGGCTTTTGGCTGACCGATGCTTTGTTTGCCACCGTGCGGTGGAATATTGCTTGCAGGTGCCGCAGGGCTAAGTACTAAATAGCGGGCGGGAGCCCATGTCGCTGTGCTGGCCCTAGAAGGCCAAAGCGAATAGTTGTACTTTACTTTTGTCATGTGTGGCCGGCCTGCGAGACGCAGTATGGAAAACATTATTTAATTAAGTGAACCTCTGTAAAGCCATAAGGCCAAGTGTTTTTCAGTGTATTGTTATTTTATTCCAATGGTAGTGATTGTGGACATTCATGTTTAATGGATACAAGTTTGGGTTCTTTCTACTTTTAAAAGCTTCCGCTAGAATGTTCTGTGTAGGACGAGTAGTCTTAATTGGAGTGTTTGGATATTCATATGTAACCCCTCCGACTGTCTGTGGTATATGGCATCGGATTCCAACTGGACCTTCTGTTATATGTCATGCGACGGATGAGGGTGTTACACCTCTCCTCGTGGCTGCCACCGTGGCCACAAGGCACTGCCCGGGCGCACGGCCGCCCACCTCCTTGCGGCCGCCCCCTGACGCCGCTAGGCACCGCCCCGGCAGCCAACCGTCCCTCTCCTCGCAGTCGCCCCCCGCGGCCGCAGGGCACCGCCCGGGCGGCCGGCCTCGCCCGCCCCTCTCCCTGCAGCTATGCCCCCCCCAGCCGCACGACACCACCCGAGCTAGCCGGCCAGGAGCCACCCCCCCCCCCCCCCCCCGGCCGCAAGGCACCGCCCGGCCTGCCCTCTCCACGAGGTCTCTCCCCGCGACCGCAAGGCACCGCCCGGACGCCCCGCCTCTCGCGGCCGCGAGCCCTCTCGTCTTCACCGAGTGGCTCGCCGGCTATCGCTCCCTTTGTTGTTGAAGTTTCCGGAGATACGATCATCCCTCCGTGGAGGCCCTTCCCCGCCGTTCGATCCCTCTGGCGCGATCATCAGCGCCCATTTTGCACGTAATGACCCAGTAACCATCATGGTTACTGGAGGAATATTTTAATTAAAATATTGGTCTGCGTATAACATATTTGATGACAAAATACGCATCCTTAACTATATGAACAAATGATTATGTGAGTGAGTACGGTGTGCGGATAGCCGCATAACCACTGTAACCACCCATGAAAGATATTAAAGGAGCCTCATACCTCCTTATTTCTCACCTTTTGGCTACGCGGCTTGCTTCCCCCTCAGGTCAGAGCTCTTTCGGATTCCTCCAACGAAGCCGTATTCAAGCCGTCTTCAAGCCATCATCAAGCCATTCAAGCCATCTTCAAGCCAAACAAGTCATCTTCATGCCATCCAAGCCCTCTTCAAGCCACATTCGAGCCGCTTTCGAGCCATCTTAAAGTTGTCGCTGCCTCGTCAAAATTTGCCTAGATTCGCGACGAGCGTCAAGAAGAAAGTTCTCGCCACAACCAGCATTCTCTTCATTCACGTCCTTCCCGCAAACAAGCCTCGTGTGGAGCAGCCTGTTGTCCTCCACGAGCCAACAATTCTCTCTCTCACCTCCAAAGTATAACGAGAAGCGGTCTGTCGCTCTCGATTCTCAGTCGAAGTTGTAACCGCCAACAGATAGTGGAGTTCGATCGGCACAGACCCGATTGTGTGATTTTTTACCCAGTTGAGGGGGTTTTCCACGTCAAAATCGTATTGTGCTCCTACTATCGACTTTTTGACAGATTGTGAGCTCGACCGCTCCCGGGTTAAGACGACCGAATTTAGACCGGTTTAAGAGAGCAGAGATATTAGACACATTCACAAAGATTTTTATAATGCATATTTGGAAAAGAAATTGAAATTCAAATGATTTGAACAATAATTTCATGGTTAATTTCTTAAGTCTAAATATGTTTAGATTGAATTAATACAGATATGGATGCAGTAATATCTTATTTGCAGCACTAAATAGAAAAAAAGTAATATTGCATGTTGGCAGAGTCCATTACTGAGTACGGCTGCAATTGGATGGCACTACAATCGGACGACGCTGCAATCGGACGGCTGATATAAATATATATACTCACATGGATAATAAATATATATTATTAATATTATAAAATACATATTCATTATATATATATATATATATATATTATAAAGAATAATATTAATAAACAGATTGTTGTTCGGTTTTACTTCGGTCCAATTTGGATCAAGTCTACAAATTCTGAAATTGCTTGAAATATTTTTGTTGTAGTTTCGCTCCGGATAATGAAATGAAGGAATCACTCCCAAACCATTGTTATTTAAGGTTCTAAAATTCCAACCAGAATCTCAATAATTTGCGAACGGTTCGGTCCAATTCTTTACAATTTCGGATTAGTTCGGTTTTAAGTAACAATTTTTTCAGGCTAGGGCTTGTTTCATAAGAACCTTTAATTCACAGACTCCATTCCCCTCCGCGGAGAAATCTTTCATTTTGAATACATTCTTTTGGGGCATGCACATTTTGCATTTTATCCCCTACTACAAACACTCTCTGCATCAAATCTAATGGGATCAATCATAATTTATAGGAAAATCGGGTTGCGCATAGTCGAACCGCCCTCTCCCCCCACTAAAGTCATGAGAGTTACGCAGGTAACCGCCGCGCGCGGGATCCGGGCGCCCGATCAACACGGTAACTGTTGGAATTTTTTATTCACTTAAAGGAGAAAAGCTCAAAATAATAATATGACTATATGAGCATCATAATCTCTCACAAATGATAAAATATGTATTATTTAATATATTTATCAATAAATGAATTTTTTTTCACTTAAAAAAGAAAAGCTCAAAATAATAATATGAACATAATAATCTCTCACAAATAATAAAATATGTATTATTTCATATATTTATCAATAATATATCTATCTATCTATCTATATATATATATATATAAAAGATTGTGAATAGCTGGGCTGTTAGAAGGTAAGGTATACTAATTTTTGTATCTTTTATTTGACCGTAACATAAGATTGAGTAATTTATTATCGAGATAGTTAAACAAAGACAAATAGACTGGTCAATAATCCAACAAATGGGACAAAACTAAACTGATCGTCTTTGGCTCCGTTAGGCACGGTGGTGGTGGTCATGAACATGAGGGTTAAACTGTCTTTTGTTAACACCTACCTAAGGAGCTTCATTCATTTTTATGTTCAAACGGATGAAATTTGTTAGGTGCTCCTTATTAAATGACGGTTTAACCCATACGTTTACGACCACCACGACCATGCCAAATGAAGCCTTAATCCCTAATCCATTCATAAGTGTGTTATAGCTGTCATGCCTCATCTTAGCTTGACCAAACAGGTGATGTGCACAACAGCCATTTGGGATCTATTTATGCCTCTTCTTTCCCTCTTAAGACAAATTCTCTTTTACTATCTCAATTTTTCGCTCTCTATAATGGGCTTCTTTTTTCTCGGGATTAGATCTTACAGTTCTGGTTTGGTTTGGGTTCTATTAAGATTGTGAACTGAACCGTTATGATAACAGTTTTTCAAATTATAGCGAAAATTAATCATATTTGATTTGACCGGTTCTGATTACAGTTCCAGCATAATCTTTGGAACCGTCGTGTTAACGGTTCTAGTTCAATAAGAACCAAAACCAAATCATACACTAACCGTTGGTGCGGTTCTATGCAGTTCGGTCTGATTCTATGCGGTTCGGTCGGATTCCAATCAGTTTTATATGTTATAGTTTTAATCATTTTACAACTTTATAATTGAAGTTATTAGACGTATTCACAAAGATTTTTTTAATGCATATTTGAAAAAGAAATTGAAATTCAAAAGATTTGGGCAATAATTTTATGGTTAATTTCTTAAGTCTAACTATGTAAAAATTGAACTAATATATATATGCATGTAATAATATTTGATTTGGCGCACTGAATAGAAATAGAATGAGTAATATTGCATGTTGGCAGGGTCCATCACTAAGTACGGCTGCAATTGGACGACACTGTAATCAGACGACACTGCAATCAGACGACAGACATAGATATATATACTCGTATGAATAATATATATATATTATTAATATTATATATTCTTAATTGTTAGATTTTGTAAGTTTGGCGGACTGACAGGTTGATCCAGGCGGCCTGGAGGTTTGGCGGTGACGACGGAGAAATCCTTGGTGGAGGGCATGACACAGTCGCTGGAGACTGCTCATGAGGAGGTTTCTCGTTTGGGGACGGAGCTAGGGGCTTCGAAGGCTGAGGTGGAGGGTCTTTCCTCCGTGGATCGAGTGGCGGAGCTGAAGGTTGTTGGGCTTGTTGAGTACATAGACTCCTTGGACTATATGCGTGATCGTTGTCTGATTTGCGAGGAGATCCGTGAGGAGGTCTAGACCAGAGTTGTGGACCCCAAATGGAGGACATCTGAGAGGATGCTCTTAGGCGGGGCGTGTCGAAGACGCTTCAGATGGTGGGCAGGAGGCTTGAATGTGATGTCCCGGGTCTTTGCTTTGATGACCTTTTTGATGATGACGGCTCGAATTCTGAAGTAAATGTACTTGGCCAGTAGCAGTTTTTTGGCCTCTGTGTGTTTGAACTTGCTTTTTCGGCAGAGTTTTGTATGATATTATCGCCTTGTGATGGTCTTGTGTTTGTCTTTATACTTTTATTCTTGTACTATGTATCATCTTTTGATGATGTATATATGCTTTGAAGTGCTTCTGTGCATTGCATTTGCAATTTTTTTCAACAATGAGCTTAGCTTGTGTGATGATTATCAGACGTATTGATGGCGTTGACTGGTTGCCTATTGAAGGGCGAGAACCAGCGACATCTTAACATGCTGGCCAGACGAAGATTAAGATATCTGAATGAGGGGTGGGGGTGGGGGTGTCGTTGATTGTAGTGACCTACCGCGGGGAAGAAGGGCGCGTCTTCGATCCGTGGCAGTGCGAGGTCAGTTGATCTTATGAAGACGAGGGGTAGACCCTGTTAGTCGTTTGTTGATTGTGACGGTGAAGTACCAACCTTCGACGGAGGCAACCGTGAGGAGGGCAGGCCCTGACGGCGTCGTGACCTACCACAGGGGATAAGGGCGAACCTTTGATCCAAGGTGGTGTGAGGCCACTTGGAGATAGCGAGGGGTAGACACGTGCAGCCTTTTTGGTGTCCGCGAGGGGATAAGGACTACTGTGATGCTGACTGTTGACGGTTGAGTGGACTAGCTTTGACTATTCTTCTGGTAATATGGTTTGGGAACAAAGAGAGTCATTGCATTAGTGTAAATCAAAGTTTTACAAACATATTTTGTTGAGTTTGAGAGTTAGAGAAATAGGGGTGAAACTACAAGACTGGAATGTAGTATAGCGTCCTCTTCTTGACTTCGAGCTCTCGCTTGAGCATTTTAGCCGTAGAAATGTCGATATGAGCATGCATAGAAAACATCCAAGAGCGACTGTTGATGTATTGCAATATAATCGAAGTATGATTGAATAACAATGAATTGAACATTTAAAGGTGCTTGCAGAGGTCATTCTCCTAGAGTTACCGATGAGTGACGATGCCTCGGACCGAAACTGGAGGGCTTCCTGGAATGCGTGCGCTGGTCGATTTAAGTCTGAGGTTCCCACTTGTCAGCCTGAGTTGGAGCAATGTTAAAAGAAATAGTTTGTTCACTATGATTATTTTCTCTACCAAGACTCTGGCTACTTTGGTTGGGGGTTCTCCGATGATCACGGTAATACTGCTTAGGTTCTAACATGGGTCTTGTTATTTCCTCCTTTGTAAAAATTGATCTATTGCCCCTAGATGAGCGAATCATTGTATCTCTTCCTTAAGTGGTTACATTCCTCCGTATCGTGACCTGGTCCCTGATGGTATTCACAGTATTTCGAGAGATCTCCTCGGCTTAGAGCGAGTAGCTTTAGTCTTCACAAGATGGGATGATGGCGAATGGCGTGAAAGATTTCCTCTTGGGTAGCGTTAAGCGGTGCACAATTTTGGCATCGATGATGTCTGCTTGGCTGATAAGCATTTTCGTAACCCTCATCATTCTTCTGGGGCTCTGTATGTAGATTGTTCGCTCGCTTCCTTTTCCCCTCTTGCGACCTACTTAACCCATCCATGATGGTCATTTTGTTGTTATTTGGGAAAAAAGGTGTGCTAATTATATGAAGTTGTCCATACTTCCCTTATCTAGTGGGCAAAACCACATGAGTGCTTGTCCCTTTAGCGTAGCAAGAATACTTGACATAGCAACTCGTTCAAGGCTTGGCCAATGTGCATAGCGGCCACATAATGTCTTATATGTGTGAGCGGGTTGCCGCCTTGTCAAATCTCTTGATATTCGGATATTTGAAATTCTTTGGGATGGTGCATGCTAAGACGGATGACGTGAAAGGTGAGTACTGATAAAGAAGGCTGGAATCCTTCGGGGTGTGATGTTTGTTATTGTCCTGTTTCTTATCTTGCAGGCTATGCACTTCGTTGTATCTAAATTCATTGTTCTGATATTTATGTTGTCTTGAAGGTAACTGCTTCCCGTATTCCGACTTGATTCTCCCGGGGTTGGTGAGCTACTTGACTATGATAACTCCTTCTCTATGTCATAATTTCTTTGCGAAGAGTGTTTCATAGAGGTAGGAAGCGTCCTCTCTGCTACCGATTAGTGGGTTGCTGGATTACAGAACTTCATCCTATTTCCTGATAGGGGATGAGAATTTGATCTTGCAGTTGGTTTAGCTGGGCGATGCGTTTGTCGTGCATGTTTGTATATATGTCGAGAGGCACTTTATAGTTGGGCCCATCAATGTGAAGGGGGAGGGGCTGGTGTGTAACGTCCCGTTCCACCATTCGTGGATCACAACACCACTAGACCTTACGTGAACCATTACCGGGCTGTAGCCCAAGCACCCCAACCCCTCTCCATCCCACTGGAGGGTTGTTGCTGCCACAACCTCGCTTTCATGAGCAAACTTTTCGGTTAAGCGGACAGCACGGGAACTTCTTAGGAGGTCACCCATCATGGTACTACTCTAGCCCGAGCACGCTTAACTATCAAGTTCCTTCATTTCTCATCACCAATTGAGCTGAGCTACATCCCGCTTCAACCTTGAGTGGAAATTAGAGTACATGAAAGGTGGAACGAAACGTTACAATAAAAGTGCACTTTTTATTGTAACATCTCGTTCCATCTTTCGTGGATCACAACACCACTAGGCCTTATGCGGACAATTATCGGGTTGAAGCTCATGCACCCCAACCCCTCTCCAGCCTAGTGGCGGGTTGTTGGTGGTCATAGCCTCCCTTTGATGAGTGAAGCTCTTCGGTTAAGCGGGCAACACTGGGACTTCCCAGGAGGTCACCCATACCAGTACTACTCTAGCCTGAGCACTCAATTGGTGATGAGAAGTGAAAATACTCCATAATTAAGCGTGCTCGGGCTGGAGTAGTACTGGGATGGGTGACCTCTTGGGAAGTCCTCATGTTACTCGCTTAACCAGAGAGTTTCGCTCATCAAAGGGAGGTTGTGGCCACCAACAACCCGCCATTGGGCTGGAGAGGGGTTTGGGTGCTTGGGCTGCAGCCTGCTAACTGTCCGCATAAGGCCTAGTGGTGTTGTGATCCACAAAAGGTAGAACGGGACGTTACAATAAAAAGTGCACTTCTATTGTAATGTCTCGTTCCACCTTTTGTGTGCTCTAATTTCTACTAGGCCTTACACTGGCCGTTACCGTGCTGCAGCCCAAGCACCCCTACTCCTCTCCATCTAGGCAGGTTGTTGGTGGCCACAGCCTCCCTTTGATGAGGCAAACTCGATAGTTAAGCGCGCATCATGGGGACTTCCCAGGAGGTCACCCATCTCAGTACTACTCCAGCCCGAGCACGGTTAACTATGGAGTTTCCAACTTCTCATCACCAACTAGGCTGGAGTAGTACTGGGATGGGTGACCTCCTAGGAAGTCCCCATGATGCGCGCTTGACTATCGAGTTTGTCTTATCAAAGGGAGGCTGTGACCACTAACAACCCGCCTAGATGGAGAGGGGTTGGGGTGCTTGAGTTGTAGCTCAGTATCGATCTGCGTAAGGCCCGGTGGATATTAGAGTACATGAAAGGTGTAATGGGACGTTACACGATGATCCCTGGGCCCCTTCTAAAAATTTGTAATTTGTGGAAAAAGGGAGACCAGGCACAGAAACACTCAACCAATCTGAGATCAAGTAAGCCAGATGCAAAGCTAAACTTTGTCCACTGATTTGCAAGCCGCCAAACCACACGGTCGCCTAACCGCCACATCACGCGAACTGCTGCTGAACTGAACAAGCTATCAGAAACGAACAACTTATTGAATAGGGAAAAAATTTGCAGAATAGAAGACCGTCTGGTCGCAAGCTGTGACCTGCTGCTAACCGCCGATTACACACCGCAGAGTCCGCACTGTCCCTGACTGAAGTCAGAACTAAGTCTCTGGCTTTCAAGCTCTATCCGCACAACCCGCACAACACAACCTAGTCAAACTCTTCAAACCGCACGAATAGAAAATCTTGTCCGCAGCAACTAACTGAGCTCACTTACTATTCATTCAGTGTATATTGATGTGACAGGCAGTCCTATTTATAGGCACAAAGAGGAGGGTGATCACTGTCCTGGCTAATATGATCACCACCCTATACCGCGGCGAGTACGAAGAGTATCTGCATAACTACAGATGGCCAAACCACCAACCAACAAGGCCAGATAAAAATCCTATCCGCCCTGCCGCCATATCCAAGTCAGGACTAATGCCATAACAGAAGACTCTGCAGATACACCATCAGTCCGCACACAAGCAGACTGAGCTCCAGTCCGCATGCACCTGCAGACTATTCTCCAGTCTGCATACTCCGAGATCGCAAATAAGCACAAGGCTAACAACTGACGAGCTCGACGGACAAAGAAAGCAATCCACGAAACCGCGCGACCTCTCGTATTGAGCACACTTGGACTTGGTATAAAACCATACCAAGTCCACACCACCATCCATCCCTGGTGCGAACACAACACCAGCGGATCCAAAGATCAGTCCACACAAAGCCGGTGGACTCCAGAACCAGTTTGCACAAACAGGCAAACTGAGCAGATAACCATCATATCTGCCCGGTTACCTCTAGGAACAAACTGCCAGCCACAACAATGCCGACTTGACTAGCTGCCACCCCTACCTGCACAGACAGTGAGAATAGACCGTCTAGGCCGCTCAGGCCGCCTACTTTCACTTCAAAAATTCAACACTTGCCCTTGAAGTGAGAAGTGGAGACCAGCCCTAGCAATCCCCGTAATCGATTAAATGTCCCCTTCGACATCGGCTTTGTGAAGATATTCGTGATGTTGTCCTCGCTCTGCACATGTCCAACTACAAGATACTCCTCCAACACCTTCTCCCAAATGAAATGTTGCTCAATCTCAAAGTGCTTGGTCCGTGCGTGATAAATTGGATTATTAACCAGTTTAAAGGCACTTTCATTGTCACCGCGCAGCAGAGTGAGACCACACACTTCTTTATGGGCATCCTTTACTAGCCTCTTGAGCTAGATGACTTCCCAAGCTGCCAAGGCAGAAGTCTTGTACTCCGCTTTCGTAGTAGAGACGGACACAAAATCCTACTTCTTGCTACACCATGAGATACCCGTTGATCCACATGTGAAGACATAACCGGATGTCGACTTACGGTCATCTGAATCTCCCCCCATAACCAACATCTGTATAACCGTACAAGTTTAAGCTCGTATCTCTCCCATAAAGGAGACCTACATCAGAAGTAGACTTCACGTACTTTAGAATGCTCCTAACTACTATCAGATGAGGCTTCTAAGGTTCCGCCATATACCGACTTACTCGACCTACATCATATGCAATGTCTGGCCTCGTAATCATCACGTAGATAAGGCTCCCCACCAGAGCATGGAACACTAAAGGATCTTGAAGTATCCTCCCCTCATCTCGTCGAAGCTTGATGCCAACATTAAGTGGAGTAGAGCTACTCTTCCCTTCCTGCATGCCGAACCGCTGAACAATCTGATCTGCATAGCCCTTTTTGGAAATGAGTATGTCGCTCTATTTCCTCTCCGCCTCGAGTCCAAGGAAGTGGTGTAGCTCACCCAAGTCCTTCGTCTCTAACCTAATGACTAGCTATGCCCTGAGCCTAGCCATCTCCTCATCAGAGTTTCCTATGATGATCATGTTGTCCACGTATGACAACACCAAGACATGAAGCTCCCCCTTCTTCTTGATGAATAAGCTCGAATCTGAATCAGTGGAAAAACAACCGCAGAATTGAAAGTATTCTACGATCTTCTTATACTATGCCCATAGAGCCTACTTCAAG
Source organism: Platanthera guangdongensis (assembly GCA_039583875.1). Classification (NCBI taxonomy): domain Eukaryota; kingdom Viridiplantae; phylum Streptophyta; class Magnoliopsida; order Asparagales; family Orchidaceae; genus Platanthera; species Platanthera guangdongensis. The sequence continues at coordinate 139,247,650 of CM077156.1, read as the reverse complement.
CCGTAAAGGGACTTCCTGAGCTTGCAGACATATCCTGGATGATCTTGAGACACGTATCCTGGTGGCAGAACCATGAAGATGTCTTTATCTACTTCCCCATAAAGAAAAGCATTCTTTCCGTCTATCTGTCACATCTTCCAACCTTTGCAAGCCGCCAAGGCCATCACCACCCAAACTGAAGTCATCTTTGTAAAAGGACTAAACATCTCTTCATAGTCTTCTTTGTAATGTTGAGAAAACCCTCGAGCTACAAGGTGAGCCTTGTACTGCTCGATTCTCCCATCTGCCTTCTTCTTCAGCTTATATACCCACTTACATGTCACAGGAGTAACACCTTCGACCTTGGGCACTTGGTCCCGCATCTCATTTTTCCTGAAGCAGCTATCTCCTCATCCATGGCGTTATCCCACTCCTTGACTCCAGTAGTGTCTTCAAAGCTAGAAGGCTCTCGATCGTCCAAAGGTCCCTCAAATAAATAAGAGACCAAGCTCAACGCATTTCCTTCGCTATAACGAGCTGATGGTTTGATGGTCCTCTTCGATCTCGAAAGAGTTTGACCTTTACTGACCACCTTCGTTACTTCTTCTAAATCAGCTCCATTCTCGAGCATACTAGGAGCATCACTCCACCTGTTTCCTGAACCAGAAGCCTCTGCTCCAGAGCTCGAAACATCTAGAGCTTCTGGTGATGCAGACAACTCCACCAGAAGATCCTTAGCACCTCCTCATGCCCGCCATCTGACCTACTTTCTTGTAACTGCACAGAGGAGCCACCTACATATGACATCAGCTTGTCAAATACCACGTCTCTCAAAACAACAAACTTCTTCATCACTGGATCCATAAACTTTCATCCCTTCTTCTGCTCATCATATTCCACAAAGACGAGCTTTATTGCCTTTGTATCCAGCTTTATCCTAAGAGCATCCGGGACGTGTATGTAGCATGTAAATCCAAACACCCGAAGATGTTCTACGTTGGGCTTCTCCTTAAACATCATCTCATAAGGATACTTCATGTTTATCGGACTCAGAGGCATCAGATTGATGACATAGGTTGCACAGGTCATCCCTTCCGTCCAGAAGTACCTTGGAATGTCTTTGGCATGAAGTCAACACTTGCAGGTCTCCATTAGATGACAGGTCTTTTGCCCTGCTACTCATTTTATTGTGAAATATGACCACAAGTGAGCTCCCTTTGGATGTCGTACTTCCTATAGAAGTTAGAGAACTCAGTTGAAATGAACTCACCTTTGTTGTCTGTTCTCAACTTCTTGACCTGCAGGCCAAGCCAACCCTCCACCAGCTCCTTGAACTCCATAAACAAACGAAATGCATCTGACTTCTCCATCACGAAATACACCAAAGTGTAACTCGAGTAGTCATCAATCAACACCAACATGTACTTGCTGCCTCCAAGGATGGTGGTGACGGTCAGCCCCATCAGATCATCATGTATACACTCCAATGATCCTTTACTTCTAGTCTGTGACTTGTCAAACGGAAGGCAATGAGCCTTCCAATATTGACTGTAATGCCCCAAAACTTGAATATGTATGGGTAGTGTTTTTAAGGACTTTTAGAGCCCTTAAAGTTTCACGGCCTATGACACAGGCGTGTCCAGGGCAGACACTGGTGTGTCCATGGTGGACACAGGCGTGTCCAAAGCCGTGTCCTGCTCTGTGTTTGCCGGGATGTGTCGAGTGAGCAACACAGCCTGGGACACGGGCGTGTCCAAAGCCGTGTTCTGCTCTGTCGATCTGTGTCGAGTGAGCAACATGGCTTGGGACATGGGCGTGTCCAAAGCCATATCCTTTTTGGGCATGACGGTTTCAGCTTCGATTGAGGCTCACGGCCTGTGGCACGGGCGTATCCAGGGTTTACACGGGCATGTCCAGCGTTGACATTGGCATATCAGATGTTGTGTCCTACTCTGAGATCGACGAATTCTTTTACGAATGTGGCACACAGCCTGCGATACGGGCGTGTCACAAGCCGTGTACGGACCCAGGAAGATGATTTTAAAGACGAATCAGGGCCTTTCATTTCATTTAAGTGGGATTCCACAGCCAAGATTCCTTCCTGGTGGTATAAGGTCGGAAAATGAGGGTTTAAACCTCATTTCCTTTGGCCCTTTCTCTTTCTAAGAGGTAGAGAGAGGGGAGAGCAAAGGGTGAAGAAGAAGAGGGAGTTTCGGCCATTGTTGGAGCTTCGGAGCCCCAAATCGTGAGCCGAGCCCAGATCCGCGGAGGCGAGTTCATTGCGGTGGTTTTCATCCTGCTAGTTTTCCATGGAGCCGAAGTGAACCTCTAGGGTAACGATTCTCTACTTGGACATGTGAAGTCCTCTTCCTTTTTGCATAAGAAACTCTCTCCCGCGAGTGGGCGGTGAGTGTGAGGTATTCCTTTGGGTAGATATGGTTTATCCCCGTAGTTTTGCATATAGAGTCCGAAATTGAAGTACGGACATAGGCATGGTGTGTGAAGCCTATCCAGACATGTTGGTCTGGATCAGTGATGTTTTCATTATGCATGTATTGCCAGAGAAGACTCCGTGCCATTTGTTTTTCGGGTTTTCTACGCGGTAGAATGCAACAGGGAGCCTTGGGGACTAACTCAAAGGTGCACCTGAAAGACTGGGCAGAAGCGTGGTATAGCCATCTTGGTGGCCTGAGAGCCAACTTGCGCATAACTGGGTTATGTAAAATTATGTGATCGATTTTTGACTCGGGGAAGCTTGACCCACTCCTATTGCTTAAATTGATGTGGCGGTGTGAGCAACTATTTGAGTGGAACTATACCCGCTTTATGTGGTTTGGTTAAAGAGACCTAAGGTACATGACACTTACCGTTGGCATAGATGGAGGGTCTTAGACTTCGACCGGAAAGACTAAAATGCTCATGATGTTTGTCATCCTAGGGGTGGTAGTGAAGCCTCAGAATGGACCGGGTTCATCGAGAATGTGCCCTGAGAGCACGGGGTGTGTGGCCGTGCGTGCCTACGCCTGTGGTGAAGTGTGCTTAAATTGTACTGTCACTATCATGTTTGATTATACTAATGAAATGCAGGGAAGGAGCTCCGCCGCCCCGATTAAGGGGCGGGGTCGTTATAATTTGGCCAGCTTTAGCTGACCGTTGCCCTGTTTTGCCACCATACGGTGGATTGTTCTTATGCAGGAACAGGTGAGCCTAATGACAAATAGCAGGCTGAAGCCCTTATTACTGTGCTGGCCCATGAAGGTCAATGCGAAGTGTTTTATTTTTTTATTGTCATGTATGTCTGGCCTGCTAGCCAAAGTATATAAGACACTTTTATTGATCAGACTATTGTAAGGTCATAAGGCCAAAAGATTGGTGTATGTTATTTCATTCCTAATGTGATTGTAGTGGACATTCATGTGTTATGTATGAGTTCTTATAACTATTTTAAAAGCTTCTGCTAGAATGTTCTGAGTTAGGATGCGTATTCCTATACTGGTAATTTGGTATTCTTATGTAATTCCACTAACTGTCTATGGAATATGGCGTGGGGCCCCGGCCGGACCTTCTGTTTTATTCCATATGACAGATGGGGGTGTTACAATTTGGTATCAGACTACGGTGTCGGTCTTACTTAGTTGAATTCATGGATGAATTAAATAAGGGGTGGTGAGCACATGTATGTGCGTCATCGTTATAATATGAAAATAACCCATGAATGTCCACTTAAGAAGGAAAATACACATGTTTGAGGAACCTGCGTGTTCCTATAATTATTTTTATAATTTTGGTTGGTCGCTTAATGGTGTGTTGTATGTCTATAGGTGACCAGGAGTGGCGCAGGGCAGTCAAAACGCCCGCTTTCTGAAGAGTTGGAGCTGCCTGCAACCCCTCCTTCAGAAGAAATAATAAGACTTGTGGCTGAGGTGGTGTTTGCGATGCTAAACGCCCAGCCCAGAAGGTAAGTGCAGCATCCTGCCCCTGTATGGGAGCAGGAACCGCTTCGAGTAGCAGAACTTAGGATGGTGGAACAAGTGGTGGTAGAGCCTTTAGTACCAAGAAGAGCAACAAAGAAGCAGCTCAAACATGTAATGAGCTTTAACCCTCTGGTGTTTTGGGGGACTGGAACCCCATCCCAGGCCAAAGATTGGCTCTCTCGGGTGAAGAGAGTCTTGACGGCTACGGAAATGGAGGAATAACAAAAGACCACCATAACCACTTTCATGTTAGATGGTGAGGCAAGATTGTGGTGGGAAGAGTTGGAGCTGGATCACTTGGTTGGAAGGCAACTCACTGATGTCTCGATGGAGGAATTCTCGAGGTTATTCTTGTCAAGATACCTCCCCTCGACACAGAGGATCGCTATGGAGAATCAGTTCCAGAGACTGACGCAAGGAGTTAGTAATGTGGATGAGTACCTCCACGAGTTTGCGTGGTTGGGTCATTATGCTAGCTCTACGTTTTCTTATGAGGAGCGTAAGACCAACCGGTTCTACGAGGGTCTGTGTGATGACCTAAGGCTACTACTCTCTGGGCCTATGATGCAGGGCTTCCTAACCCTAGTCAATACATCCCGATCATTAGAGAAAGATCTGAAGAGAGTCCAAGAGAAGAAGGACTCTAGTGCACAGAAGACAGAGTTCAAGGTGCCGACCTCCTCAAAGTCTGGGTTCCGTAAGTGGAATAAGAAGGCTAGGACTTCGGGTCCAGCCCCTTCTTCTAGTGCATCTGGGGCAACTACAGGTCGAACCCCGGGCGCATGTTATAACTGTGGGAAGCCGGGACACTTTGCCTGAGATTGTTGGAGCGGACGCCCGAAGTCCGAGAAGAAGCCTGGAGCAACTTATGAGGAGAAGGGAAAGGCATTGGAGTCAACCGCATCACATTATGCCCTAGCCCAGCCTAGAGTATACAACCTTGGCCACCATGAGGCCATGAAGCAGGCTGACGTGGTGATAGGTATGTTTAAATATATAGTAGTTTAGCTTTAAATACTTGTTGCCTTACGCATGTTAGCTTATGAAAGATATTGTACCTAATCACCTAGAGGGGGGGGGGGTGAATAGGTGACTTAAATCTTTTTAACTTTTTAGGCAAAATTCAGATTATATCACAGAATTATAACTACTTTTGCACAGCAATCAATCAGCAATCACAGCAAAACACATGCACACAGTGAACACACAGGTTTATAGTGGTTCCCCAAGGTTTGGGTACATCCACTTCCCCCTTCGCCTATCTAGTAGTGTACTAGATTCGGCCAAACTCCTCCACTATCTCAGATCCTCAGATCTTACACTCAGAACCTCAACCAGGTTCCTACAGCTCAGGCCCAAGGCCCTACAACTCAGCTTCTTCACAAAGCCTACACTCAGCTTCTTCACAAAGCCTACACTCAGCCACAACAGGCCTACACTCAGAGATTTGGATCTCCTACACTCAGGCACACAGGCCCTACACTCAGCCTTTATAATTACAGGCTTACAAGAAAATATAAATACAAAGTTTATAAACCTACAACTCTGAATAGAGAGATGAGTTGATAGGTTCTTGATGAGTTCTTGGAAGAACTCTGCTGAGATCAATCTGACTTGGCTTTCTTCAAAGCTTCTTGAATATAGAACACAATAAGATTGATCTTCTCTGCAGCTGATCCTTGATCTCTGCAACTTAAGATTCAGAACAAAGTCTGAATCCTTCTTCTCAGCCTGGTTCCAACGGCTGTCTTCTTGGATGGAGCTCTCTCTCTCCAACTACTTAGATCCTCAGATCACTTCAACTGATTTGTGTTAATCTGTGTTGAATCTATGTTGAAAATCAACTCTTTCTGTTTTCAGTATAAGCCTATTTATAGGCCTTCTTCATGGTGACCGGCTGGTCCGGTTCCTAACTGATTTTTGACAACTCTGACAGGTGCAGTAGACCGGCTGGAATGGCAGCTGTCAAGTCATCCAGTCAGTTCTTGAAATAACTGTAACTGTCTGAAAGTGTCGAGACAGTCTGTCTTTAAGTGTCGACACTTATAGACCAAGTGTCGACACAAGTAGACTAAGTGTCGACACTAGCCTTCAAGGTGTCGACACAATTCCTTGTGTTGTAGAATTGACTTCTCGACACAGCTTCTTTATCATGTGTCGACACTGATGTTGTGTGTCGACACAAGTCCTTGTTCTTCAGTATATTGCTGAATTCTTGTAAGTGTCGACACAACTCCTTTGTGTCGACACATCTTCATGTGTTGAACTTGTTCAGTGTCGACACTTCTTCTTGGTGTCGACACTTATCTTCTGTGTTGATACTTTCTGAGTGTCGACACTTCTCCTTATGTCGACGCATCCCTCTTCTGTTGAGACTTTGGATGAGTGTCAACACATCTCCTTTGTGTCGACACTTGTACTTAGAATTTTGTTGAACTTTGCTAAGTGTCGACAAAGCTCCTTGTGTCGACACTTTCTTCAAGTGTTGAGACTTCTGCTGAGTGTCGACACATTCTTTCTTGTATCGACACTTTCTTCAAGTGTTGAGTCTTCTGCTGAGTGTCGACACATTCCTTATTATGTCGACACTTATACTTAGACTCTGCTGACTTTTGCCGAGTGTCGACACAGCCTCCAAGTGTCGACACTTTCTGATGTAGACACAGTTCCTCTGGGTGTCGACACTTCTGCTAAGTGTCGACACTGCTTTACTGCACTCATTGAGTGTCGACACAGCTCCTTGTGTCGACACTTTCTGTCTGGTGTCGACTCTGCATCACTGGTGTCGACACAATCATTCCAAGTGTCGACACTGATTGTCTAGGTGTCGACACAAGTCTTCTTAAGTGTCGACACTTTCTCCCTTAGTGTCGACACATGGACTTAGAATATTTTCATCTTTTCCCTGCAAATACTTAACCTGCACAAGGCAACTCAAAGCACATCAAATACATTTTGATGTATATCATTGAGTAGGGTGAGGCTTCTTCAAATCAGGTACATTTAAACCAATGTACCCAACAATCTCCCCCTATTTGGAGAAGTCATAACCCTTAGTCAATGATATACACCATACAGAATAAAATCATAGTATGATGCATAGCAGGATTATATAACAGGGCAAACATAAACATGTATTAAACAAATATGTATACATAGATATCATCTCAGAACAATTATGAAATAAATTTATCACACAACACATTGTTCTAACAGATTTGTCATATTCATTTTTCAAAAGTTTACAAAATGTTTAAAATCAAAAGATTACAACTGTAAACTTAAGATAAATCTATTCTAATTCTGATCAGCCTCCTTAATCACAATTCCTTTTCCAGACTTTATTTTTGCTTGCACAGGGGCTTCAGCATCTTCAGTATCAGCAGGCTTCTTGCCTTTAAGATCCTTCTTCTTTTGCTCTTCAGCTTTAATCTTTTGCCTCTCAAAGTAGTGATAAGGCTTGGGAAAGTACTTGCTAGGCTCCTGAGAAGTAGGAGGTAGCTTTCCCATCTTGGCCTTCCTTCTATATTGCACTATGACTTCTTGCCTTGTCTCATGCTTCCTCCATTCTAGTTCAGAAAACCACTTGTTTCTGTCTTGCACATTATCTTTGGCAGCCTTCCATGCAGTCAAAATAATATTTCTTGAAGTGGGGCTCCACTTCTCAAAGTCTGGTCTTTGTTCAGCTTGCTCTCTGAACCTCTTCTTAGACAGTCTAGCTTCTTATTCAGCTTGTTCCTTCAGTATAGCCTCCTGTAAAGCCTCAGATACTCGCTGAACCACTTTGTCTAGAATAACCTTCTGATTTCCATCAGGTGGACTATACATTGTCTGTATATCAGCTTGGACCATATCAAAATCTGGTGGAGGATAGATTACTTGAGCTACTTCAGGTTGCTCTCCTCCAAGATAAGCAGGATTAACTCCAGATTCTGCTACATTGTCGTCATCACATAAAGGAGGATAACTAAGAGTGGATCTGATGGAATTGGAAATCCATTTTGCATGGTCAGAGCCGGCTTTGACTAACACCCTCTCCCCCTTTATGACTTCTCTTTCTATGTGATCTCTTAAATCATCTTTTTGAAATCTGATTTGGGCATTGAGATAATTGACTCCATCCCTGTAGAAAGGTTTTAACCTTTGGATTTTTTCAGTGAGAAGCTTCTGGGAATCTTGAATGGCAGAAGTTACAGCAGTGAGGCTCTCTTGCAATTCCTTATCAAATTCCTCTTTGGCAGTAGTCAGGGCAGCATTCTGTGCAGTTGTTATATTCTTAAGCTCAGTGACAATAGCATTGTGAGAAGCTGTCAAGTTATCATTCATTCTGATTTGATTTTCCAGTACATAGCCTTGCTTTACTTCAAGTTCATCTACTTGAGCTTTTATCTTCTCTTGATGAGTTGCTAGATAGACTACTGCATTCCCTCCCTTGTGGAAGCAGTCAGTCATGTCCTTCTTATTTTGATTCATCTCAAATCTTATGGACTTAATGTCCTGGGCCAGATCAAATTGTAGAGACTTATGACTCTCATCCATATATGTTTCTAAATTTTTCCTGTGCTCATCAAGCTTGATTTGCATAGCAACCATCAAAGCACTGTAATCTACAGTTGGTGCTAGCTGTAGTGCAGGCTGTGGTGCTACAGTTTGCAAAGTCTTCTTGTAATTCTGGCTCCTTCTCTTAAATACTTGGAACTTCCTTTTCTTAGCTCTTGCAGCTTCCTCGTCTTCAGATGCTGATGTACTTGCAATATCTACCCTCTCCCTTAGTAGCTCCTCAACTTTCTTTGGCTGCTTAGGCTCTGTCCTTGCAGGTTCTTCAACAAGTACTACTTGCTCCCCCTCAACTGGAGCATTCTCCCCCTCAGCAGCAGCACTTTCCTTTTCAAAGTCTGCCTGATCCAGATTAAGGAAGAGATCTTCCATAGTAAATTCTTGTGGAGAATGGGCTGGAGAAACTCTTGGCTCATCTACCACTGGATCAGATACCACTTGAACTGTAACAGATGTGTCCTTCATGACAACATCTGGTGGTTGACTATCAATTTGAGGTGGCTGATTAACATCAGATAAGGAATCAGACAAAACATTATCCTCTATAGGGAAATCTAAAGCATTAAGCTCAGTGATTACCTCAAGGATGATGTGGGTGGCTCTTTCACTTTCAAGAGGAGTTGGCTCTTCCACCACTAGAGGCTCCCCCTGGATTTGATACTGGTGTATAGGGCTAGCTGGTGGTAGCTCCCCCTGCCTTTCTGCATCATCTTGTTGAGCTGGAGACTTCCCAGCATCTCCAGTTTCTTGGTCATCATCTGGTGTGAAGACAACTTGCTCCTCAGAGCTGCTAGATGACTCTTGAGCCATAGGGGCTATCTTTTGCTTCTTCTTTTGAGGAGTTATTTTCTCAGGAGTAGGCATCTCCTTAGTTAAAACTCTGTCCCATCTTGAGAAGATCCTCATGTCCATCTTTCTCATATGGTTGATCTTAGTGCCAGCAGCTTGACTCATTACTTCTGGTATACTACCAGCCAAGTAAAGACTTAGAATTCTACCCAAGTTGGATTTCTTCAGACTCTCCTTGATCTTCTCAAATACTACTACAGACCAATTAGTTTTTAATGTGAAGATTATCCTTGTCATAAGGTGGAACATATGGGCTGATACCCTGTCATGCCCTCCAGGCTTACTTAAGATCACTTTTCCAACTATTTCAGAAAGAAATTTCCCCTGGCTGTTCATCCCCTTCCTATTGAACACTGATCCAATTTTCAATTTGGAATCCAGTCCACACCAAGTTAAAGCTTCTCTGGTCTTAGAAGCAGTAACTTCATCCTCTTCTTTTGTCCTGGGTAGATTTAAGACCTTTCTCAAACTTTTAGGTGAGACCTTCACCTTTTCACCATGAACCCTAGACTTTATCTTGAGTCCAGATTCATCTACTTTAGCTCCATTCAGAAATTATAAAACTTCTTTCTTCCAAATCTTTGTGGGCTCTGAAACAAGAAAATCCAACCCCGAGTCTGCAACTAGGGTTACCACATTCTTGATCTCCGGGTCTGCATCATCAAATGCATGTCGCACCAGTTCATAGCCTTCGTTGACGTTCTCCTCGAGCTTTGGCGCCATTAGGGTTTGAAGAATTTTAACTGAGAGAAGAGAGGTGTCGACACACAAGTTTGGTCTCGAAACTTTGGTGAACATGTCGACAGACAATGGAAAAATCATATTTATACCTTTCTAGGTTTGAAGATGAAAGGGCGGGTCAACTAACTGAAATTGTGTCGACATTGTTGAAAAGTGTTGACACAGACTTATAATGTCTCGACACACTGTGTCGAGACAAGTTTAGTCAACAGATTATATATGTCGACACTTGTTTATGTGTCGACACCACTTAACTCGACATTTAGTCGAAACTTTACTTAGATAATTCTGAGTAAATTCTAAGTGTCGACACCACCTTGGTTGTGTCGACACTGACCCTGTATGTGTCGACACTAATTCTCTGAAGTGTCGACACCAACTTCCTAGATGTGTCGACAACTTTTCCCTGAAGTGTCGACACCTCTTTTCTGTGTCGACACAGATAACTCTGTGTGTCGACACCTTTTTACTTAGCCATTTCTGTAAACTTATTCTAAGTTTATCATACCTAATTCAATTTTGAACCTATTGAACTTGGTTTCTTCTAGAGGCTTAGTATACATATCAGCTAGTTGATTATCTGTATTTACATACTCTAGTGATATATCTTCTTTTTCTACACGTTCCCTTAGAAAATGATATTTTATCTCAATATGTTTAGTTCTACTATGGGAAACAGGATTGTTAGCAATAGATATAACACTTGTAGAATCACAAAACAGTGGTGTTCTACTTACTTGAATACCATAATCCTCAAGCTGATGTTGTATCCATAGAAGTTGAGCACAGTAACTTCCTGCAGCCACATATTCTGATTCTGCTGTGGAGATAGCCACACTTGTTTGCTTTTTGCTACTCCATGAGATCACTCTTCCACCTAGGAATTGACAGGTTCCAGTTGTACTTTTTCTGTCTTCTTTGCAGCCTGCAAAATCTGCATCTGAATAACCTGTTAGTTCAAAATCTCCATTCCTAGGGTACCAAAGGCCAAGATAAGGAGTGCCCTTTAGATATCTCAGTATCCTTTTGGCTGCTGTCAAATGAGACTCCTTAGGGCATGCTTGGTACCTAGCACAGACACATGTAGCATACATGATATCTGGTCTACTTGCAGTCAAATAGAGTAGGGAGCCAACTATCCCTCTATACAAAGTCTCATCTACAGGTTTCCCTGCATCATCTTTGCTAAGAGACATACTTGACCCCATAGGAGACTTCATGGTACTGGATGAATCCATATCATACTTCCTTATTAGTTCTAGGGTGAACTTAGACTGACATATGGATAAACCATTCTCAGTCTGTCTAACTTGGAGACCCAAGAAGAACTTAAGTTCCCCCATACTACTCATCTCAAATTGTCCTTGCATTAGTTTTGCAAACTTTTTGCAAAGACTACTTTCAGTAGACCCAAATATGATGTCATCTACATATAATTGGACTAGTATGATTTTGCCTCTGGATTCTCTAAGGAATAGAGTCTTGTCTATTTTCTCCCTTGTGAACTTATTCTCAATGAGGAAACTAGACTGGGTTTCATACCAAGCCCTAGGGGCTTGCTTTAACCCATATAATGCCTTCCTAAGTCTATAGACATAATTAGGTTGAGTTGAATCAACAAAACCTGATGGCTGTTCCACATATACTTCCTCTTTCAGATTGCCATTCAGAAAGGCTGACTTTACATCCATTTGGTAAACTTTAAATCCTTGAAAGGTTGCATAGGCCAGGAACATTCTTATGGCTTCCAGTCTGGCTACTGGATCAAAGGTTTGATCAAAGTCAATACCTTCTTCCTGACTATATCCTTTAGCAACCAATCTAGCTTTGTTCTTGACAATTACTCCATGTTCATCCATCTTGTTCCTAAAGATCCACTTGGTTCCAATTATGTTGTGGTATTTTGGTTTAGGAACAAGTTCCCAGACTTTGCACCTTTTGAACTGATTCAGTTCTTCTTGCATTGCCTCAATCCAATGAGGGTCTAGGATGGCTTCTTCAAACTTCTTTGGCTCTACTTGGGATAGAAAACTGAAGAAGAGTACTGCATTCAGATTTCTGCTCCTTGTTTGTACCCCTTGTCTTAGATCACCAATGATTTGATCAGCTGGATGATCTCTTAGATGCCTATTAGCTAGAGGCATCCTGGCTTCAGGTTGAACTTCTTCAACTTCTTCATCTTGCTGCACTCCTTGAACTTCTTCTGCATTAGGTACATGTAGTACTCCCCCTGGACAACAGCCACTATCGTCTACTTGCTGTCTTGCAGTAGGTTCTTCTTCTATAGTGAGATTGTCCATCTTCTTAGTGACACCTGTGGAGCTACAAATACTACTAGACAACTCATTGTTAATAAGTCTAGTTTCATCAAATACTACATGTACAGTCTCTTCTACAACTTGAGTAGACAAGTTGTACACTCTATAAGCCTTACTATTGTTGTTGTACCCAACAAAGATCCCCTCTTGGGACTTGGCAGCAAACTTAGTCAAGTAAGACTTTTCATTGTTAAGTATAAAGCACTTACAACCAAAGATCCTGAAATAGGATAAGTTTGGTTTTCTGCCTTTCACAATCTCATAGGGGGTCTTATTGTGGCTTTTAGTAATGGTAGCCCTATTAATTACATGGCATGCAGTATTAACTGCTTCAGCCCAGAAATATTCTGGTAGAGATGTATCACTTAATAGGGTTCTACCAGCCTCAATCAAGGTTCTATTTTTCCTCCAAGCAATGTCATTTTGCTGAAGTGTTCTTGGTAAAGAAAACTCTTGAAATATCCCAAATTCTTCACATAGTTTTGCTATACTATCAGACTGAAATTCACTACCATGGTCACTTCTTCTCTTGACCACTGTATTGTCTAGTTCATTCTGAATTTGTTTGACAAAGCTATAGAAGATACTAGGTGTTTCAGATTTCTGTCTAAGGAAGAACACCCAGGAAAACCTTGAGTAGTCATCTACTACTACAAAGGTATAGACCTTCCTACCTAGGCTGTGAACTGGCATAGGACCAAAGAGATCCATATGCAAGAGGTATAAACACCTCACAACATCTTTGATTTCTATGCTACTAAAGGTGGATCTAGTCTGCTTGCCCTTTTGACAAGCTGAGCATATTCCATCTTTAATACACTTAACTTGAGGACCATTCCTCACTAACTCTTTGCTATAGAGCTTGCCAATTGTCTTATAGTTGAGATGGGCTAGTCTCTTGTGCTATTTGACACAATGAGAGACTTTCTCATCAGCTACAAGACACACTGGAGAACCATTGTTCTCAACCATAATGTCTAGGTAATAGACATTCCTTTTTCTATAACCTGTCAAAATGATCTCTTGATCATTTGACGTCCTGATATGACAACCATCTTTAACAAATGAGATGTCATATCCCAAATCACTCAATTGACTTATACTAATAAGGTTATGTTTCAAACCTTCAACATAAGCCACTTGAGTAATAGTAATATGGGTGCTAGAAATGTTACCAAAACCCTTGATGATTCCTTTTTCAGAACCACCAAAGGTGACTTTTGGACCATCCTTGATAGGTGTGTAGTCCTTTAGCAATCCCCTTGTTCCAGTCATATGTCTGGAACATCCACTGTCCAAGTACCATATTGGGGCATGACCACTTGGACTCACCTGCAAAACAGATTAGTGAACCTTAGAACCCAAAGAATTCTTGGGTCCTTGGTACTGGTTAGTTTGCCTCCTAACAAAGCTACCTGCAGGTTTTCCAACAGGCAGTTTGCTATTCACTTTGGCACTTGCATTGTGCCAACAGTCCATGATAAAGTGGCCTACCTTGCCACAGCACCAACACTCAAACCTATTGTACCTTTGCTTAGGTACATTCTTAGCTGTTTTATCTACAGCTGGCTTGTTGAGAGCTGGGGCTTTGCCCTTGGACTTGGACTTGACAGTCCTAGCAGGTTTAGAAAACCCCAGTCCAGCTTTACCTTTTTGATGAACAAATTCATCAATTAAGGGTAGAACAGACTTTGGTTTAGAAAACCTAGCAACTAAATCTCTCTCCTTCTGAAGACTAATCTCCAGACTTTTGATTTGATCATTCTTAAATGATATAGTCCCCATTTGAATCACAGTTATGTGCTTCAGTCTGGCTATTTCATTTAGCTTTTGATCAATCATCTTCTCAAAATCAGTTGCAGCAACTTTGAGACTAGCAATTTCCTTTGCCTGACTCTTGGCTAGGGACTTGCTCTTCTTAAAAGCTTGCAACAGAACTTTATATTTATCTATCAATTGATGAATATCCTCTTCAGACTCAGATGCACTCTCATCACTTGATGATGATGAATCTGTTTCTAAACTAGCACAAGAAATTGAACTTAAAGAACAATTTTGTACCTTACTAGGTCCAGGCTGTTTCTGGATTTTGTCACTTTCTGTCAATGACATCAGTCCTTGGCACTGACTGTCCTCTTGTTCATATATAGAGTTCATGATCTGGATGAACCCTTCTTCCTCTTCCTCAGCAAACAGTCCTATGTATGCTTCAGCATCTGACTCAGTTTCTGATGAAGATATGTCTAACAGGCTCTTATCCTTTTTGGCAACAAAAGATCTTTCCTTCTTGCCCTTGAATTGAGTCTTTTTCTTATCATTAGACTCCTTACTTTTCTCTGGATAGTCTGCAATAACATGTCCTTGTCTGTTACAGCAATAACATACAATTTTTGATAGAGCTGCTTTGCTAGACTTGGTCTTTTTCCTGTCTTTCTTTGATGACTTCTTGTTCTGATAATAGTCATCTTTTCCTTGTGAAGTGGATGGCTTTGTCCTCCACTGTTTCTTCTTCAAGAACTTCTGAAAGTGTCTTGTGAAGGCTGCAAAGTCCTCATCACTTTAACTGCTTTCAGACTTTCTACTTACTGACTCATCTGACTCAGTCTCAGCTACTTTAGGAGGTGGAGTTGGTGACTTACTTCTGTATTTTCTGGGGGCTTCTGTTTTAAATGCCACTGTCTTTTCTTTATGTTCACTTCTTGTAGATTTCTCCTCTTCTTTTCTCACCATCAACTGCATCTCATAGGATAGCAGTTTTCCAAACAGAGTTGGAGGAGGAATTTCTGCTAACTTTGTCATTTCCCTAATGGCACAGATCTTGGTGTCCCAATTCTTTGTTAGGGACCTTAAGAACTTATCATTTTACTCATAATTACTGAATTCTCTACTATAGGACATTAGCTCATTCACAATCCTATAGAACTTCTTATAGCATTCAGTTATGCTATCAGATCTACCTTGCCTGAAGCTTTCATATTCTTGATTTAACAAGGATTTTCTATCCTGTCTCACTTCTTCTGACCCCTCCATGTACACTATAAGAGTATCCCACATCTCCTTAAATGTCTTACAGTGTATAAGATTCTGAAAGGTAGCATCATCTATAGCACTCACAATGATATTCTGAGCCCTCTTGTCCATTGTGGCTAGAACTATCTCATCCTTTGTCATTTCAGAGAAGTCCTTAGGTGTTCTCTGACTGCCATCCAGGACTGAAACCTTCATGGGCACATATGGCCCTTCTTTAACTGTGATGTAAATCCTAGGGTCTAAGGCTTCCATAAATAGTCTCACCCTTTCCTTCCAGATGCCAAATATTTCTTTTCTGCAAATGGGTAGCTTCATGGATCCCAATTCCTTATGATTCTCAGTGGAACCCATGGTTCTTGATTTTCTTGATTCTGTATTTTACTTAGACTGAATCTGCCAACAGGATCTACTCAGACAGTTAAGTCCTTTTTGAGTAACCTCCCTCTGATACCACTTGAAAGATATTGTACCTAATCACCTAGAGGGGGGGGGGTGAATAGGTGACTTAAATCTTTTTAACTTTTTAGGCAGAATTCAGATTATATCACAGAATTATAACTACTTTTGCACAGCAATCAATCAGCAATCACAGCAAAACACATGCACACAGTGAACACACAGGTTTATAGTGGTTCCCCAAGGTTTGGGTACATCCACTTTCCCCCTTCTCCTATCTAGTAGTGTACTAGATTCGGCCAAACTCCTCCACTATCTCAGATCCTCAGATCTTACACTCAGAACCTCAACCAGGTTCCTATAGCTCAGGCCCAAGGCCCTACAACTCAGCTTCTTCACAAAGCCTACACTCAGCTTCTTCACAAAGCCTACACTCAGCCACAACAGGCCTACACTCAGAGATTTGGATCTCCTACACTCAGGCACACAGGCCCTACACTCAGCCTTTATAATTACAGGCTTACAAGAAAATATGAATACAAAGTTTATAAACCTACAACTCTGAATAGAGAGATGAGTTGATAGGTTCTTGATGAGTTATTGGAAGAACTCTGCTGAGATCAATCTGACTTGGCTTTCTTCAAAGCTTCTTGAATATAGAACACAATAAGATTGATCTTCTCTGCAGCTGATCCTTGATCTCTGCAACTTAAGATTCAAAACAAAGTCTGAACCCTTCTTCTCAGCCTGGTTCCAACGGCTGTCTTCTTGGATGGAGCTCTCTCTCTCCAACTACTTAGATCCTCAGATCACTTCAACTGATTTGTGTTAATCTGTGTTGAATCTATGTTGAAAATCAACTCTTTCTGTTTTCAGTATAAGCCTATTTATAGGCCTTCTTCATGGTGACCGGCTGGTCCGGTTCCTAACTGATTTCTGACAAATCTGACAGGTGCAGTAGACCGGCTGGAATGGCAGCTGTCAAGTCATCCAGTCAGTTCTTGAAATAACTGTAACTGTCTGAAAGTGTCGAGACAGTCTGTCTTTAAGTGTCGACACTTATAGACCAAGTGTCGACACAAGTAGACTAAGTGTCGACACTAGCCTTCAAGGTGTCGACACAATTCCTTGTGTTGTAGAATTGACTTCTCGACACAGCTTTTTTATCATGTGTCGACACTGATATTGTGTGTCGACACAAGTCCTTGTTCTTCAGTATATTGCTGAATTCTTGTAAGTGTCGACACAACTCCTTTGTGTCGACACATCTTCATGTGTTGAACTTGTTCAGTGTCGACACTTCTTCTTGGTGTCGACACTTGTCTTCTGTGTTGATACTTTCTGAGTGTCGACACTTCTCCTTGTGTCGACACATCCCTCTTCTGTTGATACTTTGGCTGAGTGTCAACACATCTCCTTTGTGTCGACACTTGTACTTAGAATTTTGTTGAACTTTGCTAAGTGTCGACAAAGCTCCTTGTGTCGACACTTTCTTCAAGTGTTGAGACTTCTACTGAGTGTCGACACATTCTTTCTTGTGTCGACACTTTCTTCAAGTGTTGAGTCTTCTGCTGAGTGTCGACACATTCCTTATTATGTCGACACTTATACTTAGACTCTGCTGACTTTTGCTGAGTGTCGACACAGCCTCCAAGTGTCGACACTTTCTGATGTAGACACAGTTCCTCTGGGTGTCGACACTTCTGCTAAGTGTCGACACTGCTTTACTGCACTTTTCTTCATTGAGTGTCGACACAGCTCCTTGTGTCGACACTTTCTGTCTGGTGTCGACTCTGCATCACTGGTGTCGACACAATCATTCCAAGTGTCGACACTGATTGTCTGGGTGTCGACACAAGTCTTCTTAAGTGTCGACACTTTCTCCCTTAGTGTCGACACATGGACTTAGAATATTTTCATCTTTTCCCTGCAAATACTTAACCTGCACAAGGCAACTTAAAGCACATCAAATACATTTTGATGTATATCATTGAGTAGGGTGAGGCTTCTTCAAATCAGGTACATTTAAACCAATGTACCCAACAGCTTATGACTGGTTGTGCTAGGCTTTGTATTGATCCTTAATTTTACAGCGAGAGCACTGTTCGATACGGGAGCTTCACATTTTTTTTTGTCCGAAGAGTTTGTATCGCGCATCCGAGTACCTTCTTCGATGGTAAGGGGCAAATTTGATGGGTTGCTGCCTAACGGGTGTTCTATGCGCGCGGATAGAATTTGTAGCGTGAAGGTAGGGATTGGGAGTCATGAATATGACTTGCAAGCGTCGTTACTGCCGATAGTGGAGTTCGATGTGATATTTGGCATGAACTGGATATTGGAGCAGTGTGCGTACATTTATTGCAACCGTAAGGTGGTCAGATTGGGACTAAAGACAAATCGTGAGACGACATTCTCAGGCTTGAAGGGGTCAAACAAGAATTTGATGTATGCTCTACAGGTGGTTAAGGCAGTTCGTAGTGGTGCAGAGCTGTTTTTCACTTTAGTGGAGGCTTCGAAGCCCAAGCCTGGTTTGGACAGCATCCCAGTTATATCTGAGTTTCCCGACGTATTCCCTGAAAATCTCCCTGGAGCTCCACCTCAGCGAGAGATTGACTTCACCATTGAGCTAATGCTAGATGCCAAACCTGTATCACACTCTCTGTATCGGTTAGCGCCTAAGGAGATGGCAGAACTGAAAGTACAGCTTCAAGAACTATTAGAACAAGGTTATGTGCTTCCAAGTTCGTTGCCTTGGACCGTGCTGGTCCTCTTTGTTAAGAAGAAGGACGGAAGCTTACGACTCTGTATTGATTACCATGAGTTGAATAAGCTAACAAAAAAGAATAAGTATCTGATCTCAAGGATTGATGATCTGTTCGACCAGCTGGTGGGGTCGACTGTGTACTCAAAGTTGGATCTGAAATCCGGATACTATCAGCTGCGGATAAGGGAAAGTGACATTCCCAAGACGAATTTCAGCACACGTTATGGGAATTATGAGTTCACTGTCATGCTGTTTGGGCTGACAAATGCGTCATCCGTGTTTATGGATTTGATGAATAGAATGTTCAGAGAATACTTGGACCAGTTCGTGATAGTCTTTATCTACGATATACTGGTGCACTCGCAATACGAGGAGGATCATTTCAAGCACCTGCATATGGTGTTGGAGACATTGAGGAGGAACAAATTGTATGCCAAGTTCTCCAAATGCGAATTTTGGTTGTACTCGGTAGCATTCCTTGGTCACGTGGTTAGTGGTGAAGGTATTGTGGTAGATCCGGCAAAGGTAGTTGCTATACGGGAGTGGCCTGAGTTATCTACAGTGGCGGAAGTCCGAAGTTTTCTGGGGCTTGCCGGCTATTACAGATGCTTCGTAGAGAACTTCTCACGGATAGCATTGCCCCTCACTACTCTGACAAGGAAGGATCATAAATTTGTTTGATCGCCTTAATGCGCACAAGCTTTCGAAGAACTAAAGTGTCGTTTGACCACGACACCTATGTTATGTTTGCCTTATGGTTCTGAAGGCTTTACGTTTTACACTGACGCCTCTGGGAGTGGGTTAGGCTGTGTTCCGCTTCAGCACGGGTCGGTGATAGCCTATGGATCACGTTGGTTAAAGGTGCATGAGAGAAACTACCCAGTTCATGACTTGGAGTTGGCGGCTGTGGTATTCGCTCTCAAGCTTTGGAGGCATTACTTGTATGGAGTAAAGGTCGCCATTTATTCAGATCACAAGAGTCTGAAGTATATGATTTTTCAGAAGGACCTTAGCATGCGCCAATGTAGGTGGATGGAGTTCCTTGGGGACTACACCTACAAGATTCATTATATTCCCGGGAAGGAGAATGTTGTGGCAGATGCTCTGAGTCGTAGAATTGTTGTGCAGGCCAATTGGTTGCAGATGCATGACGCGCGACTCATTCATGATTTGGAGGATTTGGAGATCTTGTGTGTTGACAAGGGATCTAGTGCTAATGCATGTTTGAGTTGGAGAGAGGTTCAATACGACCTCGTAGATAGGATTTTACAGGCCTTGGAGTTGGACGTAATCTTGAAACATCGCTTGGCAGAGTCCGCGGATGGGTCAAATGACCAGTTTTATGTTGACGACAGCCTTGTATAGAAAGGTGGTAGGTTGTGCATCCTTAATGTTGGGAAATTACGAGAAGAATTGATGTACGAGGCGAATTTTACCAAGTACTCAATTCACCCTGGGAGCATAAAGATGTTCAAAAACATGAAGAGGCTGTTCTGGTGGCCAGGTATAAAGAAAGACATAGCACTATATGTGACGAAGTGTCAGACTTGTGCCTTGGTGAAGGCCGAATGCCAGAAGCCAGGTGTATTTCTAAAGTCCTTGTCTATACCAGAGTGGTAGTTTGATGACATCTCTATGGATTTCGTGCACGGTTTGCCGAGATCACACAAGGGGAATGATGTCATTTGGGTGATTGTTGATCAGTTAACGAAGGTGTCACATTTTATACCCAATAGGAAGGATGATTCCGTGGAGAAGCTGGCGAAGCATTATGTGGATAATATAGTCCATTTGTATGTCGTACCTCGGAGCATCGTTAGTGATCGTGATGGTCGGTTCACATCCCACGATTGGAGGCTCATTCATCAGTTGTTGGGTACCAAGCTGAACTTCAGCACAACTTTTCACCCGCAGACAGATGGGCAAACTGAAAGGGTGAACAGGACGATGGAAGACATGTTTCGTGTAACACCCCCTATCCGTCGCATAGCATATAACAGAAGGTCCGGCCGGGGCCCGACGCCATATACCACAGACAGACCTGGTGGTTACTCAATGGAAACCATCCAACCAATCATAACGTCCTACACAGAGCATTCTAGCGGAAGCAGTTTATGAGTTGTAATATAAAGAACCCAGTACACGCAAGAATGTCCACTAATAAATCAAAAGGAATGTAGTACATACACCAGTACTGGCCTTAAGGCCTTACAAATTGTTTACTTTAAAACAGTTACATGTCTTCCATACAATGGCACGCAGGCCGGTCATACATGAGTAAAACAAGTAAACACTTCTTTTAGGCCTTCGAGGGCCGGCTTCGCAATTTGGGCTTTAGCCCACTATTGACCGCTTGGTCCAGCAGCACCTGCAAGCACAAACCACCGCACGGTGGCAAACAAAGAGGCAACGGTCAGCAATGCTGACCAAATTATAACGATCCCGCCCCCAACTCGGGGCGGCAATACTCCTTCACTGCACTTTATTAGCATAACCAAGCAGTATATATATATGCATTCATCACAGGCGTAGGCATGCTCGGCCACACGTCCCGTGCACTCAGGGCACATTCTCAGTGAACCGGCCAATGTCACGTCAATTTAAGCCATAGACATTCCGACTTCACCACCGCCACTTTGACGGCCAATCATATGAGCTTTTTGTCTTCCCGGCATGGGTCACGTCAATTCAAGCCTTAGACCGCCGAATACCCTCATCTATGCCAGCGGCTCCAACCGAACGACATAGAACGGGTACGGTCCGCCTAACCCGTGCTCACGTCGTAACGGCAATTTAAGCCATATACGCGGGTCAAACTTCTCCGAGTCCCGTCTTCCATCACACATTTCACATAACCCAGTTATGCTCAAGTTGGCTCCCAGGCCATCAAGACGGCAAGATCACGCACTCGCCCAGTTTTCCAGGTGCGCCTTGGAGTTAATCCCCAAGGTTCCCTGTTGCAATCTACCATGTAGAAAACCCGAAAAACAAATAATATCTGCACGGAGTCTTCTCCGGCCATCATGCAATGCAACATCACCGATCCAGACCAACATGTCTGGGTAGGCTTCACACATCATGCCTATGTCCGTTCTCGCATACAGACTCTAACAACGGGGACTTCACATATCTACCCGAAGGAACGCCTCCAACTCACCGCATACTCGCGAGAGCGGGCTTCCTATGCAAAAGAAGAAGAGCTTCACATGTTCAAGTAGAGAATCGTTACCCTAGCGTTCTTCCTTGGCGCCATGGAAATGTAAGCTGATGAAAAGCACCGCACTCCCTTTGTATTCGTAGATCCGGAGTCGGTTCGCGATTTGGAGCTCTAAAACTCCTCCAATGGCCGGATCCAAGCTTCTTCTTCTTCCTTTGCTCTCCCCTCTCTCTAAAACTTAGAAAGAGAATACCCAAGTGAAAGTGAGGGTTTTTAAACCCCAATCCCGGGTATATCCCACCAGGAACAGCCCCCAGCCATCGGATCCCAACTTAAAGAAACGAACGGCTTCGATCCACAGTTGAAAAGTTCAACCTGGGCCGAACACGGCCTGCGACACGGCCGTGTCCAGGGCCTTGTCCCTCATTCGCCGTCTCAATTGACGCGTCCCGAGAATCACATGGCCAGACACACGCCCGTGTTTGACCTGACACGCCCGTGTTCCAATTGACACGGCCGTGTGGTCGGCCGTGTATCCCCAGCGACACGGCGCCGAAACCAACCCGTGAAGTACACGGGTATGAACACGCCCGTGTCACCTGGCACCAGGCCGTGTTCATTGCTTCCACACTCGACACTTTGTCGAGCGAAGTTCGTCGAGCGCCCGACACGGCCTTGGACACGCCTGTGTCCGGGGCCGTGTGCCATGTCTCGACTCCTCGTCGAGCGAAATTCGTCGACCACAAGGGACGATCGTCGACACGGGCTCGACACGCCCTGCGATACGCCCGTGACGCAGGCCGTGTTCGCTGCTTGACGATCGCCGACCCCCAAATCGTCGACCTCGCGGCCGATTCATCAACTCCAGCTTGACATGCCCTGGGACACGGCCGTGTCCTAGGCCGTGTGCCTCCTGCCAAATCCCATATTTGGCCCGAAACGCCTCCC
This sequence comes from Platanthera guangdongensis, assembly GCA_039583875.1. Classification (NCBI taxonomy): domain Eukaryota; kingdom Viridiplantae; phylum Streptophyta; class Magnoliopsida; order Asparagales; family Orchidaceae; genus Platanthera; species Platanthera guangdongensis. Next base: position 139,224,937 of record CM077156.1, on the reverse strand, counting down.
GTCGCTCTTTTGAGTTTCGGGGCGTTACAACTCTCCCCCTCTTAAAAGAATTTCGTCCACGAAATTACATAAAGGAAAGACATGCACCAAAATTAAATTTGTACCTGAACGGAACAATTCCGGATATTCGTCAAGCATAGTCTGCTCTCGTTCCCAAGAGAGCTCTTCTCGACCGCAATTGTCCCATCGGACCTTGACCATCCCGATCTCTTTATTGCGTAGTCGCTTGACCTCCGAGTCCTCAATCCGCACGGGTATGACCTTTGTTGTCAACCCACTATCCACCGGCACTTGGCCGACAACGATCACTTGCGAAGGCTCTAGCACCGCCTTCCGTAGCACCGATATATGGAATACATCATGTAAACTACCAAGCTCCGTCGAAAGCTTCAACCGATAAGCTGCTTCACCGACCCGCCCCAGAACCTCGAACGGCCCAAGGTACCTCGGGCTTAGCTTTTTCAATCGCCGCACCTGCGAGACACCCTTGAACGGCTTGATCTTTAAGTACACCCAATCGCCCACAGCGAACTCCACATTCCTGTGCTTGGTATTATAGTACTTCGCTTGCCGGTCCTGAGCGATAAGCAACCTCTCCCGAATGGTATGAACCAAAGACGTGGCATCGTCCACCTCTTGGCGCTTGTACAACTTCGACTCACCCGTTTCTAACCAAGACAACGGCGTGCGACACTTTCTACCATAAAGGGCCTCGAAGGGCGCCATTTGAATACTCGCCTGGTAGCTATTGTTGTACGCAAACTCCACCAAATAAAGATAGTCTTCCCACTGTTTTCCAAAATCCAGGACACACATGCGAAGCATGTCTTCCATTATCCTATTGACCCTCTCGATCTGCCCATCTGTTTGCGGATGAAAGGCTGTACTCAATTTTAACTTTGTTCCCAACATTTGTTGCACCAACCTCCAATCATTGGATGTGAATCGTCCATCTCGGTCACTGACGATGCTGCGGGGCACACCATGAAGCCGCATAATGTTATCCACATAGAGTTTCGCCAACTTCTCCACTGGATCATCCTTCCTATGCAGAATGAAATGCGACACTTTTGTTAATTGATCTACGACCACCCAGATGACGTCGTTCACTTTTTGCGACCTTGGAAAGCCGTGCACAAAGTCCATGGTGATGTCGTCGAATTTCCATTCCGGAATCGGCAAAGACTTCAGAAATCCTCCCGGCTTTTGGCATTCCGCCTTCACCAAGGCGCAAGTTTGGCATTTCGCCACATAGAGCGCCACATCCTTCTTCAAACCCGGCCACCAAAACAGTTTCTTTACATCGCGGTACATCTTCGTGCTCCCTGGTGAATTGAGTACTTGGTATGATGTGCCTCGTACAACAATTCAGCCCGCAGACTGCCCACGCTTGGGACTCACAGACGACCGTCTTTCCAAAGTAATCCATCCTCCACAACGAATTGGGAATTTGACCCATCCAGAGCCTCTACCATGAATTGCTTCATATGGGCATCCATATCCAAAGCTTGCCGAATCCGATCAGCCAGGTCATATTGGACTTCAGTCCAATTCAATAGTGCTTCAGCACTTGACTGCTTATCCACACAGGAGATCTCCAACGACTCCAAATCTCGAACCAACCGCTCATCATGAACCGATAGCCAATTGGCTTGAGCTGGGGCCCGACGACTCAACGCGTCTGCAACTGCATTGCCTTTGCCAGACACATAGTGGATCTTGAATGTATAATCCCCCAGGAACTCCATCCATCGGCGTTGCCGCATGTTAAGATCTTTCTGATCCAATAGATACTTCAGGCTCTTATGATCGGTGTAGATATCAACCTTCACACCGTATAAATAGTGTCTCCACAGCTTTAAAGCAGAAATCACGGCCGCCAACTCCAAGTCGTGGACCGGATAATTCCGCTCAAGCACTTTCAGCTGTCTCGAGCCATAAGCTATTACCCTTCCATGCTGCAATAGCACGCAACCTAAACCACTGCCCGAAGCGTCGCTATAAATCTCAAAGCCTTCGGTCCCACTCGGCGAACTCAGCACAGGTGCCGTGGTCAACCGACACTTCAATTCTTCAAAAGCTCGCGCGCACTCCGGCGTCCAAACAAACTTCTGCTCCTTCCTCGTCAAAGTAGTGAGAGGTAAAGCTATCCGCGAGAAGTTCTCTACGAAGAGCCTATAATAACCGGCAAGCCCCAGAAAGCTCCAGACTTCCGACACCGTAGAAAGCTCAGGCCACTCTCGTATCGCAATAATCTTCGCCGGATCCACAACGATACCCTCTCCACTCACTATATGACTGAGGAATGCCACTGAAGATAGCCAAAACTCGCACTTCGAGAACTTGGCATACAATTGATTTCTCCTTAGCATCTCCAAAACCAAATGAAGATGCCTAAAGTGATCTTCCTCACTCTGCGAGTACACCAAAATGTCGTCGATGAAGACGATTACAAAATGGTCCAAGTACTCTCGGAACGTTTTGTTCATCAGATCCATGAACACTGACGGCGCATTAGTCAACCCAAATGGCATGACTGTAAACTCGTAATGCCCGTATCTTGTACTGAACGCTGTCTTTGGGATATCACTCTCCCTTATTCTCAGATGATAATACCCAGACTTGAGATCCAACTTTGAGTACACCGTCGACCCGACCAACTGATCAAAGAGATCATCGATCCGGCGAATCGGGTACTTGTTCTTTTCCGTCAACTTGTTAAGCTCCCGATAATCTATACATAACCTCAAGCTTCCGTCCTTCTTCTTAACAAAAAGGACTGGCGCGCTCCAAGGCGAAGAACTTGGGCGCACATACCCTTGCTCCAATAACTCTTGTATTTGAACCTTCAACTCCGCCATTTCTTTAGGCGCTAGCCGATACGGAGATCGTGACACAGGTTTGGCACCTGGCACTAACTCAATCGTGAAATCTATCACCCGCTGAGGCGGGGGTCCAGGAAGTTCTGCGGGGAACACATCAGGGTACTCAGCTACCACTGATATACTATCCAACGCGGGCTTCGGCTTTGCAACCTCCACTAGAGTAAAGAACAGCTCTGCACCGGCACGAACCGCCTTCACCACCTGAAGAGCAGACATCAACGTCCTGCTCGACCCCTTCAAGCCCGTGAACGTCGTCTCACAACCAGTTCCCAACTTGACTTCCTTGAGACTACAATCGATATAGGCTTGCTGCTCCGAGAGCCAGTCCATGCCAAATATAACATCGAACTCTACCAACGGTAGCAACGACGCTTGCAGCTCGAACTCTTGATTCCCAATGCGAATCTTAACACCGCAGATTCTATCCGCGTGCATCGAACACCCATTGGGCAACAACACATCCAACTTGTCCTTCGCCATCGAAGAAGGTATTCCGATGCGCGATATAAATGCTTCGAATAAGAAGGAGTGTGAAGCTCCCGTATCGAAGAGTGCTCTTGCCGGATTTTCACAAATCAAAACAAACCCTAAACAAGCAGTGGTATTGTAACAAGCACATAACAAGCATTTACAAAATTAACTTGCTATAATTAAATTTTACCTGTCACCACGTCCGCCTGTTTGATGGCCTCCTGCTGGCCAAGATTATAAACCCTTGGTTGGGCCGGAGCATAATGGGACGCGGCTGACTCCACCGCCTTGCCATTCTCTTCGTATCTTGCTCCCGGCTTTCTCTCGGACTTAGGACGTCCGCTCCAGCAGTCACGGGCAAAGTGCCCCGGCTTCCCACACGTAAAGCATGCACCCGGGGTACGACCCGTAGTCGCCCCAGAAGCACCAGCAGATGGGGCTGGACCCGAAGTCCGAGCCTTTTTGTAGAACCTCCTATAGCCGGACTTAGAAGTAGTCGGGACCTTGAACTCAAACTTCTTGTCACCCAAGCTTTTCTTTGCCTGAACTTTATTCATGTCCTTCTCCAAGGACCGGGTTGTGTTGACCAAGGTCAAGAAACCCTGCGTCATCGGCCCCGAGATCAGTAATCTCAAATCATCTCTCAATCCTTCGTAGAATCGATTCGTCTTACGCTCCTCATCCGCGATGGTGGAGCTAGAATATCGACTCAAACGAGTAAACTCGTGGAGATATTCGTCCACACTACTGTCTCCTTGAACCAACTTCAGAAACTCATTTTCCAATGCTATCCTCTGCGTCGAAGGAAGGTACCTAGCCAAGAATAGTCTCGAGAACTCCTCCATCGAGACATCCACAAGTTGTCTACCTCTCAGTAGGTGCAGCTCCAAACCTTCCCACCACAATCTCGCTTCACCATCTAGAAGAAACGTAGCAATGGTGGTCATTTGCCACTCCTCCGTCTCTGTCGCCGTCAAGACTCTCTTCACCCTGGAGAGCCAGTCTTCGGCTTGAGATGGGGTTCCCAACCCCGAGAACACAGGAGGATTAAATCTCATTACATGCTTAAGCTGTCTCTCAGCTGCCCTCCTCGGCACTAACGATTCCTCCACAACCTGTTCCACCCTTCTAGGCTCCGCTGCTTGAAGTGGCACTTGCTCCATCGCAGGAGCGGGCTGCTGCATTTGCCTTTCAGGCTGCGCATTAAACATGGCAAACACTGCCTCAGCTACCAGTCGAATGGTCTCAGCCGACGGAGGTGTTGCAGGAGCATTGTTCGGTGCACTGCTGGCCTCAGAAACTAGACGTTCCGACGGCCCCGCACCGCTTCTGGTCACCTATAGTGGTACAATACACCGTTAAGCGACCAAACAAAATTGCAAACAGGAATTATAGGAACACGCAGGTTCCCCAAACACGTGTATTTTCATTCCTAAGTGGACATTCATGGGTTCTTTTGTTGTTATAACGATGACGCACACACGTGTGCTCACCACCCCTTAAAAAGAATTCGTCCACGAATTCATTTTAACCCTGACCAAAACCAGTAGTCTGATACCAAATTGTAACACCCCCTATCCGTCGCATAGCATATAACAGAAGGTCCGGCCGGGGCCCGACGCCATATACCACAGACAGACCGGGTGGTTACTCAATGGAAACCATCCAACCAATCATAACGTCCTACACAGAGCATTCTAGCAGAAACAGTTTATGAGTTGTAATATAAAAAACCCAGCACACGCAAGAATGTCCACTAATAAACCAAAAGCAATGTAGTACATACACCAGTACTGGCCTTAAGGCCTTACAAATTGTTTACTTTAAAACAGTTACATGTCTTCCATACAACGGCACGCAGGCCGGTCATACATGAGTAAAACAAGTAAACACTTCTTTTAGGCCTTCGAGAGCCGGCTTCGCAATTTGGGCTTTAGCCCACTATTGACCGCTTGGTCCAGTAGCACCTGCAAGCACAAACCACCGCATGGTGGCAAACAAAGAGGCAACGGTTAGCAATGCTGACCAAATTATAACGATCCCGCCCCCAACTCGGGGCGGCAATACTCCTTCCCTGCACTTTATTAGCATAACCAAGCAATATATATATATATGCATTCATCACAGGCGTAGGCACGCTCGGCCATACGCCCCGTGCACTCAGGGCACATTCTCGGTGAACCGGCCAATGTCACGTCAATTTAAGCCATAGACATTCCGACTTCACCACCGCCAATTTGACGGCCAATCATATGAGCTTTTTGTCTTCCCGGTATGGGTCACGTCAATTCAAGCCATAGACCACCGAAGACCCTCATCTATGCCAACGGTTCCAACAGAACGACATAGAACGGGTACAGTCCGCCTAACCCGTGCTCACGTCGTAACGGCAATTTAAGCCATATACGCGGGTCAAACTTCTCCGAGTCCCGTTTTCCATCACACATTTCACATAACCCAGTTATGCTCAAGTTGGCTCCCAGACCATCAACACGGCAAGATCACGCACTCGCCCAGTTTTCCTGGTGCGCCTTGGAGTTAATCCCCAAGGTTCCCTGTTGCAATCTACCGTGTAGAAAACCCGAAAAACAAACAATATCTGCACGGAGTCTTCTCCGGCCATCATGCAATGCAACATCACCGATCCAGACCAACATGTCCGGGTAGGCTTCACACATCATGCCTATGTTTGTTATCGCATACAGACTCTAACAACGGGGACTTCACATATCTACCCGAAGGAACGCCTCCAACTCACCGCATACTCGTGAGAGCGAGCTTCCTATGCAAAAGAAGAAGAGCTTCACATGCTCAAGTAGAGAATCGTTACCCTAGCGTTCTTCCTTGGCGCCATGGAAATGTAAGCGGATGAAAAGCACCGCACTCCCTTTGCCTTCGTAGATCCAGAGTCGGTTCGCGATTTGGAGCTCTAAAACTCCTCCAATGGCCGGATCCAAGCTTCTTCTTCTTCCTTTGCTCTCCCCTCTCTCTAAAACTTAGAAAGAGATTACCCAAGTGAAAGTGAGGGTTTTGAAACCCCAATCTCGGGTATATCCCACCAGGAACAGCCCCCAGCCGTCGGATCCCAACTTAAAGAAACGAACGGCTTCGATCCACAGTTGAAAAGTCCAACCTGGGCCGAACACGGCCTGCGACACGGCCGTGTCCAGGGCCTTGTCCCTCATTCGCCGTTTCAATCGACGCGTCCCGAGAATCACACGGCCAGACACACGCACGTGTTTGACCTGACACGCCCGTGTTCCAATTGACACGGTCGTGTGGTCGGCCGTGTATCCCCAGCGACACGGCGCTGAAGCCAACCCGTGAAGTACATGGGTATGAACACGCCCGTGTCACCTGGCACCAGGCTGTGTTCATTGCTTCCACACTCGACACTTCGTCGAGCGAAGTTCGTCGAGCGCCCGACACGGCCTTGGACACGCCTGTGTCCGGGGCCGTGTGCCATGTCTCGACTCCTCGTCGAGCGAAATTCGTCGACCACAAGGGACTATCGTCGACACGGGCTCTACATGCCCTGCAACACGCCCGTGTCGCAGGCCGTGTTCCCTGCTCGACGACCGCCGACCCACAAATCGTCGACCTCGCGGCCGATTTGTCGACTCCAGCTTGACACGCCCTGGGACACTATCGTGTCCCAGGCCATGTGCCTCCTGCCAAATCCCAGATTTGGCCCGAAACGCCTCCCGTCGCTCTTTTGAGTTTTGGGGTGTTACATTTCGTATGTGTGCATTGGATTTTGGTAAAAGGTGGGTGGACCATCTTTACATTATTGATTTTGGTAAAAGGTGAGTGTATAATATTGTGCGGCTTCATGGTGTGCCCCGCAACATCGTGAGTGACCGAGATGGACAATTCACGTCCAATGATTGGAGGCTGGTGCAACAAATGTTGGGAACAAAGTTAAAATTCAGCACAGCCTTTCATCCGCAAACAAATGGGCAGACCGAGAGGGTCAATAGGACAATGGAAGACATGCTTCGGATGTGTGTCCTGGATTTTGGAAAATAGTGGGAAGACAATCTTTATTTGGTGGAGTTTGCGTACAACAACAGCTACTAGGTGAGTATCCAAATGCCGCCCTTTGAGGCCCTTTATGGTAGAAAATGTCGCACGCCATTATCTTGGTTAGAAACAGGTGAGTCGAAGTTATACAAGCATCAAGAGGTGGACGATGCTACGTCTTTGGTTCGTACCATTCGGGAGAGGTTGCTTATCGCACAGGACCGGTAAGCGAAATACTATAATACCAAGCACATGAATGTGGAGTTTGTTGTGGGCGATTGGGTGTACTTAAAGATCAAGCCATTCAAGGGTGTCTCGCGGGCGCGGCGATTGAAAAAGCTAAGCCCGAGGTACCTTGGGCCGTTCGAGGTTCTGGAGCGGGTCGGTGAAGCAGCTTATCAGTTGAAGCTTTCGGCGGAGCTTAGTGGTTTACATGATGTATTCCATATATCGGTGCTACGGAAGGCGGTGCTAGAGCCTTCGCAAGTGATCGATGCCGGCCAAGTGCCGGTGGATAGTGGGTTGACAACAAAGGTCATACCCGTGCGAATTGAGGACAAGGAGGTCAAGCGACTACGCAATAAAGAGATCAGGATGGTCAAGGTCCGATGGGACAATTGCGGTCGAGAAGAGCTCTCTTGGGAATGAGAGCAGACTATGCTTGACGAATATCCGGGGTTGTTCCGTTCAGGTACAAATTTAATTTTGGTTCATATCTTTCCTTTATGTAATTTCGTGGACGAAATTCTTTTAAGAGGGGGAGAGTTCTAACGCTCTGAAACTCAAAAGAGAGACGGGAGGCGTTTCGGGACAAATCTGGGATTTGGCAGGAGGCACACGGCCTGGGACACGGCCGTGTCCCAGGGCGTGTCAAGCTGGAGTCGACGAATCGGCCGCGAGGTCGACGATTTGGGGGTCGACGATCGTCGAGCAGGGAACACGGCCTGCGACACGGGCGTGTCGTAGGGCGTGTCGAGCCTGTGTCGACGATCATCCCTTGGGGTCGACGAATTTCGCTTGACGAGGAGTCGAGACATGGCACACGGCCCCGAACACGGGCGTGTCCAAGGCCGTGTCGGGCGCTCGACGAACTTCGCTCGACGAAGTGTCGAGTGTGGAAGCATTGAACACGGCTTGGTGCCGGGTGACACGGGCGTGTTCATACCCGTGTACTTCACGGGTTGGTTTCGGCGCCGTGTCGATGGGGATACACGGCCGACCACATGGCCGTGTCAATTGGAACACGGGCGTGTCAGGTCAAACACGGCGTGTGTCTGGTCGTGTGATTCTCGGGACGCGTTGATTGAGACGGAGAATGAGGGACACGGCCCTGGACACGGCCGTTTCGCAGGCCGTGTTCGGCCCAGGTTGAACTTTTCAACTGTGGATCGAAGCCGTTCGTTTCTTTATGTTGGGATCCGACGGCTGGGGGCTGTTCCTGGTGGGATATACCCGGGATTGCGGTTTCAAAACCCTCACTTTCACTTGGATATTCTCTTTCTAAGTCCTAGAGAGGGGAGAGCAAAGGAAGAAGAAGAAGCTTGGATCCGACCATTGGAGGAGTTTTAGAGCTCCAAATCGCGAACCGACTCCGGATCTACGAAGGCAAAGGGAGTGCTGTGCTTTTCATCCGCTTACATTTCCATGGCGCCAAGGAAGAACGCTAGGGTAACGATTCTCTACTTGAGCATGTGAAGCTTTTCTTTTTTTGCATAGGAAGCCCGCTCTCGCGAGTTTGCGGTGAGTTGGAGGCGTTCCTTCGGGTAGATATGTGAAGTCCCCGTTGTTAGAGTCCGTATGCGAGAACAGACATAGGCATGATGTGTGAAGCCTACCCGGACATGTTGGTCTGGATCGGTGATGTTGCATTGCATGATGGCCGGAGAAGACTACGTGCAGTTATTGATTGATTTTCGGGTTTTCTACACGGTAGATTGCAACAGGGAACCTTGGGGATTAACTCCAAGGTGCACCCGGAAATCTGGGCAAGTGCGTGATCTTGCCGACTTGATGGCCTGGGAGCCAACTTGAGCATAACTGGGTTATGCGAAATGTGTGTTGGAAACGGGACTCGGAGAAGTTTGACCCGCGTACATGGCTTAAATTGTCGTTACGAAGTTGAGCACGGGTTAGGCAGACCATACCCGTTCAATGTCGTTCGGTTAGAGACGTTGGCATAGATGAGGAGTCTTCGGCGGTCCATGGCTTGAATTGATGTGACCCATGCCGAGAAGACAAAAAGCTCATTGTGTGGCCGTCAAAGTGGCGGCGGTGGATCGGGAATGTCCATGGCTTAAATTGACGTGACATTTGCCGGTTCACCGAGAATGTGCCCTGAGTGCACGGGGTGTGTGGCTGAGCATGCCTACGCCTGTGATGAATGCATATATATATACTGCTTGGTTATGCTAATAAAGTGTAGGGAAGGAGTATTGCCGCCCCGAGTTGGGGGCGGGATCGTTATAATTTGGTCAGCATTGCTGGCCGTTGCCTCTTTGTTTGCCACCGTGCAGTGGTTTGTGCTTGCAGGTGCTGCTGGACCAAGCGGTCAATAGTGGGCTAAAGCCCAAATTGTGAAGCCGGCCCTCGAAGGCCTAAAAGAAGTGTTTACTTGTTTTACTCATGTATGACCGGCCTGCATGCCGTTGTATGGAAGACATGTAACTGTAATAAGTAAACAATTTGTAAGGCCTTAAGGCCAGTACTTGTGTATGTACTATATTCCTTGTGGTTTATTAGTGGACATTCATGCGTGTGCTGGGTTCTTTATTTAGCAACTTAAACTGCTTCCGCTAGAATGCACTGTGTAGGACGTTATAATTGGTTGGATGGTTTCCATTGAGTAACCACCCGGTCTGTCTATGGTATATGGCGTCGGGCCCCGGCCAGACCGTCTGTTATATGCTATGTGACGGATAGGGGGTGTTACAATGAAAGGTAGACCCATTCGGATCGAGGATACGGAGGTCAAATAATTGCGGAACAAAATATCAGGATGGTCAAGGTCCGATGGGACAATTATGGTCATGAGGAGATTTTGTTGGAGCGAGATCAGACAATGCTTGTGGAGTATCCCGAGCTTTTCTACTCAGGAACCGTTTAATTTTGTGTACCTTTCCATTATGTAATTTCAGGACTAACTTATTTTAAGGGGGGAGAATTGTAGCGCCCCAAAACTCGAATATGTATGGGTAGTGTTTTTAAGGACTTTTAGATCCATTGAAGTTTCACGGCCTGTGACACAGGCGCGTGCAAGGCAGACACGGGCGTGTCCATGGCAGACACGGGCGTGTCCAAAGCTGTATCCTGCTCTATGTTTGTCTGGCTGCGTCGAGTGAGCAATACGGCCTGGGACACGGGCGTGTCCAAAGCCGTGTTTTGCTTTATCGGGCTGTGTCGAGTGAGCAACACGGCCTAGGACACGGGCGTGTCCAAAGCCGTGTCCTGTTCGGGAGTGAAGGTTTCAACGTCGATTAAGGCTCACAACCTGTGACACGGGTGTTTCTAGGGTTGCCACTGGCGTGTTCAGCGTTGACACGGGCGTGTCAGATGTCGTGTCCTATTCTGAGATCGACGAATTCTTTTACGAATGTGGCACACGGCCTGTGACACGAGCGTGTCACAAGCCATGTAAGGAGCCAGGAAGATGTTTTTAAAGGAGAATCAGGGCCTTTCATTTCATTTAAGTGGGATCCAACGGCTCGGATTCCTTCCTGGTGGTATAAGGTCGGGAAATGAGGGTTTATACCTCATTTCCTTTGGCCCTTTCTCTTTCTAAGAGGTAGAGAGAGGGGAGAGAAAAGGGTGAAGAAGAAGGAGTTTCGGCCATTGTTGGAGCTTCGGAGCCCCAAATCGCGAGCCGAGCCTAGATCCGCAGAGGCGAGTCCGTTGCGTTGCTTTTCATCCGATTAGTTTTCCATTGCGCCGTATTGAACCTCTAGGGTAACGATTCTCTACTTGGACATGTGAAGTCCTCTTCCTTTTTGCATAGGAAACTCTCTCCTGCGAGTGGGCAGCGAGTGTGAGGTATTCCTTCGGGTAGATATGATTTATCCCCGTAGTTTTGCATATAGAGTTCAGAATCGAAGTATGGATGTAGGTATAGTGTGTGAAGCCTCTCCGGACATGTTGGTCTGGATCGGTGATGTTTTCATTATGCATGTATTGCCGGAGAAGACTCTGTGTCGTTTGTTTTTTGGGTTTTCTATGTGGTAGATTACAATAGGGAGCCTTGGGGAATAACTCCAAGGTGCACCCAAAAAACTGGGCAGAAGAGTGGTTCTGCCATCTTGGCGGCCTGGGAGCCAACTTTAGCATAACTGGGTTATGTAAAATTTTGTGATCGATTTGGGACTCGGGGAATCTTGACCCAGCGCCTATGGCTTAAATTGACGTGGCGGTGTGAGCAACGGGTTTAGTGGAACCGTACCCACTCTATGTGGTTCGGTTAAAGAAACCTAAGGTACATGACACTTACCGTTGAAATAGATAAAGGGTCTTAGTCTTAGGCCGGAAAGAATAAAATGCTCACGATGTTTGTCGCCCTGGGGCGGTAGTGAAGCCTCATAATGGACCGGGTTCACCGAGAATGTGCCCTGAGAGCACAGGGTGTGTATCCGTGCATGCCTACGCCTGTGGTGAAGTGTGCTTAAATTATACTTTCACTATCATGTTTGATTATACTAAAGAAATACAGGGATACATGGAATGAGCACCGCCGCCCCGATTAAGGGGGGGTCGTTATAATTTGGTCAGCTTTAGCTGACCGTTGTCCTGTTTTGCCACTGTGCGGTGGATTGTTCTTATGCAGTAACAGGTAAGCCTAGTGTCAAATAGCGGGTTGAAGCCCTTGTTGTTGTGCTGCCCCATGAAGGCCAATGCGAAGTGTTTTATTTTATACCGTCATGTATGGCCGGCCTGCGAGCCGAAGTGTGTAAGACACTTTTATTGATCAAACTATTGTAAGGCCATAAGGCCAAAGGATTGATGTATGTTATTTCATTCCTAATGTGGTTATAGTGGGCATTCATGTGTTATGTATAAGTTCTTATAACTGTTTTAAAAGCTTTAGCTAGAATACTCTGAGTTAGGAAGTGTATTCCTATGCTGGTAATTTGGTATTCTTATGTAATTCCACTAACTATCTGTGGAATATGGCGTGGGGCCCCGACCGGACCTTCTGTTATATTCCATGTGACGGATGAGGGTGTTACATTGACACCTTACGCAGACAAGACCATCGCCGAAGGATGACAACTTAGGCAAGCATTTCACAAGGCTCTTCACTGTCATTGCTTTCAACTTGTCCATCCCAACGTGTCCCAGCCGCTCAAGCCAGATAGCTGCACTATCATTGGCCCTCATCCGATCAACATATGAACTTGCTGATAATATAAATAAGTCTCTTACCCTTCTCCCTACACGAGCAGCGTCAGCCTTTACCACTGACACTTTTCGGAGAAACTTCACTTCTGTTGGACCAAACAGAACGTGATAGCCCACGTCCACCGTGTTAGTCACTGAGAAGAGGTTCTTCTTCATGCATGGTATGTGATAGACACTGCTCAAGGTAAGTGGGCCATTATCACTATCGAAAGAAACGACACACTTTTTCTCGACTGCATGTACAGTATCATCTGAAAGTTATGGGGATAGATCTTAATTAAAACTAATTAGAGTTATTTACATCAATAAAGAAAATCACATCACAAAATTAAGCAAGAAGAGCAAGCAACACAGAAGACACAAGGATTTATAGTGGTTCCCCAACCTGGGTACATCCACTCTTCTACCACCCTGGTAGGAATCCACTCAGGTTTTTGATCAGGTGCCTGACACCAATAAGCTTTTGATCAGGTGCTCAAAAACCAATTCCCAAGTTTTTTGGTCCGGAGACTTGCAACCAAGAATCACTTTTGAAGGGAGATGACAACCCTTTATATAGAGAGGGGGAGAGTTGATTATGTCTTCTCTATCAACAATCAGAGAGAAGACTTGTGGATATTGATGTTAGCAAAGAGCTCCCCCTGAGATGTTGAATAATTCAGGGAGATGGAGCTTTGCTTCAGGGTGATATACCTTCAAGCTTGTTGCCTTGACTAGCAGAGATTTAGGAACTTCTTGCCCTTGAAGTATCCTGGAGAGTATAAGGAAGAAGAAGACTCTTGATATGAATGGATGTTCTTCTTCTTCGGATTGATGTCACTTCTCTGCTCTAGGGCTTCTTGTTGTTTCAGTGATATTGCCCTGAGTGTTCTACTTTTCCTCTGTGATCACTGCTTGTCGCTTGTTGTTACTTTCCTATCTCTGTGTGTCTTGTTATCTCTGTATCTTTTAGACATTTGAATTCCTTAGTCTTGATGGCGAAAGAAACATTCCCGAGAGTAGAAGATGCATTGGGAATTGATCCATAATTAATCTTCTGTAACTGTCCGCTTGAACAACTATTTTTATTGACTGTAATTAATCCTTAATTAATTCCGCCAACTGTAACTAATTGCGCAGAATTCGTCGACCAGAACTTTCATCGAGTTGAGTTTGTCTTGAACCGATCGTCGACCTGAGTTCGACATTCGTCGAACTCAGCTGGATTTCGTCGAGCTGAACATCTTGCTTGAGATCTGAGTTCGTCGACCTGAGTTCAGGGAAGGAACTCAGAGTTCGTCGACTTTAGTTCGACGTTCGTCGACCTGAACTTGGAGTTCGTCGAGCTCAGTTTCTTATTCCGAGCTGGAGAACTGTCTTGAGTGTTTAGACACAAGTCCTGTGTTTCGACACAGTTGGCTTCAGGTGTTGATCTTGAGTGTGTCGACACAAGTCATGTGTGTCGACATAGTTGGCTTTTGGTGTCGACACAATTGGTGTCGACAGTTATTCTGTGTGTCGACACAATTCTTCTGTGTGTCGACACAGCCTTTCTGAAGTGTCGATACAGCTCCTTTTGGTGTCGACACAGCCTTGCTTGAGTCTTTGGCAGTTTGTTGAATGCTAGTCTATGTGATGTTGATTCTTAATCTAGACTCTAGAAATAAACCTATGACCCATGACTATACATTTTGGGTCAGTCTAAGCAAACCTAATAGTGATCCTTGCCCAAATCATAACTGGGGTTCCAACAATCTCCCTCTATTTGGGTGAGGACACTATTTACATAAAAAACACATAAAAATACAAAGCAAAAATAATCTGCTTGATTTATAAGATTTTCAGCAGATATACTTGGATGCTTTTTAGAAATAAACTAAATAAGCTACTGTCACAACTTAGATTGTTTCCTTTAGATAGTCTCTCTTTATCTTCATTGTCTTGCCCAAGTTCTCTGTGTTGGCTGAAACTATGGCTTTTGATTACTGTCATATATCACTATGCCTCTGTGGTAGAACATGCCTTTTTCTGAAAAGAGAGGTTAGAAGTTTTGGACCCAGATTATCTTGGGTCATGGTTCTCTTTTATAATAATTAGAAATAAAAGAGCATTTAGGTTGATCCTTGTATCCAAGTGGATGATATTTCCTAGGAGGGATTATCCACTTAGTGAAAGGATTTTTAAAATGCTGACTTTGATTATAATTCTGAAGAGAACAAAAATTTCTTTTCTGAAATCTTGAGTTCGACGAATTAGGGTACTTTCGTCGAGCTGAGTTTGACGAATGGTATTGAGTTCGTCGAGCTGAGTTCGACGAATGGTATTGAGTTCGTCGAGTTGTGTTGACAGAATGACAATAATTATTTTCTGTATTATATTTTTGTCGATCTCTGTTCGACAAATTATATCTATTTCGTCGAGCACAGATTCTTGAACAGTTAAAATCAAAATCTATGTTCATAGTTCGTCGAGCTGAGTTCGACGAATAGTATTGATTTCATCGAGCTCCGTTCGACGAATTATTTTGAACTAAGATTTTCTGAAGATTTTTATATTGATTTGATTTATTCTTTGACAATTCTTTAGTAGTTTTATTTATCACCTCTAATTTTTCTTTTAGTTTAGATGATTCTAAAAGATTTATCTGTTCAAAAGCATTTTTTAAGTCTTGTTTAAGTTTTAAATTTTCAGAAGATATATTATTTAATTTCTCTCTGAGAAGTTTTATTTCCTTCTCAGATTGAATTAAATCTTTACATAATAACTTAAAATAAGTTTTAAAAGCTTCTGATGAAAGATTAAGGGTAGAGATTACCTGATCTTCTTCTTCTGATTCACATTCTGATTCTTCATCAGAGTCTGATTCTTCATCAGGGTTGCTGCAACAGGCATTAATTGCCATTAGACAAAATTCTTTTGTTTTTGTCTCTTCTTAATCTTCAGTTCTACAGGATGAAGCATCAGAGTCACTCCAGGTTTCAGCTTCAATTATTCTTTCTTTAGCTGATCCAACAGCCATTGCCATGATGGAGTCCCACATCTCTTTTGCAGATGATCATTCAGCAATTATCTCAAAAATGTCATCGGATATTGATTGTGCCAGAATTTTCATTGCTTGTGCATCAGCAATCTTCATCTTTTTCTGGGCATTTGTCCATTGAGATGATGGAACAGCATTGGGACTTGTTGTTTCCTGAGGTTGAGCTGGACCTGACAAGATGGAGTTGAAAATGCTTTCATCAATTGAGTTCATATAAAATCTAATCCTTGTCTTCCATAGTGCAAGCTTATCTAGATTGCACATGGGTAGTCTAGTGCTTGAAAACTCTTCAAATTATGTCATGATAAACTCTAAAGATATTTAAGATCTATCAGATTGTTTTGGTTCAGGTGTTAGCCTGTACAACCAAAGTAACCTCCTATGATACCAATTGAAAGTTATGGGGATAGATCTTAACTAAAACTAATTAGAGTTATTTACTTCAATAAAGAAAATCACAACACAAAATTAAGCAAGAAGAGCAAGCAACACAGAAGACACAAGGATTTATAGTGGTTCCCCAACCTAGGTATATTCACTCTTCTACCACCCTGGTAGGAATCCGCTCAGGTTTTTGATCAGATTCCTGACACCAATGAGCTTTTGATCAGGTGCTCAAAAACCAATTCCCAAGTCTTTTGGTCAGGAGACTTGCAACCAAGAATCACTTTTGAAGGGAGATGACAACCCTTTATACAGAGAGGGGGGAGAGTTGATTATGTATTCTCTGTAAACAATCAGAGAGAAGACTTGTGGATATTGATGTTAGCAAAGAGCTCCCCCTGAGATGTTGAATGGTTCAGGGAGATGGAGCTTTGCTTCAGGGTGATAGGCCTTCAAGCTTGCTGCCTTGACTAGCAGAGATACAGGAACTTCTTGTCCTTGAAGTATCCTGGAGAGTATAAGGAAGAAGAAGACTCCTGATATGAATGGATGTTCTTCTTCTTCAGATTGATGTCACTTCTCTGCTCTAGGGCTTCTTGTTGCTTTAGTGATATTGCCCTGAGTGTTCTACTTGTCCTCTGTGATCACTGCTTGTCGCTTGATGTTACTTTCCTATCTATGCGTGTCTTGTTATCTCTGTATCTTTTAGACATTTGAATTCCTTAGTCTTGATGGCGGAAGAAACATTCCCGAGAGTAGAAAATGCATTGGGAATTGATCCATAATTAATCTGTTGTAACTGTTCGCTTGAACAACTATTATTATTGACTGTAATTAATCCTTAATTAATTCCACCAACTTGAACTGATTGCGTAGAATTCGTCGACCAGAACTTTCGTCGAGTTGAGTTTGTCTTGAGTTCACCTATCATCGACCTGAGTTCGACATTTGTCGAACTCAGCTGGATTTCGTAGAGCTGAACATCTTGCTTGAGATCTGAGTTCGTCGACCTGAGTTAAGGGAAGGAACTCAGAGTTCGTCGACTTTAGTTCGACGTTCGTCGACCTGAACTTGGAGTTCGTCGAGCTCAGTTTCTTATTCTGAGCTAGAGAACTGCCTTGAGTGTGTCTACACAAGTCCTGTGTGTCGACACAGTTGGCTTCAGGTGTTGATCTTGAGTGTGTCGACACAAGTCCTGTGTGTCGACACAGTTGGCTTCTGGTGTCGACACAATTGGTGTCGACAGTTATTCTGTGCGTCGACACAATTCTTCTGTGTGTCGACACAGCCTTTCTGAAGTGTCGACACAGCTCCTTCTGGTGTCGACACAGCCTTGCTTGAGTCTTTGGCAGTTTGTTGAAGGCTGGTCTATGTGATGTTGATTCTTGATCTAGACTCTAGAAATAAACCTATGACCCATGACTATACATTTTGGGTCAGTCTAAGCAAACCTAATAGTGATCCTTGCCCAAATCATAACTTGGGTTCAACCATCATCAGCAGTAATGATAGCTTCGTTACCCGAGAATGTGTGCAAAGAGGAAAACTTTGACTCGTCCCTGGTGAGGTGGTGACCACACCTCGAGTCCACTATCAAGTCATCTTTGTAGTCAATGGTGGACAAGGTATGGACACACGTGCCCGTCATGAACGCATTCCACCATCTGGCTTCTTCAGCACTGGAACTAGCCTCCTCTTTATCTGTAACATACCCTGGCTGCAGCTTGACCATGCAATCCTTCTTGAAGTGACCTAGCTAGTTGCACCTGTAGCACTTTATCTAATCCTTATTTTTCTTCTTCTAATCACGCTTAGGAGCAGCACTCCTCTCTTGCTGATAAGAAGTTGAAGGACCATCACGAGCATTAGTCTTCTTCTTCTCCCATCTCTTCTTCTTCCCTGAGAAGAGCGCCTCACTACCTTCTTCAGAGATAGTGACTCCAACCATCTGTCTAGCTAAGCTATCATGAGAAGCTAGTAGTTCTCCAGCTCCAGCAAAGACGGCTGAGTGGCCCAGCCTTGAACAGAAGTAACAAAGGCCATATACTCCTACAAACTGCGGATTATGTGCCTCTTCAGCTTCGCTTCAGATATAGGCTCATCAGGGTCCAACGCTGAAATCTCAGCATACAAGTTCTTCATCTTCAGGAAGAACATCGAGATGGACATATCTCCTTGAGTGGCTCTCATCAACTCATTTTCCAGGAATTATAGCCATGCTATATTCTTCCTATTGAACAACCCATCAAGGCAAGTCCAAATCTCCGTAGTAGACCGACATCCTAAGATGTGGTCAAAGAGTTCTGGTGTGATAGCCTGTTTGAGAGTAAACTCCGCTTTCACATTTTTCTTCCTCCAAGCTCTCACAGCTTCAGCACACGGAGTAGCAGTAACCTCTTGGCTTTCATAGTGTAGGGGAGACCGTGATACGTGCTCGACTACACTAACGGAAACTATCGTCACAAAGCATAAAAGCAAGATAGGAGGGCTCCGACCAAAAGTGAACGAAAAGGGGTCGGGTTGGCTCCCAAATCCGAATGATAAAATCAATATAGAAGATTCCAGCCGGACTCAATACAACGTCCTTAAGACCTACCTCTCCAATAAGCACACGACTCATCGCACCTACAAAAGCATCTATTGTACCAACTTGAGTCATTTCAAACGCAGCAATAATTTATTTCGGAACAGCGGCAAACTTCAAATGGCGGTCGAGTTCCAGTTGAGATTAATTCCCTTGTTGACACAAAGTGTTCCAATCTTGGAGAGCAAGTCAAGGCTAGGCCAAGTCTCGCTCCCACAACGGATCTTCCCAATCCGGAATACAAGAGATTCAATAACAACGAAGCCGGATCAGATTTTGCAAGCGATGTATTTTAAAATCACGGAAACGACGGTTCGCAAAAGCCTCCACAAACTCAAGCAAGAATCGATAAAGATGAAGAGATTACCCAACCAAGAACATCAATCACACAAGATAGGTGGGAGATTCACTCTCTCCACGGAACCACCGGCATCACACCGAATGGGGCTTCAATCCTTCTTCCTCGGAGTCGCACCGAAGGAAGCCATGCCGGCGTCGCACCGAAGAGGGGAGGAAGGAAGCAAGGGGGGCGGCTTCACACCACAAGGCCGGCGGCTTGGAATCTCTCCATGGCCGAATTTCTCCTAGGGAGTTTCTTTGGATTCAAATTCTTCTTCTTCTCTATTAATTCTCATAAAGAGGTCTCCTTATATAGGAGTTACAAACACATAGGAGTTACGACAAGCCCTTAACCATCCATGATGGAGATGTAATCTCATCCATCTGTATGGTTAAGTACACACCACAAACTATGAAATGTCCAAAAAATAAAAATTACATAACATTTATGAATATAAAATTATCATCCAAACATGGAATAATTTTATATTCATCAATATAAAATAAAAGTGCATGAAATAACGTAATTAATTATTCACGGCGGATTTGGCACACCGCGGGCGGAGGTTGTAATGCGGTCTTCCTTCAGCATCATCACGACACCTAAGATCTTTGTGTCGTTGTGCCTCGACAACCGGGTCATCATCAAGTAGTGGCGGAGGGGCCGCGACATCATTTCATCTCCACTGACGACCTCCCATAATTCCTCGCCCAGAAGATAGCTTTCTATACACAACTTCTACTTTTTAAAGTTAGTCGATGTAAGAAGCTCGATTCTAAGACCTCTTGCGAAACCACCTTCCAATGCACTAATCCTAGTTCACTTAGAGCCCCAGAAGCAATAAAGCAAACTGACGGTTGATCACTTCTCAGCCTCTGCTCCTTCTGATACCATGTAAAAATTTGTAATTTGCAAAAAATAGGAAACCAGACGCACGAACACTCAACCAATCTGAGATCAAGTAAGTCAGATGCAAACAGAAGAGCAAGTATCTTGTACTATCAATAAATTTACAAGACGAGGCATACATGGCGAGACAAGATTTGTTGATCTACCTGATAGAAGCAGAAAAAATACAAGGCAAGAAACTAGTCATGCGGACTCAAAGAGTAACTGCTGGCTCTACTGCTACACTACGGAGTCCGCTGAATCTGCTAAGTCGCCAAACTGCAACCTAGCCGCGTGGACTGCCAATTATTCCAAAGTTGAACTCTGTCCACCGATCTGCAAGCCTCCTAACTGTATGGTTGCTTTACCACCAGATCACGCGAACTGCTACTGCCAAACTGAACAAGCCGTCAGAAACGAACAACTTATTGAACTGGGAAAAAGGTTGCAAAAGAGAAGATCGTCTGGTCGCAAGCCGCGACCTGCTGCTAACCGCTGATTACAAACTGCAGAGTCCGTACAGTGACCTAGATGCCATGCATAAGGCAAAGATTTCTCTATCGATTACAAAGATGATAAGATAAGTTACACAATAGAAATTCAGAATAAAAACTCCCTCAAAATGAAGCTCTGAAGACGATGTCGAATCCTTGCAAAGATTGCCTGAAATGCTGCGCAAGAACCGTCTCTTCTTCTCTCTTGAACGTTCTTGGGGCATTTGGAGTTTTTTGAAGGTTGGAGCTCTCTGGATGGAATATACAGGAAATAATACTCCAGGTAATGAAATTCATCTTCTCCACGAAAAAATGAGCCAAATTTATACTTTGCAGCTATCGCGGGCGATACTGGCTATCGCCTACTAGCGATATCATATCTGACTGCCACGTGTCACATGATTCTAAGGATTCTACGAGATGATTCGATCATGGAGATATCTCCGACGATCTCTGATATCGCTTGGCGATACCACCAAATAGTGCACTTGGTCGCTGGATCGTGTGGAACATGGCCTCGTCACGCTGACGTCATTTTCGTTATCGCCCGACGATAGTGGCTATCGCCAGCGATATCTCATTTTCACTTTTGCCATCGAAACTTTTTCCAAACTGTAGGTGACTTTGTTCTCATTCTGGAATGGGGTGGCACTTTCCGTAACTCTTCCCGGATTGAAAGTTATATTCGTTTGAAGTTTAGCACACAAAACTCATCCTTTTGTTTTTTTCTAAATTGTGCACACCCTTGGATCATGCTCATGATCGAGGACTTGTCTCCTCATTTAATATGTACAGCCTACACACTATAAACACACAAAAGACTAGATCAAATATATCACGATATTTTTTATTATCAAACCAATAGACGCAGAATGCATGCTCCAACACTAGTATGCCCAGGAATGGAGCTGATTCAGAAGAAGCAATGGAGGTGGTCTGTAAGGGTCGGACTCTTCGAAGATCGAAGAGGACCATCAGACCACCTGTAACAGCCCAAAAACTGAAAGTTGGCAAAGTTTTGGTTGACACGGCCTGGGACACGGGCGTGTCCCAGGGCGTGTTCAGCCGTGTGAGCAGTCGATGATTTTTCGTTCGACGATTTTTTCCTTTCGACGAAATTTGAGGGCACACGCCCTCTAATACGGGCGTGTCAGAGGCCGTGTCCTCTGGGTTCGACGATCATCGAGCATCGAGCATCGAGTGTAGAGTGTCGGGTGAGGACACGGCCTGTGACACGGGCGTGTCACAGGGCGTGTCAGCCTGGTCGACGAACTCAGCCCGACGAATTGAGCTGGGCGTGTCTGGTGCCGTGTAGGGCACACGGCTTGCGACACGGGCGTGTCGCCAGCCGTGTACTTCTTGGGTGAGGAGAAATTTATGTTGTGCAGGTGACACGGCCAGCGACACTGGTGTGTTGGCAGGCATGTCAAGTGACACGGCCAGCGACACGGGTGTGTTGGCAGGCGTGTCAAGTGACACGGCCAGCGACATGGGTGTTTTGGCAGGCGTGTCAAGTGACACGACCCGTGACACGGGCGTGTCGCATAGCCGTGTTCTGGTTTGTATAAGTCGGCTTGACTGCCGCTTATGTGACACGGCCTGTGACACGGGCGTGTCACAGGGCGTGTCAGGACGTGTTCATTGATTTTTGGGGAAATCTGAGCCTTTCATTTTCCTGATCTTGGATCCAAGGGCTATGCTGCCTCCAGGTGGATTAAGGCCGGGACTTGGGGAATAAAAGCCCTTCTTCTTTCTCTTCTTCTTCTTCATCTCATTTCAAGAGAGAGAGAGAGATAGAGAGAGAGAGAGAAAGGGAAAGGCTAAGGGAAGAAGAGAGAACTAGCTGCTGGAGGAGTTGCGGAGTGCGGAACGAAGATCCGAGAGCGGCTTCGTGAAGGGAAAGCTGAGGAGGTGATTTCCATCCGGCTAGTTCATGGCGCCGAAGCGATCTTCGAGGGTAACGATCTCCTTCTTGGACATCGAAGTCCTTTCTTTATGCATGTGCGTGGAATCCTCCACCAAGAGGTGGATCTCGTAAGCGATTCCGTGGTTTAGTTTGTATCTAGAGCCGGAAGTGTAGAGTACGACATAGGCATACTGTGTGAAGCCTATCTGGACGGGTAGTCTGGATTGGTGATGATCATGGGTAAACC
This sequence comes from Platanthera guangdongensis, assembly GCA_039583875.1. Classification (NCBI taxonomy): domain Eukaryota; kingdom Viridiplantae; phylum Streptophyta; class Magnoliopsida; order Asparagales; family Orchidaceae; genus Platanthera; species Platanthera guangdongensis. The sequence continues at coordinate 139,202,311 of CM077156.1, read as the reverse complement.
GGGGAAGACTCCGTGGATTTGATGCTATTAAAAGGTTATGTTAGTTGAATGGTTGTGTTTATTGAATGAATGATATGTGATGTGCAATGGATGGATGGAGGCTTTGACAAAGCTCCTAGTTGTATTAGAGATCATTGGTAGCATGTTCGGGACGCGAGCACCCGACCTGCTACACCACTAAGGTGGGCGATCTAGATAGAGAAGGGATCGATGGGTGGCAGTGTCCGGGAAGCGAGCACCAGGTCTGCTGCACCACATAGTGTGGGTCGATCAGGAATAGGGAGATCGATGGGTGGCAGTGTCCGGGAAGTGAGCACTCGGCCTGTTACACCACTAAGGTGGGTCGATCTGGTTTGGTATTGTGGAAGGTGCCCTGTGGATGGACACTGACGTTTGTGTTGTGGATGTGATTGTTAGTTTGATAAAAAGGATGATTGATGATATAATGCTTGAGGATATGATGCTGAATGATAATGTTGATAGCAATGCATACAGGGAAGGAACCGCTACCCCGGGTAGGGGGTAGGGTCGTTATAATAGGTCAGCAAATACTGACCGTTACTTTGTTTTCTGTTTTGGATTGGACGGTAAATTGTAGGTACGGGTGCTTGAAATGGAATGAGTTGAAAGGATGGGTTGCTGCTAGAGGCCCTCGAAGGCCGTGCGAAGAAAGCGTGGTTGGATTTCATGTGTGACCGGCCTGCATGCCGATGTATGAAAATGTGATTGTGCAAAGAGAAACCTGTAAGGCCTTAAGGTCAGTGTGTGTGTTGTATACATCCCTGGTGTTGATATATAAATGTGGCATTTATATAGAAGTGGGCATTCTTGGCTATGAGTTCATGTTAACGTAAAATGCTGTGCTAGAATGGATTGAGTTAAGGACACGAATAGATTTGATTTCCACAAGTAATTCGGCCATTTGTCTGTGACATATGGCGTGGGGCCCCGGCCGGACCCACTGATATATGCCATGTGACGAGTGGGGGTGTTACACCACCAACTCGTTATAGCAAAGGAAATGTGGTGAGCTTGGTCTCTTGTTTCTTCGCATGCCCTTTAGACGAGCGAGAGCCTTCTAACTTTGAAGACACCACTTGAGTCAAGGAGTGAGATAATGTCATGGATGAGGAGATGGCTTCCCTCAGGAAAAATGAGACGTGGGACCTTGTGCCCAAGGCCAAAGGCATTGCTCCTGTGATATGCAAGCACGTCTATAATCAAAAGAAGAAGGCGGATGGGAGCATCGAGCGGTACAAGGCTCGCCTTGTAGCTCGAAGATTTTCTCGGCAGTACAGAGAAGACTATGAAGAGATGTTTTGTCATGTTACAAAGATGACTTCAGTTCGGGTGGTGATGGCCTTGGCGGCTTGCCAAGGTTAGAATATGTTGCAGTTGGACATAAAGAATGTTTTTCTTTATGGTGAAATAGATAAAGACATCTTCATGGTTCATCCACAAGGATACATGAAAGTCTTTGAATATAAGGGTAGCTAATCACCTAGAGGGGGGTGAATAGGTTTCTTGAGCTTTTTAGTTACTTTTAACCTTTATAAGATTTTACTATGTGTTATGATATGATTGCTGATGCTTTCAAGATTATCACTCAGACGACATAATAGCTTTATAGTGGTTTACTAGTATATGGGTACATCCACTATCCCTCCCGCCTTCCTAACAGAATTTTAGACAAGGCACTTCTCTAAAAACTTGGCTCCTCAGAGATTTCAACACGATCCCACAGGATCACTAAGTCTCCATTAAGACTTACAACACAGGGACACAACCCAACCACTCAGTAATCACTTGATCACCTACCACGGGCACAAATGCCCCCACAACACACGCTGGAAAAACATCCATCTCATACAGATCCAAGTCTGGATCCTACCACTCAGATCTATACCAGATCCTAAACTTAGCCTTTATAACTTAGGCTTACAATACAGATATCACCAAACCTAACTCTCAGCCTTTATAAACTAGGCTTACAACACAGATCTTGAACAGATCCTATAGAATTTGAATAGAAAAGTTATTTTGATTCAAGTGAAATTAATCACTGAGTCAATTTCCTCCTGAGCTGAGTGAATCTCAGCCTTATCTTCTTCACAGCAACAAGAATATTTATACCCAAGAATCTACTACTTGTGCTGGAAGTAACTCAGAACCTTGATTATGATTCTGTTGATGAAAGAGAGAGAGAGAGGAGAGATCTTCTATTAGCTAACCTATTTTGTAGAACACAGATTGCTCTGCCTATTCTTCACGGATCCAGAGATTGATCTTCAAATTCGGCTCGGCTTGGATCTTGAAGCAACTTCTGCTAGGGCTGGTCTTGACGGATTCTTCTTCGTCAAAGAAATCCTCCGATCTTGTTGTGGCAGATGCAGATGTTGATTGTCACAGCTAACTCAGAAACCCTTCAGAATCGTCGATTTTATCTTCTTGTTTCTGCAACAATGGCGGGGGAAGAAGACAAAGTCCCTCTCCTATGTTTTGTAATGAATTGATCTCTCAAAAATTTCTCTCGATCTAGATCACATCTTCTATTTATAATCTCATCATCTAGCGAGCTGATTGACATGTGTCGCTGCTCTAACGACTGATTATATCCTTAGTTTTACAGAATGAGACTGACGACGATGTTAGTAATGAGTTGTAGTTCCTTCTTAGTTATTTTGAACTTTGTTTACTTTTTGTTGACTTTGTTGACTTCAGCCATTCTGGACTTAGAAGATTTCAGATAACTACCCAGGCGTTGAGTGAACAAGCTTTACTCAACATATCTGGACTTAGAAAATTTCTTACTCTGTTAGGCGTTGAGTGAGTAAGCTCCACTCAACGCTTTTTAACTTAGTCAACATTTTGCAACCTTCTGCAACTCTAGGCGTTGAGAGCGTTGAGTGTATAAGCTTCACTAAACATTGTTTTGCCTTCCCTTGATATTCAACCCATTTTGCAACTATAGAGTTGAGAGTGTTGAGTGAACTGGCTTCACTCAACGATTCTGGACTTAGAATAATTCTGCTCTGCATGAAAGCATTGAGAGCGTTGAGTGTATAAGCTTCACTCAATGCTTTTATACTTATCCAAATCTCCTTCTGTCTGAAGGTGTTGAGTGAGCTGGCCTCACTCAATACTTTTTGTCTTTGCTTCTGAAATTTAGCGTTAAGTGCGTTGAGTGAACTGGACTTAGCTGATTTCTCTGTTTCCTCTTAGGCTGACTACATTAGCTTGACTCAAAGCCTTTTGAGCATGTCGTTGAGTGAATTAGCTTCACTCAACGCTTCTGTACTTGGTCAATTTTTTGTCTCCTTTTTTTTGGCTTTGACAGAAACTGCATGGCATTGAGTGAACAAGCTTCACTCAACGCTTCTGAACTTAACTAATTTTTTGTCTCTTTCTTCTATGTCTTTAACATAAACTACATGGCGTTGAGTGAACAAGCTTCACTCAATGCTTCTTGACTTAACCAATTTTCTGTCTTTTTCTTCTATGTCTTTGACAGAAACAGCATGACTCAACGCTTGTGCTATATGGCGTTGAATGAGTTGACTTCACTTAACATCTATGGACTTGGCCACTTTTCTGCCTTGCCAATACTTAAAGCTTCGACTGCCTGCCCTCTCTCAGTACTGTTAGTTGTATGGAGTTGTGTGAACTGGATTCACTCAATGCTTGCGGACTTAGTCATTTTTCTGTGCTGCAACTTGTTGGGCTTTAACTGTCCTGACTTCACTGAGAGCTATTAGCTATATGGCATTGAGTGAACTGGATTCACTCAATGCCTGTGGACTTAGTCCTTTTTTATTCACTATCGCAGGCTTCTGGTTCATCTGGCATTGAGTGAGCTTGTTTCACTTAACTCCTATGGACTTAGGTAATTTCCTGCCTTTTCAGTCAGCTTCTTTTAGTCTACCTATCAATGTCACTTGGATCACCTGTCCAAACAATATGACATAGACTAACCTGCATGCATGAACTTAAACATACATCAAATACAACTATGTGTATATCATTGAATTGTTTGACTTCTTACAAATCTAGGACATTGGGATCAATGGACCCAGCAATCTCCCCCTATTTGAAGAAGTCAAAACACCACTTGACCTTTGTCAATGATATACACTAATATATGCAGCAACAGTATACACCAACTTATAACATAAGATAGTTAAGAGTTACCACTCCCCCCTTTTATTGTTAGTGGAGTGAGCATCACTTACTCCCCATGCTTTGCTGCAAGGTTCACCTTTTCCCCTTGTATGAGAACACCATCTACTCCCCCTGTTATGTTGCATTAACACCTAGTCACCTTCTTCCCCTTTTTGTCTTCTTCAGACAAAGGGAAAAGTTTGCCATCTGTGATTATCTTCTCCAATTCCTGATTACAGATAATCAACTGGTGCAGAACTTGCTCCCCCTCAACAAGAGGATCTTCTACCAAGACTTCAGACATTCCATCCTTGATACCATTTTTTGTCTTCACAACCTGTAAAATGATGTAGTTCCTGCAACAAAATAACAAGAAGAGCAACTGAAGCTACACCAAGTTCAATATACCCAACTCAAACTTGAAGGTGTTAAACTTTGCTTCATCTAGTGGCTTGGTGAAGATATCAACCACTTGCTTGTCTGTTGGGATAAACTTAAGACTAATATCCTCACATTCCACATGCTCTCTTATAAAGTGATATCTAATCTCTATGTGCTTAGTTCTGCTATGTGAGATAAGATATCTAGCTATAAAGATTGCACTAGTAGAGTCACAGAATAAAGAACTTCTACTTAACTGAATGTTATAATCCTGAATTTGATGTTGTATCCACAACAACTATGCATAGCAGCTCCCTGCAGCTATATATTCTGATTCTGCGATAGAAATAGAAACACTTGTTGCTTATTATTGCTCCATGATACTAGTCTTTTTCCCAGAAACTAATAGGAGCCTGATGTACTTTTCCTTTCTTCTCTGCAGCCTACAAAGTCTGCATCTAAAAAGCCTATTAGTTCAAAATCCCTATTTTTAGGGTACCAAAGGCCAAGATCTTATGTGCTATTCAGATATCTCAAAATTCTCTTAGCAGTGTAGTAATGAGATTCTTTAGGGCATGCCTGATATCTAGCACAGACACATGTAACATACATAATGTCTGGCCTACTAGCAGTTAGGTATAAAAGGGTGCCAATTATCCCTCTATATAAAGTTTGATCAATAGGTTTCCATGCCTCATCTTTGTCTAAAGACATAGTTGACCCCATGGGAGTTTTCATGGTTGAGGCATTCTCCATCCCAAATTTTTTAATCAACTCGTTGGTAAACTTAAACTGAGATATGAATAATCCATTATCAGTTTGTCTTACTTATAAACCCAGGAAGAACTTAAGTTCACCCATACTGCTCATCTCAAACTTCTCTTGCATAAGTTTGACAAACATTTTGCAAAGGTTGTCATCAGTAGATCCAAAGATAATTTCATCAACATATATCTGGACTAAGATGATATTGCCTTGGATTCCCTTAGAAATAGGATCTTGTCTATCTTCCCCCTTGAGAATTTGATCTCAATGAGGAAGCTAGACAAGGTCTCATACCATGCTTTAGGAGCTTGTTTCAACCCATATAAAGCTTTTCTAAGTTTATAAACAAAATTAGAATGGTTAGGAACAACAAAACCTGGAGGTTGTTCAACATAGACTTCTTCCTTCAAGTCTCCATTCAAGAAAGCTGACTTCACATCCATCTGATAGACTCTGAATCCTTAGTATATAACATATGCAAGGAACAATCTAATGGTTTCTAATCTTGCTACAGGGGCAAAGGTTTGATCAAATTCAATACCTTCTTCCTATCTGTACCCCTGAGCTACCAGTCTATCTTTGTTCTTAGTTATAATGTCATTTTCATCAAGTTTATTCCCATAAATCCACTTGGTTCCAATGATATTATGTTCTTGTGGTCTGGTAACCAGCTTCCAGACCTTACACCTCTTAAACTAGCTCAGTTCTTCTTGCATAACTACAATCCAAAACTAATCCATATTTGCCTCTTCAAACTTTTTGGGCTCTACTTGTCACAAGAAACTGTAGTACATTGTTATGTTGATACATCTACTCCTTATCACTATACCTTGACTTGTATTATCAATAATTTGGTGTCCTGGATGATCCTTCAAATGTCTGACTATTGGAGGCAGTCTTCCTTCAACATTCTATGCTCCAAAGTCTCCATCATGTTGAACATCATCCACTTCTTGCATGCCTTGTGCTTCCTATGAAATCCATACACTTTCATCTTTGTCTTGGACTATAGGTTCAACTTCCTTAACAGTCAGTTTGTCCATGATCACTTTTTTGCCTGCAGGACTAGAAAAGAAGCTTGACAGTTTATTGTTAATCATGTTTGATTCATCAAACACTACATTAATTGACTCCTCTACAACTTGACTTATCAAGTTATAGATCTTATAGGTATTACTATGATTATTATACCCAACAAAGATCCATATATAGGACTTAGCAACAAACTTAGTTATATAGTATTCCTTATTGTTAAGCACATAGCATTTGCTCTCCAAAATTCTGATATATGCAAGGTTTGGTTTCTGCTCTTCATTATCTCATAAGGAGTCTTTTTATGGCTCTTGGTGATAGAAGCCCTATTGAGGACATGACAAACAGTATTTACTACCTTACCCCAGAAATATTTTGGGAGAGATGTGTCATTCAGTAATGTCTTTGCAGCTTTTATGAGAGTCCTATTCTTCCTCTCAGCAATCTTATTTTGCTAGGGTGTTCTTGGAGAGGAAAACTCTTGCTGAATCTCAAGTTCGTCACAAAACTTTGTCATGCATTCAGATTGAAACTCAGTTCCATGATCACTTCTGATTCTGACCACAGAACTATTCAATTCATTCTGTATTTGTTTGACAAATATCTTAAAGACATCATGAGTCTCAGACTTTTTCCTTAAAAAGAAAACTCAAGTAAATCTGGAATAGTCATCAGCAACTACAAAGGTGTAGACTTTCCTACCTAGACTATGAACTGACATAGGATCAAACAAGTTCATATGCATGAGGTATAAACTCCTTATAGAGTCTTTGGCTTCAATGCTTTCGAAAGAAGCTTTGGTCTGCTTGCCTTTTTGACATGCAAAGCAAATGCTCTCCTTAGTGCATTTTATGTTAGGACCATTCCTAACTAGCTCTTTACTGAAGAGCTTGTCTATGGTCTTATAGTTTAAATGAGCTAACCTCTTGTGTCATTTGACACAGTGCGAGGCTTTCTCATTTATAACTAGGCAAATGGGAGAGTCTGAATTTACACAAAGAAAATCTAAACAGTACACATTCTCACTCCTAGTGTCTGTTAAGATGACCTCTTGGTCACTTGACTTATTTATGTGACACTCATCCTTGTGGAATGAAATATCATAGCTAAGATCACAAAGTTGACTTATGCTTATTAGGTTGTGTTGCAACACTTCCACATAAGCTACTTTTGTGAAAGTGACTAAGTCATTTGAGATCTTACCATAACCTCTGGTAATCCCTTTTTCTGATCCACCAAAGATTACCATTGGTCCATCATTCACTTGAATGAACTCCCTCAAATTGCTCTTAGTTCCAGTCATGTGTCTGGAACAACCACTGTCCAAGTACCATATAATGGTATGGAAACTTGGACTAACCTGCAAAATATATTTATTTTATCTTAGGACCACAATATTTATTGGGTCCTTGGTGCATGTTAATATCAAAATGAACATGTCTAACAACAGTTTTTCTGACTGGTAGACTAACTTTAGCTCTGGGCACACTAGAATTATACCAACAATCAATGACAAAATGTCCTATCTTGCCATAACACCAGCACTCTTGAAGGTTATACCTTCTTTTCTGAGCTGGTCTAGTGACTGTGTTAACAACAGCAACCTTTCCAGAAGGAACAACGATAGTCTTCTTTAGATTTCTTTTAGCAATTATCTAGCTGAAAGAAAGTCTTTTAGCTGCTTTATTTAGCTTTTTCTGAGTGTCATCAATAGTAGTTTATTTGAAGAAATCATGCTCCTGATAGCATCAGAAACACTCAAATCAGGCTTGTTATAAGACTGACCTTTAGTCTGACTCTTTGCTGATTGAGTCTGATGTTTGACCACTGCCCCATTCTTAAGAGTTAGAGCTAGGACACCAAAGACAAATGGTCCTGGATGGGCCATTCGTATTTCTTCATGAGCAGCTTTGAAGCCACTCATCCCCATTCCTCTTCTCCTTACATTGGAAGATACATTAGTATCCTTCCAGAAAGAATTCTCATTCTTCCAATGATCATACATGGAGTCCTAGTCATACATGTTAGTAGGAAGAATTACCCTCTTAAAAGAAATGGGTGGCTTCACTGGAGCTTTTCCCTTCACTTTGAAAGGGACAGCTCTGATGTTCCCCTTGAATCCAACTCCTCTCTTATTTATCTGAGAGGTGAAGGAGTTAATAATGGTCAACATTGAATTGGGCTTAGAAAAACCTGCCATAATTCTCTTCTCCCTATTTAGCTTTTCTTTTACATCCCTAATAAGATCATTCTTTTACTTTATGGTGTTTATCTGTATAATAGTAATATTCTTCAACTGACTGATTTATCTTATTTTTTATTGCAACATGATTGCTGTCTCAGAATGCTGGGAAACAGCAAGCTGTAGAGATGCAATCTCTTGAGCCTACTTTTTAGTTAGTTGCTTACTTCTTTTGAATGCTTCCAGAAGTTCAGCATATTATCAATCACTTGATTGATATCATTCTCAGATTCAGAATCACTTTCATCCTTAGATGAAGATGCTTCTAAACATGGACCACTCTTATAACTTGACTTAGATGAAGAGCTGAATGGAGATTGTACCTTAGATGGACCAGGTTGATCCTGGCAAGATTCTTTATCTAATCTAGCCATCAACCCAATATAGGCTTCATCTTCATCATCTGACTCTGAGGAGGATGAGTTAATCCAGCTTTTCTCTTTCTTAGCTATAAAGGTTTTCTCCTTTTTACCCTTCTTATAGTGATGGTTTTTCTCATCAGCCTCCATCTTCTTCACAGTACATTCAGCCACAACATGCTCTAGCTTGTTGCAGCAAAAAAAAATAATCTTATTAGAAACATGTTTACTAGGTTTTGTGTCATTTTTGCCTTCCTTGGAAGGTTTCTTCCTGGTTTTGTAGTAGTCCTCCTTGTGTTGTAAGGAAGAAGAAGGTCTGCTCCTCCACCCCTTCTTCTTCATCAACTTCATGAACTGTCTTGGGAAAGCAGCAAATTCCTCATCAGACATATTTCATTCCGATGTTTCTTCATCTGAATCATCAGACTCAGCTGGCCTTCTTGGGAGAGAAGGATTCTTCTCTTTTGCTCCTCTTGTAACTATCTGTCTTGAAGGCCATGGTTAACTCTTTGGCCTGAGCTTTGCTCGTCTTCTCTTCCTCCTTCCTTGTAGTCAGCTGCATTTCATATGATAGCAGCTCTCCAAACAAAGTGGATGGTGGAGTCTCTGCCAGCTTTGTCACTTCTCTAATGACATATATCTTAGTATCCCAGTCTTTAATAAGAGACTTAAGAAACTTATCATTTAACTCATAATTACTAAAGACCTTGCCATAGGTCCTTAGCTCATTTAGAGTTCTGAAAAACCTTTCATAGCAGCTAGCTATTTTCTCCTCTTTGATTTGCTTGAAAGCCTCATACTCTTGATTGAGCATAGACATCCTATCATCTCTAACTTACTCAGTACCCTCCATATATATCACCAGAGTGTCTCACATTTCTTTTGAGGCTTTGTAGTGCACCAGGATCTCAAAAGTAGAGTCATCTATGACACTAACTATAATATTTTGTGCCCTCTTATCCATTGCAGCCAAGATGATTTCATCTTTAGTCATTTCTGCATAACTCATAGGAATCTTTACATTTGCATCAAGAACAGACGCCTTCATTGGAATGAATGGTTCTTCTTGTACTGTAACATAAATCCTAGGGTCTGATGCTTCTAGAAAAAATTTGACCCTTTCTTTCCAGATTCCAAAATTTTCTTTCTTGCATAGAGGAAGCTTCATAGAACCTAGTTCCTTATGATTCTCTCTTGAACCCATACTTAACTTTTCTCATCTACCCTTTGAGATCTACTCAGACTGTTAAGCCTTTCTTGAGCAACCTCCCTCTGATACCACTTGAAAGTCTTTGAATACAAGGGTAGTTAAACATCTAGAGGGGGGTGAATAGGTTTCTTAAGGTTTTTAGTTACTTTTAACCTTTATCAGATTTTGTTATTTATTATGATATTATTGTTGATGCTTTCAAGATTATCACCCAGATGACACAGTAGCTTAATAGTGGTTCCCCGGTATATGGGTACATCCACTGTCCCTCCCGCCTTTCTAACAAAATGTTAGACAAGGCACTTCTCCAACAATTTGGCTCCTCAGAGATTACAACACGATCCCACAGGATCACTCAGTCTCCACTGAGACTTACAATACAGGCACAACCACTCAGTAATCACCTGATCACCTACCACAAGCACAAATGCCCCCACAACACAGGCTAGAAAAATAGCCCTCTCACACAGATACAAGATTGGATCCTACCACTCAGATTTATACCAGATCCTACACTCAACCTTTATAACTTAGGCTTACAATATAGATCTCACCAGATCTAACTCTCAGCCTTTATAAACTAGGCTTACAACACAGATCTTGAACATATCTTACAGAATTTGAATAAAAAAGTTATTTTAACTCAAGTGAATTTAATCACTGAGTCAATTGCCTCCTGAGATTAATGAATCTCAGCCATATCTTCTTCACAGCAATAAGAATAACTATACCTAAGAATCTGCTGCTTATGTTGGAAGTCACTCAGAACCTTGATTCTGATTCTGCTGATGAAAGAGAGAGAGAGAGAGGAGAGATCTTCTATCAGTTACCTGTTTTGTAGAACACAAATTGTTCTACCTCTTCTTCACAGATCCAGAGATTGATCTTCAAATTCGGCTCGGCTTGCATCTTGAAGCAACTTCAGCTAGGGTTGGCCTTGGTTGATTCTTCTTCCGCAGAGAAATCCTCTGATCTTGTTGTAGCAGATGTTGATTGTTGCAGCTAACTCAGAAACCCTTCAGAATCGTCGATTTGATCTTCTTGTTTCTACAACAATGGCGGGGGAAGAAGACGAAGTCCTGCACATCTGTTTCATAATGAATTGATCTCTCAGAAACTTCTCTCGATCCAGATCTCATCTTCTATTTATAATCTCATCATCTAGCGAGTTTATTGACGCATGTCGCTGCTTTAACGACTGATTATATACTTAGTTTTACAGAATGAGACTGACGACGATGACATTAGTAATGAGTTATAGCTCTTCCTTAGTCATTTTGAACTTTGTTGACTTTTTGTTGACTTTGCTGACGTCGGTCATTCTGGACTTAAAAAATTTCAGACAACTACCCAGACGTTGAGTGCATTGAGTGAACAAGTTTTACTCAACGAATCTGGACTTAGAAAAAATTTTACTCTGCTAGGCGTTCAGTGAGTAAGCTCTACTCAATGCTTTTTAACTTAGTCAACATTATGCATCCTTCTGCAACTCTAGACATTGAGAGTGTTGAGTGTATAAGCTTCACTCAACCCTTTTTGCCCTACCTTGATCTTCAGTCCTTTCTGCAACAATGGCGTTGAGAGCGTTGGGTGAACTAGCTTCACTCAACGATTCTGGACTTAGAATAATTCTGATCTACATGAAAGCGTTGAGAGTGTTGAGTGTATAAGCTTCACTCAACGCTTTTATACTTATTCAAATCTCCTTCTGTCTGAAGGCGTTGAGTGAGCTGGCCTCACTCAACGCTTTCTGTCTTTGCTTCTGAAATCTGGCATTAAGTGTGTTAAGTGAACTGGCTTTACTCAATGCTTATGGACTTAGTCAATTTCTCTATTTTCTCTTAGGCTGACTGTATTAGCTTGACTCAAATCCTTTTGATCTCGGCATTGAGTGAACTGGCTTCACTCAATGCTTTTGGACTTGGTCAATTTTTTGTCTCCTTTTCTTTGTCTATGACAGAAACTGCATGACATTGAGTGAACAAGCTTCACTCAACGCTTCTAGACTTAACCAATTTTTTGTCTCTTTCTTCTATGGCTTTGATAGAAACTACATGGCGTTGAGTGAACAAGCTTCACTCAAAGCTTTTGGACTTAACCAATTTTTTGTCTCTTTCTTCTATATCTTTGATAGAAACAACATGACTCAACGCTTTTGGCTATATGACGTTGAGTGAGTTGACTTCACTCAACTCATGTGGACATGATCACTTTTCTGCCTTGCCAATACTTAAAGCTTTGACTGTCTGCCCTCTCTCAGCGATGTTAGTTGTATGGCGTTAAGTGAACTGACTTCACTCAACGCCTGTGGACTTAGTCATTTTTTACGATGCAACTTGCTGGGCTTTGACTTTCTTGACTTCACTCCGCACTATTAGCTGTATGGCGTTGAGTGAACTGGCTTCACTCAATTCTTGTGGACTTAATCATTTTTCTTCACTGCCACTGGCTTCTGGTTCATCTAGCGTTGAGTGAGCTTACTTCACTCAATGTCTGTGGACTTCGGCAATTTCATGACTTTCTAGCCAGCATATTTGAGTCCACCTGTCAATGTCACTTGGACCACTTGTCCAATCAATATGACATAGACTAACCTGCATGCATAAACTTAAACATACATCAAATATAACTATATATATACTATTGACTTGTTTGAGTTCGTATAAATCTGGGACATTAGGATCAATGAACCAACAATACGTGTCTGAAGATCATCTAGGATATGTCTGTAAGCTCACGAAGGCCCTTTACGGCTTGAAGCAGGCTCCGTGGGTATGGTATGGGAAGATCGTAGAATACCTCCAATTCTGCGGTTATTTTGCCTCTGATTCAGATTTGAGCATGTTCATCAAGAAGAGGGGGATCTTTATATCTGGGTGTTGTTGTACGTTGACGACATGATCATCATGGGAAACTCGAAGGAGGAGGTGGCTATGCTCAGGGCAGAGCTTGCCATTTGGTGGAGAGGAAAGAGAGCGGTATAATCGTTTCTCAAAGGGGCTATGCCGATCAGATCGTTAAGCAGTTCGGCATGCGGGAAGAGAAGAGTAGCTCTACTCCACTTGATGTTGGCATCAAGATTCGATTAGATGAGGGGAGGATACTTCAAGATCCTTTAGTGTTCCATGGTTTGGTGGGGAGCCTTATCTACTTGATGATTACGAGGCCAGACATTGCATATGTTGTAGGCCGAGTAAGTCAGTATTTGGTGGAACCTATCAAGCCTCATCTGATGGCGGCAAGGAACATTCTAAAGTACGTGAAGTCCACTTCTAATATGGGTCTCCTTTATGGGAGAGACATGGGATTCAACCTGCACGGTTACACAGATGCTGATTACAGGGGAGATTCAGATGACTGAAAGTCAACTTCTGGCTATGTCTTTACATGTGGATAAGCGGGTATCTTGTAGTGCAGTAAGAAGCAGGATTCTGTGTCCGTCTCTACTACGGAAGCGGAGTACAAGGCTTCGACCTTGGTAGCCCAGGAAGCCATTTGGCTTAGGAGGCTAGTAGAGGACATCCATGAAGAAGTGCATGGTCCCACTCTGCTATATCTTGATAATAAAAGTGCCCTTAAACTGGTTAATAATCCAGTTTGTCATGCGCGGACCAAGCACATTAAGATTGAGCACCATTTTATTCGGGAGATGGTGTTGGATGGGTCACTTGTGGTTGTACATGCACGGAGAAAGGACAACGTTGCAGGCATTTTCATGAAGTCGCTGACGAATGAGCCATTTACTCGGTTACGGGGATTGCTAGAGCTGGTCTCCACTTCTCATTTCATGGGAGAGTGTTGAAATTTTTGAAGTGAAAGTGGGCGGCCTGGGCAGCCTGAGCAATCTGTCCTCACGGTCTGTCCGGACAGGGGGTGGCGACTAGTCAGGTCAGCATTGCTATGGTTGGCAGTTTGTTCCCTGAGGTAACCAGGCTGATAGGATGGTTATCCGCTCAGTTTGTCAGTTTGTGCATACTGGTTCTAGAGTCCGTCGGCTTTGTGCGGACTAGTCTTTCTAACGTTGGTGCTGTGTTTGCACCTGGGATGGGTGGTGGTGTGTGCTTAGTTCGGTTTGTACCAACTCCAGATTTTCTCAATCCAGGAGGTCGTGCGATTTGCACTGACTACTTTCTTTGTCCGCCGAGCTCGGGAGTTATTAGTCTTGTGCTTATTTGCGAGCTCGGAGTATGCATACTAGAGAAGTGTCTGCGGGTGCATGCGGACTAGAGCTGAGTCCACTTGTGTGCGGTTTTATGGTGTATCTGCGGAGTCTGCTATTGTTGCATTCTTGTCTTGTCTTAGCTATGGTGGCAGGGCGGATAGGATTTCTATCCAGCCTTGGTGGTTGGCAGTTTGGCTATCTGCGGTTGTGCGGATACTCTCCGTACTTGCTGCGAGATAGGGTGGTGATTCTATCGGCTAGGGCGGTGATCACACTCCTCTTTGTGCCTATAAATAAGACCTCTGTCACATCAATAATACACACCGAATGAACAATAAATGAGCTCGGGTAGTTGCTGCGGTTAGGATTTTCTATTCGCATGGTTTGAATAGTTTGACTGAATTGTGTTGTGCAGGTTGTGTGGATAGCGCTGTAAATCCAGGGACTTGGTTCTGACTTGGGTCAGGGACAGTGCAGACTCTACGGTTTGCAATCGGCGGTTAGCAGTAGGCCGCGGCTTGCGACCAGGCGGTCTTCCCTTCTGCAACTTGTTTCCCAGTTCAATAAGTTGTCCGTTTCCGGAGGCTTGTTCAGTTCGGCAGCATCAGTTCGCTTGATTTGGTGGTTAGGCGACCGTGTAGTTAGGCGGCTTGCAAATCAGCGGACAGAGTTCAATAATGGAATAACGGGCAGTTCGCGCGGCTAGGTTGCGGTTTGCGACTTAGCGGTTTCAGCAGACTCTGTAGTGTAGCAGCAGAGTCAACGGTTACTCTTTGTGTCCGCGCGGCTAGTTTCTTATCTTGTTTTTTTTCTGCTTCCATCAGGTACATCGTTGAATCATATCTCGCCACGCATGCTTCACCTTGTAAAGATTTTTGATAGTACAAGATACTTGTTCTTCTGTTTGAATCTAGCTTATTTAGTCTCGGATTAATTGTGTGTTCCTGCGTCTGGTTTCCCGTTTTCTGCGAATTACAAATTTTTACAGTTTCCCCCGAGAAGAGATAGTACACTGGCAGGACGTAACCTAAATGCATTGATATAAATCCAAGTAGACTGCAGTACCTTTCATTCATAAATAGCATGCAGTTTCGCACAATCCTTTGTGGCACAGATAACCAATTGCGGGAATTTTACACTTCTCTTAGCACAACGCCTCGCCATATCTGCTTAACAAAACACACGTGCAGTTATATATATGCTTCTGAACAGGGCGGACGGGGTTGGGGCAAGAGGGTCTTATTTTTTGTTCGCGACTCAGACGAAAAAATCGTCCCAAAACAAATGAAAATATGGAAATTGTGCAGCTCATGATGCACAGATTTACTGTGCCCCGCAGTCCCCACAAAACAAGGGGTTTCTCCTATATTTCATTGGCGTCAGACTATTTTTAAGTCCAAGTCACCTATGCTCGGGAGGAGTAGAAGGATCAGTCCTGGAAGGATCATTGATCTGCAGGAGAACCTCGTTTATTTGCGCCTTAGTTGTTATATAGACTGAGGGATGTACATTCAAGTATATATATACATATATATATTTCACTATTATAATCAAAAAAGTTTTCTTTGATGAAACATTCAAAAATATCATTTATGATCTCATTTTTATATTTTAATGATTTGATATATATTATAATCTATTTAAAAAAATAATTAAAGTATAATGTTTATTCAAGTAATTATATTATCAAAAAATAAAAGTAATAATGAAAATTTATTTAAATTCAAAAAAATTTTAGTATAGCTCTTATACTTACTATGGTAGATTGTCATTAGACATGTCAGCGGTCTATTCAAGGAAGGTTGTCATTAGACATATCAGTAGTATTTTCGAGTTGATGACATTAAATCAATCAACTTTATTAAAGTCAAAATTAATATTTTTAGGTCAAAACGTATATTATTTTACAAAATAAAAATTGTAATATTTATGTATATTTTTTTACGATCATTTTGAGTACTCATATGTATATGTTGCGGGCGAAACCCGCCTTGATGGGGCGGGCGAAACCAGTCGTCGGTCGGGTTTCGCCCTCATCCATTTCCTAAATGCGACTGAAGGCCACCCAAGAACATCGAGCCGGGGTGGGCGAAGCCAGCCGTCGGCGCCCGGGTACTATCGCGCCTGGCCGTAGGGACGGAGCCCCGTGTCAGGCACTCGTATATATATAAGGAAATATTGATATTTGGAGGCACACCACAGGTTCAATATTGGTCATTGGATCATGAGAGAGAACATGAGGGAAGAATTTGGAGAGAGATAGAGGAGAGAGAGTGGTCATTAGAGATAACATGGGGGAGAATTTGGAGAGAGAGAGAGGAGGGAGAGGAGTAATTTTTGGGTGGGTGTGACTCACCGGGAGCGCGACATCATGGTCGTGCACTCGCACATCAAATATCGTGCGTATGATTTGATGTGCGAGTGCACGACCCTGATTTCTTTGCTCATGGTGAGCCACGCCCACCAAAAATTACTCGAGGGAGAGGGAGAGGGAGAGAGAGGGGAGTGATAAAGAGAGAAAAAAAACATAGATAAATTAATTTTTATAGATTAAAATTTGTAAAATTTTATAAATAAAAATAGGAATAGTACTTCATATTTTTTCCGGTCATTTTAAATACTCATATGTATATGTTTTAAAAAAAAGATTTTGGATGCGTGCACAACCGTTTATAGGCGGGCGGAGCCCGCAGCGACGCATCGAGCACAGGCGAAGCCCGCCTGAATGCGGCCGAAGGCCTCCCGAGAGCTTCGAGCACAGGCGTAGCCCGTGCGAAGAAGCTTATATATATATATATATATAATATATATATATATATATATATATAATATATAACTTGTATATACAATTTATCCGTGAACAGACAATACCATGGCCCTTCACATAGGCGGCCGCCGACGACCCGGGGCGGCCGGTGGCCGCGAACCCGCAGCCGCCGGCCGCCCCGATGTGAAAAAACGTTACAACAGCGGCGGCTCCGCCACCGCCGCCGTTGTTGCAAAGTTTTTTTGCAATGGGGCGGTCGGTGGCCGGCGAGCCCGCAACCGTCCCATTGCAAAAAAATTTTGAAATAGAGGTGGCGGCCGGCAGCTACGGTCCTCGGCCACCACCCACCCTGGGCTCGTCGACGTCCACGTAGATGAGCCCAGGGAGGCCGGTGGCCGGGGAGCCCGCGGCCGCGGCCGCCCCGCTCCAAAATTTTTTCAAACAGAATCGACGGTAACGCTGGTGTTGTCTGTAATATTTTTAGCATGGGGCGGCCTGCGACTGCGGGCTCGCCGGCGTGGACGCCGACGATACTAGGGCGGCCGGTGGCCGGCGAGCCCGCAGCCGTCGGCGTCCCATGCTAAAAAAATTGCTTTGGTATTGTTTTTGTTAACCGTTGGATTTAATCCAACGATTATTAAGGTAGCGCGGACTTTTTGGAAAATACGCGCGGCGCGTATTTCCAGCACACTGATATATAGATATATATATATATTATATAGCCGGTGGCGGAGCCAGGATTTTAGCATTCACTTACAATCAATCATAATTGCCCTCAACGTGTTTTCATTGCTTGAAATCGCTGAATAATTGACTCATTTTCAACTAATTTGAAGTTGTCTCTCTCAATATAGGTCAATAAGCTGTCATTAAACCATTCATCACTCATTCGGTTCCATAAATGTGACTTGATAATCTTCATTTTTGATAATGCTCTTTCCACTGTAGCTATTGCAACTGACAATAATAATGTCAATTTAATCAATACATGAGGATATGTCATATCCAATTGAACTTAACAAATTGTTTCGCTAGATCGCTAACTCCCGTGAGATTCAAAAATTCAACTCGGGATGATGCATCTAAAATGTAATTTTCAAACTGACTTTGAATGAGTTATAAGCTGCATTTGAGAGAAGTCTGATGGATAGAATTTGGCAAGACACGCAAACTTCTATATATCAAACGTTGCAAATTTTTCACTTGGATCTAAACAAGTCATACAAATCAGTAGCTCTGTGTTGACTTCATTAAACCGATGGTTTAATTCATTCTGTTGCAAATCAATAATGCATAAAAGACTTAAACACAAAAATGATGTAAATTAATTTTTTCTTCTACCATTCGTCTTGATCTTCCCAAAACTTTAAAGTTTACGTCTATTTTTATTACTTCTATCTTATGAATCTCACAAAATAATGTATCTTCTTTTATCAAATCTAATCAACCATCATCTCTAAATTTTTTCAGAGGCTTTTTAGAAATATTGATTAAGTGCATAATATTTACTATATTCTGATCTCTCTTTTGTAACACATGTGATAATTCATTCGTCATTCCTAAAATATGCTTCATTAGATGTTGATTGAATGTGAATTCATATATTTGAACAAAGTTAAAATAGCAGATGCTTCTGAGCTTTTCTTGAGATCTGATCCATCTAATCTTATGTCATTTAGCATATCAACAACTGAATAAAACATAATTATCAGACTCACTAAAGAAGTATAATGTGATCCTCAATGAGTATCTCTAGCTCTTTTGATACTTGTTTCTTGATTTAAAACTTAACCAATATGAAATTCTATATTATCCAGCGCTATAGTAATTCTAGTAATCTCCTTCTCTCTAAGTTTATCTCATCTTTGTAATGAACTCCAACAATATTAGAAATACTACTAACCAAAATAAAAAACATAGAAATTTTACAGTCATTATCTGCTACAAGTACAAGTACTAGTTGTAATTGATGAACAAAACAATGAACATAATATGAAGATTTATTTTCCCTTAATATCAAACTTTTAAGGCCTCTAAATTCTCCCTGCATATTACTTGCTCCATCATATCCTTGTCCATGTAGTCTTGAAAGTGGCAAACCATGAGTAGAGAAGAACATATCTATTACTGTTGTCCAATGCCACAAACACCCAAAATATTTTACATGGGTGTCCCGTGTCCCTACCTGATGGCTGATGTCCAATGTCACAAACTCCCAAAATTTCTGATGTCTTGTGATTGTGAATTAAAAGTTATTAATTCAAGGTTAGCTAGTCACCTAGAGAGGGGGGTAAATAAGTCTTTGAAAATTCCTAAGTCTTTTTGCTGTTTTCTTACTAAGTGTTTAGCTTTCTTTTACTTTCTTCCTAAAGTGATCTTAGAGCTTATCCTTAGTACATATAATATAAAAGAAGAACAAACAACACATCAAAGCACACAAATATTTATAATGATTCTCCAATTGGGTACATCCACTTTCCCTCCCACATTTATAACTTATGTTAGACAAGGCCTAAACTCCTCCAAAATGCTCCTCAAAGCTTACACCTCAGGTCATCGGCCTTACACTCAGGTTCTCTTCAGAACCCTACCTCAGAACCATAAAGGTTCCTACCTCAGAGCCATGCGGTGCTCCTATAACTCAGTGGTCCTCAAACCACCTACATCAGCCTTATCTCTAAGGCCTATAGCTCAGGCTTTTCAGTCCTATAACTTTAGGCACAAGATGTAACGCCCTAAAACTCAAAAGAGCGACGGGAGGCATTTTGGGCCAAATCTGGGATTTGGCAGGAGGCACACGACCTGGGACACGGGCGTGTCCCAGTGCGTGTCAAGCTGGAGTCGACGTTTTGGCCGCGAGGTCGACGATTTGGGGGTCGGCGATCGTCGAGCAGGGAACAAGGCCTGCGACACGGGCGTGTCGCAGGACGTGTCGAGCCCGTGTCGACGATCGTCCCGTGTGGTCGACGAACTTTGCTCGACGAGGTGTCGAGACTTGACACACGGCCCCGGACACGGTCGTGTCCAAGGCCGTGTCGGGGAGTCGTCGAGCTTCGCTCGACGAGGTGTCGAGACATAGCGCACGGCCTAGGACACGGGCGTGTCCAAGGCCGTGTACATCTCGGGTTGGTTTCGGCACCGTGTCGCTGGGGATATACGGCCGACCACACGGCTGTGTTAGGTTGAACACGGGCGTGTCAGGTCAAACACGGGCGTGTGGAATGCCGTGTGTTTCTCGGGACGCGTCGATTGAGACGGCGAATGAGGGACACGGCCCTAGACACGGCCGTGTCGCAGGCCGTGTTCGGCCCAGGTTGAACTTTTCAACTACGGATCGAAGCCGTTCGTTTCTTTAAGTTGGGATCCGATGGCTGGGGGCTGTTCCTGGTGGGATATACCCGGGATTGGGGTTTCAAAACCCTCACTTTCACTTGGGTATTCTCTTTCTAAATCTTAGAGAGAGGGGAGAGCAAAGGGAGGAAGAAGAAGCTTGGATCCGGCCATTGGAGGAGTTTTAGAGCTCCAAATCGCGAGCCGACTCCGGATCTACGAAGGCAAAGGAGGTGCGGTGCTTTTCATCCGCTTAAAATGCTATGGCGCCAAGGAAGAACGCTAGGATAACGATTCTCAACTTGAGCATGTGAAGCTCTCCTTATTTTGCATAGGAAGCCCGCTATTGCGAGTGTGCGGTG
Organism: Platanthera guangdongensis; assembly: GCA_039583875.1. Classification (NCBI taxonomy): domain Eukaryota; kingdom Viridiplantae; phylum Streptophyta; class Magnoliopsida; order Asparagales; family Orchidaceae; genus Platanthera; species Platanthera guangdongensis. Next base: position 139,181,543 of record CM077156.1, on the reverse strand, counting down.
AGTTGGAGGCGTTCCTTCGGGTTGATATGTGAAGTCCCCGTTGTTAGAGTCCGTATGCGTGAACGGACATAGGCATGATGTGTGAAGCCTACCCGGACATGTTGGTCTGGATCGGTGATGTTGCATTGCATAGTGGCCGGAGAAGACTCCGTGCAGTTATTGTTTGTTTTTCGGGTTTTCTACACGGTAGATTGCAACAGGGAACCTTGGGGATTAACTCTATGGTGCACCCGAAAAATTGGGCAGATGCGTGATTCTGCCAAAATTGTGGGCCTGGGAGCCAACTTATGCATAACCGGGTTATGTATTATTATGTGTTCGATTCACGGACTTCGGGGAAACTAAACTCGTGTCGATGACTTTAAAGTGTTGTGGCAAGTGAGCAACGGGTTGAGTGGAACCGTTCCTGCTTTATGCCGGGGGCATAGAGGTCGGGTCTTTACTGTCGATGATATTAAAGTGTCGTGACATAGGCTGTTGATGACATTAAAGTGTCGTAACATCTGCCTAAAAGACCATATTGCTCACGAGATTGGCCGTCCAAAGGGATGGTGGTGAGTCGGCGGACTTTGACCGTGATCACCGAGAATGTGCCCTGAGAGCACGGGGTGTGTGGTCGTGCGTGCCTACGCCTGTGATGTTATGACATTACTATATTGCTGGATTATGCTAATCAAATGCAGGGAAGGAGCATTGCCGCCCCGAGTTGGGGGCGGGGTCATTATAATTTGGTCAGCATTGCTGACCGTTGATTTTGTTTGCCACCGTGCGGTGGTTTGTACTTGCAGGTGCTGTTGGACCAAGAGGTCAATAGTGGGATAAAGCCCAAATTGCGAAGCCGGCCCTCGAAGGCCTATTTGGAGTGTTTACTTGTTTTACTCATGTATGACCGCCTGCGTGCCGTGGTACGGAAGACATGTAACTTTTATAAGTAAATAATTGTAAGGCCTTAAGGCCAGTACTTGTGTATGTACTACATTCCTATTTGGTTTATTAGTGGACATTCATGCGTGTGCTGGGTTCTTTTAATTGCAACTTATAAACTGCTTCCGCTAGAATGCTCTGTGTAGGACGTTATGATTGGTTGGATGGTTTCCTTTGAGTAACCACCCAGTCTGTCTGTGGTATACGGCGTCGGGCCCCGGCCGGACCTTCTGTTATATGCTATGTGACGGATAGGGGGTGTTACAATTTGGTATCAGACTACTAGTTTCGGTCAAGCTTAAAATGAATTCGTGGATGAATTCTTTTTTAAGGGGTGGTGAGCACACGTGTGTGCGTCATCGTTATAACAACAAAGAACCCATGAATGTCCACTTAGGAATGAAAATACACGTGTTTGGGGAACCTGCGTGTTCCTATAATTGCTGTTTGCAATTTTGTTTGGTCACTTAACGGTGTTTTGTACCACTATAGGTGACCAGAAGCGGTGCGGGGCCGTCGGAACGTCGAGTTTCTGAGGCCAGCAGTGCACCGAACAATGCTCCTGCAACACCTCCATCGGCTGAGACCATTCGACTGGTGGCTGAAGCAGTGTTTGTCATGATCAATGCGCAGCCTGCAATGCAAATGCAGCAGCCCGCTCCTGCGATGTAGCAGGTGCCACTTCAAGCAGCGGAGCCTAGAAGGGTGGAACAGGTTGTGGAGGAATTGTTGGTGCCAAGGAGGGCAGCTGAGAGACAGCTCAAGCATGTCATGAGCTTTAATCCTCCTGTGTTCTCGGGGTTGGGAACCGCATCTCAAGCCGAAGACTGGCTCTCCAGGGTGAAGAGAGTCTTGACGGCGACGGAGACGGAGGAGTGGCAAATGACCACCATTGCTACGTTCCTTCTGGATGGTGAAGCGAGATTATGGTGGGAAGGTGTGGAGCTGCACCTATTGAGAGGTAGGCAACTTGTTGATGTCTCGATGGAGGAGTTCTCGAGACTATTCTTGGCTAGGTACCTCCCTTCGACGCAGAGGATAGCGTTGGAAAACGAGTTTCGAAAGTTGGTTCAAGGAGACAGTAGCGTGGACGAATATCTCCACGAGTTTACCCGTCTGAGTCGATATGCTAGCTCCACCATCGCGGATGAGGAGCGTAAGACGAATCAATTCTACAAAGGATTGAGAGATGATTTGAGGTTACTGCTCTCGGGGCCGATGACGCAGGGTTTCTTGACCCTGGTCAACACAGCCCGGTCCTTAGAGAAGGACATGAAGAATGTTCAGGCAAAGAAAAGCTTGGGTGTTAAGAAGTCGGAGTTCAGAGTGCCGAACTCCTCAAAGTCTGTGTTCCAGAAGTGGAACAAGAAAGCTAGGACGTCGGGCCTAGCCCCCTCTGCGGGTGCTTCTGGGGCGACTACGGGTCGGACCCCGGGCACATGTTATAACTGTGGGAAGCCGGGGCATTATGCCCGTGAGTGTTGTAGCGGACGTCCTAAGTCCGAAAGGAAGCCGGGAGCAACATATGAAGAGAAGGGCAAGGCGGTGGAGTCAACCGCGTCCCATTATGCTCCAGCCCAACCAAGGGTGTATAATCTTGGCCTGTAGGAGGCCATCAAACAGGCGGACGTGGTGACAGGTAAAATTTAATATAGCAAGTTAATTTTGTAAATGCTTGTTATGTGCTTATTACATTACCACTGCTTGTTTATGATTTGTTTTGATTTGTGAAAATCCGGCAAGAGCACTCTTCGATACGGGAGCTTCACACTCCTTCTTGTCCGAAGAATTTATATCGCGTATCGGAATACCTTCTTCGATGGCAAAGGACAAGTTGGATGTGTTGTTGCCCAATGGGTGTTCGATGCACGCGGATAGAATCTGCGGTGTTAAGATTCGCATTGGCAATCAAGAGTTCGATCTGCAAGCGTCGTTACTACCGTTGGTGGAGTTAGACGTTATATTTGGCATGGACTGGCTCTCGGAGCAGCAAGCCTATATTGATTGCGGTCTCAAGGAAGTCAAGTTGGGGGTAGGTCGTGGGACGACGTTCACGGGCTTGAAGGGGTCGAGCAGCACGTTGATGTCTGCTCTTCAAGTGGTGAAGGCGGTTCGTGCCGGTGCAGAGCTGTTCTTTACACTAGTGGAGGTTGCAAAGCCGAAGCCCGCGTTGATAGTATATCAGTGGTAGCTGAGTACCCTGATGTGTTCCCCGCAGATCTTCCTGGAGCCCCGCCTCAGCGGGAGATAGATTTCACGATTGAGTTAGTGCTAGGTGCCAAGCATGTGTCACGATCTCCGTATCGGCTAGCGCCTAAGGAAATGGCGGAGTTGAAGGTTCAACTGCAAGAGTTGATGGAACAAGGGTATGTGCGCCCAAGTTCTTCGCCTTGGAGCGCGCCAGTCCTTTTTGTTAAGAAGAAGGACGGAAGCTTGAGGTTATGTATTGATTATTGGGAGCTCAACAAGTTGACGGAAAAGAACAAGTACCCGATTCCCCGGATTGATGATCTTTTGATCAGTTGGTTGGATCGACGGTGTACTCTAAGTTGGATCTCAAGTCTGGTTATTATCAGCTGAGAATAAGGGAGAGTGATATCCCGAAGACAGCGTTCAGTACAAGATACAGGCATTATGAGTTTACGGTCATGCCGTTTGGGCTGACTAATGAGCCGTCAGTGTTCATGGATCTGATGAACAGAACGTTCCGGGAGTACTTGGACCATTTTGTAATCGTCTTCATCGACGACATTTTGGTGTACTCGCAGAGTGAGGAAGATCACTTCAGGCATCTTCATTTGGTTTTGGAGATGTTAAGGAGAAATCAATTGTACGCCAAGTTCTCGAAGTGCGAGTTTTGGCTATCTTCAGTGGCATTCCTCGGTCATATAGTGAGTGGAGAGGGTATCGCAGTGGATCCGGCGAAGATTGTTGCGATACGGGAGTGGCCTGAGCTTTCTACGGTGGCGGAAGTCCGGAGCTTTCTGGGGCTTGCCGGTTATTATAGGCGCTTCATAGAGAACTTCTCGCGGATAGCTTTACCTCTCACTACTTTGACGAGGAAGTAGCAGAAGTTTGTTTGGATGCCGGAGTGCGCGCGAGCTTTTGAGGAACTGAAGTGTCGATTGACCACGGCGCCTGTGCTGAGTTCGCCGAGTGGGACCGAAGGCTTTGAGATTTATAGCGACACTTCGGGCAGTGGTTGGGGTGTGTGCTATTGCAGCATGGAAGGGTGATAGCTTGTGGCTCAAGATAGCTGAAAGTGCATGAGCGGAATTATCCGGTCCACGACTTGGAGTTGGCGGCCGTGATTTTTGCTTTAAAGCTGTGGAGACACTATTTGTACAGTGTGAATGTTGATATCTACACCGATCATAAGAGCCTGAAGTATATGTTGGATCAGAAAGATCTTAACATGCGGCAACGCAGATGGATGGAGTTCCTGGGGACTATACATTCAAGATCCACTATGTGCCTGACAAAGGCAATGCGGTTGCAGACGCGTTGAGTCGTCGGGCCCCAGCTCAAGCCAATTGGCTATCGATGCATGATGAGCGGTTGGTTCGGGAGTTGGAGTCGTTGGAGATCTCTTGCGTGGATAAGCAGTCAAGTGCTGAAGCACTATTGAATTGGATGAAGTCCAATATGACCTGGCTGATCGGATTCGACAGGCTTTGGATATGGATGCCCATATGAAGCAGTTCATGGTAGAGGCTCTGGATGGGTCAAATTCTCAATTCGTTGTGGAGGATGGATTACTTTGGAAAGTGTGGGCAGTTTGCGGGCTGAATTATTGTACGAGGCGCATCATACCAAGTACTCAATTCACCCGGGAGCACGAAGATGTACCGCGATGTAAAGAAAGTGTTTTGGTGGCCGGGTTTGAAGAAGGATGTGGCGCTCTATGTGGCGAAGTGTCAAACTTGCGCCTTGGTGAAGGCGGAATGCCAAAAGCCGGGAGGATTTCTGAAGTCTTTGCCTATTCCGGAGTGGAAATTCGACGACATCACCATGGACTTTGTGCACGGATTGCCAAGGTCGCAAAAAGGGAACGACGCCATCTGGGTGGTCGTAGATCGATTAACGAAGGTGTCGCATTTCATTTTGCATAGGAAAGATGATCCGTGGAGAAGTTGGCGAAACTTTATGTGGAAAACATTGTGCGGCTTCATGGTGTGCCCCGCAGCATCGTGAGTGATCGAGATGGACGATTCGCGTCCAATGATTGGAGGCTGGTGCAACAAATGTTGGGAACAAAGTTAAAATTTAGCACAGCCTTTCATCCGCAAACAGATGGGCAGACCGAGAGGGTCAATAGGACAATGGAAGACATGCTTCGCATGTGTGTCCTGGATTTTGGAAAACAATGGGAAGACCATCTTTATTTGGTGGAATTTGCGTACAACAACAGCTACCAGGCGAGTATTCAAATGGCGCCCTTCGAGGCCCTTTATGGTAGAAAATGTCGCACGTCGTTGTCTTGGTTAGAAACGAGTGAGTCAAAGTTGTACAAGCGCAAGAGGTGGACGATGCTACGTTTGGTTCTCGTATTCGGGAGATTGGGAGAGGTTGCTTGGAGGTGAGAGAGCGAATACTATAATACCAAGCAAAGAAGTGGAGTTCGCTGTGGAGTTGGGTGTACTTTGATTAAGGATTGGGTGTAGACGGGTGTCTCGTGGTCTCGCGATGAAAGCTAAGCCCGAAAAAGCTTGGGCCATTTCAAGGTTCTGGAGCGGGTCGGTGAAGCAGCCTATCGGTTGACGCTTTCGGTGGAGCTTAGTGGTTTACATGATGTATTTCATATATCAGTGCTACAGAAGGCGGTGCAAGAGCCTTCGCAAGTGATCGCAGTAGGCCAAGTGCCGGTGGATGGTGGGTTGACAACAAAGGTCATACCCGTGCGGATTGAGGACTCGGAGGTCAAGCGACTACGCAATAAAGTGATCAGGATGGTCAAGGTCTGATGGGACAATTACGGTCGAGAGGAGCTCTCTTGGGAACGAGAGCAGACTATGCTTGACGAGTATCCGGAGTTGTTCTATTTAGGTACAATTTAATTTTGGTACATGTCTTTCCTTTATGTAATTTCGTGGACGAAATTCTTTTAAGAGGGGGAGAATTGTAACGCCCCGAAACTCAAAAGAGCGACGGGAGGCGTTTTGGGCCAAATCTGGGATTTGGCAGGAGGCACGCGGCCTGGGACACGGGCGTGTCCCAGGGCGTGTCAAGCTGGAGTCGACGTTTTGGCCGCGAGGTCGACGATTTGGGGGTCGACGATCGTCGAGCAGGGAACACGGCCTGCGACACGGGCGTGTCGAGCCTATGTCGACGATCGTCCCGTGTGGTCGACGAACTTTGCTCGACGAGGTGTCGAGACTTGGCACACGGCCCCGGACACGGGCGTGTCTAAGGCCGTGTCAGGGAGTCGTCGGGCTTCGCTCGACGAGGTGTCGAGACATAGCACACGGCCTAGGACACGGGCGTGTCCAAGGCCGTGTACATCTCGGGTTGGTTTTCGACGCGTGTCGCTGGGGATACACGGCCGACCACACGGCCGTGTCAGTTGGAACACGGGCGTATCAGGTCAAACACGGCGTGTGGAATGCCGTGTGTTTCTCAGGACGCATCGATTGAGACGGCGAATGAGGGACACGACCCTGGACACGGCCGTGTCGCAGGCCGTGTTCGGCCCAGGTTGAACTTTTCAACTACGGATCGAAGTCGTTCGTTTCTTTAAGTTGGGATCCGACGGCTGGGGGCTGTTCCTGGTGGGATATACCGGGATTGGGTTTCAAAACCCTCACTTTCACTTGGGTATTCTCTTTCTAAGTCTTAGAGAGAGGGGAGAGCAAAGGGAGGAAGAAGAAGCTTGGATCCGGCCATTGGAGGAGTTTTAGAGCTCCAAATCGCGAGCCGACTCCGGATCTACGAAGGCAAAGGAGGTGCGGTGCTTTTCAGCTGCTTACAATTCCATGGAGCCAAGGAAGAATGCTAGGGTAACGATTCTCAACTTTGAGCATGTGAAGCTCTCCTTCTTTTGCATAGGAAGCCCGCTCTCGCGAGTGTGCGGTGAGTTGGAGGCGTTCCTTCGGGTTGATATGTGAAGTCCCCGTTGTTAGAGTCCGTATGCGTGAACGGACATAGGCATGATGTGTGAAGCCTACCCAGACATGTTGGTCTGGATCGTGATGTTGCATTGCATAGTGACCGGAGAAGACTCCGTGCAGTTATTGTTTGTTTTTCGGGTTTTCTACATGGTAGATTGCAACAGGGAATCTTGGGGATTAACTCTAAGGTGCACCCGGAAACTGGACAGATGCGTGATTCTGCCAAAATTGTGGGCCTGGGAGCCAACTTATGCATAACCGGGTTATGTATTATTGTTTGTTCGATTCACGGACTTCGGGGAAACTAAACTCATGTCTGATTTAAAGTGCGTTTAGGGTGTTGTGTGAGTCAAGTGAGCAACGGGATAGTGAACCGTTCTGCTTTATGTCGGGGGCATAGAGGTCGGTTCTTTACTGTCGATGATATTAAAGTGTCGTGACATAGGCTGTTGATGACATTAAAGTGTCGTAACATCTGCCTAAAAGACCATATTGCTCACGAGATTGGCCGTCCAAAGGGATGGTGGTGAGTCGGCGGACTTTGACCGTGATCACCTAGAATGTGCCCTGAGAGCACGGGGTGTGTGGCCATACGTGCCTACGCCTGTGATGTTGTGACATTACTATATTGCTGGATTGTGCTAATCAAATGTAGGGAAGGAGCATCGCCGCCCCGAGTTGGGGCGGGGTCGTTATAATTTGGTCAGCATTGCTGACTGTTGCTTTTGTTTGCCACCGTGCGGTGGTTTGTACTTGCGGGTGCTGCTGGACCAAGCGTTCGATAGTGGGATAAAACCCAAATTGCGAAGCCGGGCCTCGAAGGCCTATTTGGAGTGTTTACTTGTTTTACTCATGTATGACCGGCCTGCGTGTCGTGGTATGGAAGACATGTAACTTTTATAAGTAAACAATTTGTAAGGCCTTAAGGCCAGTACTTGTGTATGTACTACATTCCTATTTGGTTTATTAGTGGACATTCATGCGTGTGCTGGGTTCTTTTAATTGCAACTTATAAACTGCTTCCGCTAGAATGCTCTGTGTAGGACGTTATGATTGGTTGGATGGTTTCCTTTGAGTAACCACCCGGTTTGTCTGTGGTATATGACGTCGGGCCCCGCCGGACCTTCTGTTATATGCTATGTGACGGATAGGGGGTGTTACACAAGACCCTACTCTCAGAGTGCTACAACACTCCTACAACCTCAGTACCCTTCCAGGTAGCTACCTCAGTGCTCTTCCAGGCACCTGCAGCTCAGTGACACACTTGTCACCTACCTCAGGCCAAAAGGACCTACACTTAGTCTCATCCAAGACCTATAACTCAGTGACACACTTGTCACTTATAGCTCAGTGATTCAACAGTCACCTACCTCAGGCCAAAATGCCCTACCCTTAGGCTGGGAGGACAACCCAACTCTCAAATCCACACTTGGATCCTACCTTAGTACCCCAGCAGGGCACCTACCTCGGTGACTAATTAGTCACCTACAACTCAAGCATAAAAGGCCCTACAGCTCAGATTCAGACAAACTGAATCCTACAGGAAATTAATCAAAGATTGAAATAATGTAAAACATTAACTCAGAGATAAATCTCAGAGTCTATCTTGTTGTACTGAGTAGGTATCAGTCCAGCCCTCTTGCTGTAGAAGGAATTAGTCATCTTCTACAGCTAACTGCTTCTCTGCAGCACTGAAGAACACCTATCTACTGTTGAAGGCTGACGACCCTTCATACGGCTATCTCTTCTTGCTGATTAGATGAATCAACCAACTTATTCTGTACAGAACAAACTTGCTGAACTGGAAAAGCTTCGGCTATCTTTTCTTTGCCTGTTGGCTTGCACTGCTGGACTTGGCTTTCAAACACATCGGAGAAGATGAAGTCCAGTCGCCTCTATTTTTCGTAAACCTAATCCCTCTTTTATCAATTCAATTTTCACTTTTTATATCTATTGATTTGAATCAATGACACTATTTGAGTGTGGGCCCAACCAAGGATGGCGAGCGCCACCTTCCTCAAAAGAAGACAAACAATAACTTTCGGCGCTACTATAGCTTTCATGCAACAACATGAAATACTTTGACTTGTTGACTTCTGGTGATGTCAGCAGTGGTCATCCAGCACTACTGTATCTTCCCCGCAACAGTATGAAATACTTTGACTTGTTGACTTCTGGTGACGTCAGCAGTGGTCATCACTTTCAGGACTTAGAATGAATTCCAGAACTCATTAAGCATTGAGTGATGTTGAATCACTCAACGCGCGCTGACTTGGCGCTTCATTAGAAGCGTTAAGTGAACCTACTTCACTCAACGCTTCTAGACTTAGTAAATTTCTGATGGCTTTGTCTCAGCGGTTCCTTCTCAACTATCTCAGTGGTTCCTTCTCAACAGTCTCAATGCTTCCTTCTTCACCACTAAGACTATCTCCTGTCTCAGCGGTTTGCTGAGACCAACACTTCTCTCAACGCTTTGCATTGAGCTACTTAATTGTCTCAGTGGTTATGCTGAGACTTTCTTCTCAGCTGTCTCAGATATCTCGACGATTTTACCGTAGTCAAATTATTTGACATCCAGCTTACTCTTTCTTGTTCACCTGTCTAATCAAGGACAACCTGCATGCATAAACTTAAGCATACATCAAATACATTATGCCCCTTAGCATGATTGGTGATGCCTCTTCAAATCCTGAGGAACATTGGAGGGCACAATTCTCAACAATCTCCCCCAATTTGAAGAAGGCAGAATACCTATCCATGCTAAGGTGCATCAACACAAAAAGTATCATGATAGGTCTGATGAGACATTATCATGACAACTAGCCATCCCAATATAGGATAACTACCCCTAGATGGTATGGCTTAACACTATGATTGATTAATCAATAGTACTAGTGAATTATGATTATTAACAATGTAATAGTATGATTAACAACAAAGCTTTATTAATCATTAACTAGGTAAACATTATGATTAAGATATACCTAATCATTAACTAATTTTGAGAGCCTTAGCCAAACAATAGTAGGCAAAACTTATGATTATATGATATCTATGAAAGAACTACATATTCATTAATCACAGATATATAAGTAAGAATATCATGCACATTTATCACAACAATATAGTGACGGCCAACTCTTATTAATTTCATGATAGAAATTTGATATTGTTACACCATTGATTTTCATTACAAAACATTGATTAAATATTTAAAGAACCCTAAGTGTTGCAGGATCATATCAGCTCTTCTTTGATGAACTTGAATCAGCATCTTTGGTATCAGCAGCAGCAGCCTTCTTCATGTTTTCAGCTTTGTTCTCGTGCCGTTTGAAGTAAAGGAATGGCTTTGGAATATATCTGGGAGGCATTTTATTAGGGTTGCTCTTCATTACCAGATTTTCTTTGAATACTCTTTCCCTTAGGGAATTTCTTTCCAAATGCTTTATACATTCCTCAGAAGGATATACACTATCAATATTCTTTAAGATTTGTCCATGACTTACCCAAGCATTGAAAATGATGGATTCAGAGGCATCACTTAGCTGTTCATGATCTGGATCATCTCTGTTCTCAGCTTTCCTCTTTGCCATGAACTCTTTAGCCATTTGAGTTCCTTCCCTCTTTCTTCTGGCAGCAAGTTGTGCACCCTATGCAACTCTAGCTTATGATGGGAAGTCTAGGTCCTCTTACCTCTTTTTATCCAGGAGGGGCAGGTACAGTGTCACCCTGGTGCCTTGAATTACATTGAAGGCTTGATCTTCAATAAGAGTTGCTATCTTAGCATGACTGATCTCCCCTTTCTTGCCTTCTTCAGAGATGGTCTTTTGCATTAGGGTGGTGTTGGCTTCAATTTTGCTTGATATAGATTGGAATATTTTCTCATTGTCAGCAAGCAGCTCATTTTTCAGAAGTATTGCCTCCTTCAGAGAGTGGACAACAATAGTGGTGACATACTGATTTACATGATCTGTTGTACCTCTGATCACCTCATCAGTTGCACTCACATAATTCTTGACATATCCTATGTCAGTTGTAGAGAATTTTTGGCTTGTTTCCAAGGATTTCATGAGGGTGGTCAGCTTTATGCCAGCAGTTCCAGCCATATCAAACTAGGTGGTGACCTCTTTGTTTAAGTGAGAGGTTTCTTCTTTACTTTTCATGACTTTAGTTAATAATTCGTCTCTTTGTTTGGCAACTGATTGGTCAATATACTCCTTGAGGGTTGTGTTCCGAGCATCCATGAGTGCTTTGATATGGTTTAGGAGTAACTCATTAGAGATTTGGGTAGTGGGTTGTTTGCTTAATGGAGAAGGTACATCTTTCTAAGCAGGGACCTGTGAAGAATCCCCCTCAACTACAACACCTATAGAAGGAAACATTTCCTTAGCTAAAGTTGTATTAACGCTACTAATTAAGAGGGTATGAGTATTGCCTATAGTAGGTGCAGACTCAACCATTCTGTTGACAACTTGATCCAAAGTTGTCAAATCCATCTGATTATGCTCCCCCTCAGACTGAGCATCCTTCTCTAGGCTTGACCCATCAAGATAAGTATTTAATGCCTTAGGAGGCTCACAGTTATCTTCTGTAGCAGATATATCTTCAACTGCAGCTACATCATAAGTGTTCGATCCCTAGTTGATTTGGGCTAGGTTCACTAGCTTAGGATATGACCCATCATGTATAGCCAGGGTCAAATTTGTGTCCTAGAGTCTAGGCCAAGTCCTTAGAGTCAACTTCAGATGGACTAGCTATTCACAAGACCATCAGAGACTCCAGACTTAGAAGATTTCAAGGCTAAGTTAAATGAGTTCGACGTTCGTCAAACTCAGTTCGACGAAAGGTGTTCTGTGTTCGACGATCTTGAGACAATTCTTTGTGCTGAGCTCGACGATCTTTGTTCTCTGTTCGACGAAGACTGAGATTCTTCATCAAGCCAAAGTCAAGGCAACTCTAGAATTTTTCTAAGTCCATGCTCAGACTTTGTTCGACGAATAGGATTCTGAGCTCGACGAACTTGGAACTCAAGTTCTTAACTTCTCAGGTCGACGAAGTCAACTTCTCAGGTCGACGAATCCAGTTCTTTACTCGACGAACTTCAGACAGACAAGGCAAGGTTTCTGTAATATACAAGATCCGTTATCTGCTCGACGAATTTGATTCTCAGCTCGACGAATGAAGATTGTCTGTTCGACGAAGATTGCAGCAGATTTCCCTGAAGACTATTATCTGGTTGACGAACTCTTCAACATAGCTCGACGAACTGTGAACTCAGCTCGACGATTCCTGTTCTATGTTTGACGATTCCAGACTAGGTCTTCTCCATCTTTCCCGTCCCTTTCTTGGCGATGATTCCTGAATAATTAATGTCAGATCCTCTAGGAATGTTACCGTTAGAACGCGCATTAATCATGGATTATTACATGCCATTTTTCCATGGGACAGTTAGGGAAATCATTGATTGCCGCTTCCTTCTCAAGCCGATTGCAATTACTGCTAAACATTCAAATTTTGAATGTTCCTCAACCAGTAAAGAGTCAGAAAAGAAAAGGATCAAGAACAACAACAAATAGAGATTCCTGACACAAGAACAATCTTACAAAAATCTAAAGTTCTCGACTGTAGCTAGCCTTGGCCAGAGAACAACCTCATCAAGAAGAAGAAGAACAACCAATCACTATCAAGAGTCTTCTTCTGTCAATTCTCAGGACAACTTCAGAAGGACAACAAATTACTCAATCTATCAAAGAAGTTCCTGAACAATTTCTGGCCCAGGCATTCCAGTTCTGAAGACCTATCACCCTGAAGCAGTGCTCCAGTTTTCCTGATACATTCAAGATCTCAGGGGGAGCAAATCTGCTAAAATCAATCCATAGTCTTCTCAGTTGTTTTGAGAAAGAGAAGACACCATCACCTCATTTCCAACTCCTGTACAGGGTTTTAAGTCCCTTCAAAATTATTCCTGGTTGCAAGTCTCCTACCAAAAGATTTGAGGTTTTGATTTTTGAGCACCTGAATAAAAGCACATTGGTGTCAGGCACCTGATCAAAAACCTGAGTGGAATCCTACCAGGGTGGTAGAAGAGTGGATGTACCCAGGTTGGGGAACCACTATAAAATTTCTTGTGTCGTCTGGTTGCCCTTTTTCTTCTGTTGGCTGTGTTCTGTGATTCTATTATTTGTTGTGCTTATTTATTTTAATCTCTGATCTGTTCACTTAGGAATACAACACCAGTTATAAAGAATTTTGTAGGAGAGCACAATACTCTATTCACCCCCCCCCCTCTAGAGTACCTCAGATCTAACATGTACTTTCAATTAGTATCAGAGACAGGTTTGTTAAAAACACCAGGTTGGTTAAAATACTACACCTTAACTGGTTCCACAGGCTAACACCTGAACCAAAGATCCCTCTTGTTAGATCTGTTTGTTTGCTTTCATTATTAGATTTAATTGTTCACGGAAATGGCCCAAAACAAATATTATGCAAGCATCAGACCTCCAGTATGCAATCTTAACAAGTTTGCCATCTGGAAGGCAAGAATCAGATTATATATGAACTCTATTGATGAGGATATTTTTGCCTCTATTTTGACAGGAGTACCTCCAGCACCTGCGGCTTCAACAAGCACCTCTATAAACATGACTGCAGTACCTCCTCCAGAAAATAATGAGGCTTACAAGAAAACCAAAATTGTAGATGCTAAAATAATGAACATCATGGCTCAAACCATGTCAGATGACATATTTTAAAAGGTGGCTGAGTGCACCTCGGCCAAAGCCATTTGGGACTCCCTCAACCAAATGGTAGCTGGTTCTGCAGATGAAAGAAAAGATAGGAGATCAAATCTCATATCTCTGTATGAAAATTTCAAGAAGGATGAGGCAGAATCAGTGGCTGACATGTATAACAGGTTGAGCTCAATCATTAATGAGCTTAAAACCTTGGACAAGGACATCACCTTGACAGAGATGAATGACAAGATATTGATGTGCTTCCCTGGCTCTTGGGGCTCTATATGCAACACAAGGGGGACTATTAATGTCAACCCCAACGAACACCACGCACTCACCGCACACTCGCGGGGAGCGGGATTCCATATGCAGAAATAAAGAGCTTCACATGCTTAAGTTGAGAATCGTTACCCTTGTAGTCCATTTTGGCGCCATGGAAAAACTATACGGATAGAACTCTTCGCAACGAACTTTCCTCCACGGATCCGCTCTCCGATCTCGCAACGGTGCTCCGATGCTCCCGCCGGCGCCGGAATCCTCCTTCTTCTTCCTCCTCTCTCTAACTCCTTGAAAAGAGAAAGCTTGGAGAGAAATGAAGGAATAACTCCCCCCCATCCCGGCCTAAACAGAGCAGGGAGCCATCTGGGCCGTTGGATCTTATTAAAAGAAAACAAACGGCTTGTTGGGTTTCTCTATGAGGATGGCACAACGCTTGTGTAGGCAGCGGAAAAGTAAAACATCAAGAAAACCCAAAAGAGATGGGATCGGGCCATGATAGTTGAATCAAGAAGTTAACGTACAACTAGGCAAAAATTACCTCGGTGGCGTTGAGTCACAACTCAACGGAGATGCTCCAAGCTTCGTATTCCTGCTGGTGGCGAGTTCGAGTTCTACGTGGAATGATGTCCACGTCTCTGCAGAAATCCACACGAGCGGGAGAACACCGATCTTTCCGTCACATGGATAATCGGGAAGAGAGTAACCGCACCTTGCTACACCACAGACTGCTAGGTCCGCACCAGGGATAGCAACATCAGCGACGATCGCCGGAGAGGAGGAGGTCGACAGAGCGATAACGGCGGCGGAACCCTTCCGTCGGCGGGATTCGGGATCGGCAGAGCGAACGAACGGCGGAACACTTCTGTCGGCTTTGATTCGATCAGCACGCACAGATCTTCGGTCAGAGAGAGGATCCCGAAAACCCTAAGTGTGTATTTATACCAAAGGCATAAATAGACTTAGGAATATTGCTATACGCAGACCACCCAGAAAAATAGGGTTCCAGAATCGGCGAGAATCACCTAGCAGATTCGG
This sequence comes from Platanthera guangdongensis, assembly GCA_039583875.1. NCBI lineage: Eukaryota > Viridiplantae > Streptophyta > Magnoliopsida > Asparagales > Orchidaceae > Platanthera > Platanthera guangdongensis. Next base: position 139,166,461 of record CM077156.1, on the reverse strand, counting down.
TGAGAATCAATCGGCGAGAATCACCTAGCAGATTCGATGAGAATCAATCGGCGAGAATCAGTTAGGATCGGCGAGAATCAGTCGGCCATAACTCACAATCAGCGAGAATCACAATCGGCGAGAATCACCCGGATCGGCGAGAATCAGAGTACTAATTCTCGACGATTCTCGTCGATCGGCGAGAATCAGAGTACCAATCCTCGACGATTCTCGTCGACGCCCTCGGTCGACTATTCTTACCAGTCCTTCAAGACAACACTTTGCCCAACCGACGATCCTTTAAGGCAACACTTTGCCCAAACCCCATTCAGGTCGGTGATTGGTAACCTTTACCAACACAGTCAATCATCCAACTTCTCCACATCTCTTATGTGCGACCTGCAGGCTCATATTGCATTGGCAGTGAGATTACATGTTTGACCACTTCTAGATCACCATGGTAACTCCAACAGACTCCCACTTGATCTTGAAAGTATCAAACCAAAAACCTCACAAACAATGAGCGGCATCTAGCAATGCATCATTGCTCCCCAAGCAATAAGAGTTTATAACTCGTAAGCCTTTATGACCAATGTATCAGCGTTGTCTTTGTCCCTTACATCCGGAAAGAACTAGAGGCATGGACCGTGTCACCCTCGTGATAGCCCAATCCAAGTTTCTTGATCCAGGACGGACTTCCAGAGAATGGTGAGTCCAATATCACATATTGACTCAACCAATCATGGCCATGCATTTCTCAGTCCAGTTCCATCAAGGGGCCCATGGATGCAACTCCTGTCATACAGGAGGACAAATCCCATATCTGTTCACACACAAACACCCAAATGATTCGTAACATGCCCACAACCACCCTTATCATCAACCTTTCTCAAGGAGGACTTTAGATGGCATCAAAGCATGCTCTTCCTCATTTGATGAATGTTGTGACTTCAGGTCAAAGGACCACAACACCATTGTCAATTGAGACCTACTCGTGACACGATTGGATGACAATCCACAGAGTAGCCTCAGGTTGGGTCTGTCCAGTACAACCTGTTCACTAACAAGTGTTGGAGTTACCATTGTGATCTAGAAGTGGTCAAACATGTAATCTCACTGCCAACGTGATATGAGCCTGCAGGGTCGCACATAAGAGATGTGGAGAAGTTGAATGATTGACTGTGTTGGTAAAGGTTACCAATCACCGACCTGAATGGGGTTTTGGGCAAATGTTGCCTTAAAGAGTTCGACGAGAATCGTCGAGAGTCGTCGACCGCGGCTCGACGATCGTCGAGAATCGTCGAGAGTGTCGTCGACCGCGGCTCGACGATCGACGAGAATCATCGAGAGTCGTCGACAGCGGCTCGACGATCGACGAGAATCGTCGAGTTTTGTACTCCGATTCTCGCCGATTCTCGCCGACTGATACTCGCCGATTCTGGAACCCTATTTTTCTAGGTGGTCTGCGGATAGCGATATTCCTAAGTCTATTTATGCCTCTGGTATAAATAGACATTTAGGATTTTCGGGTGATATATCTCTGGCAGCTGATCGAACCGAATCCTGCGACGGAAGCGTTCCGCCTTTCCGTTCGTTCCGCCGATCCCGAATCCCGTCGCAGACGGAAGTGTTCCACCGCCGCCGTGCTCGCTCCGTCGACTTCCTTCTCTCCGGCGATCGTCGCTGGTGTTGCAATCCCTGGCGTGGACCTAGCAGTCCGTGGGAAAGCAAGGTGCGGTCTTTCTCCTTCCCGATCTTCCGTGCGACGGAAAATTCGTTGTTCTCCCCTCGTGTGGATTTCTGCAGGACGTGGATATTATTCCACGTAGAACTCGCCACCAGCAGGAATACAAAACTTGGATCATCTCCGTTGAGTTGTGACTTAACGCCACCGAGGTAATTTTTGCATAGTTGTGTGTTAACTTCTTGATTCAACTACCATGGCCCGATCCCATCTCTTTTGGGTTTTTCTTGATGTTTTATTCTTCCGCTGCGTGCACAAGTGTTGTGTCATCCTCACAGAGAACCCAACAGTGGTATCAGAGCCAGGTTTCGGCCATGATTGTTGTATTGGAAGTTTTGTTATTCCAGTGCGTGTAAACCTAGGGATTTAGAAGTGTTCTAAATGTCTAGATTTAGTCTTGGTACCCCGCCAAGAACGTCTGGGTTTCGTGGAAATTTCTAATTGTTAGAAATTGTAGTCTCCTTAGCAGTAACCATCCCTCGGATTTGTTTTGGATTTTGAATCCAACATAGAGAGATGAGCTTGTCTACTGCTTTAAGTTGAGTTGTCTTTGCCTTTGTCCAATGCATGTAAATCTGAGGATTTGGAAGTTTCTGGATGTTCAGATTTAGCCCTTCCTTCTATCAATTGTTGATGGTGTCAGGTTGTGCACATAAGGGATGCATGTGGTTTTAAAAAAAATTGTTTTTCCTTGGATGTGCACATTGATCAAATGTTGATCATGGTTAACTGTCAACCTATAATTAAAATCCCTTCATCAAATATTAAGTGTTCGGATGCCTTCCGATAGATGACACTCTTCCTGCCTCGATCGATGAAGTGTGAGCTTGCCAAAGCAAGGTGCATTAATCTATCTTGGTAAGGGTGCGAGCGGATAATTGTGATATCCCACTGTCGACATCGGGTCCAACTTAACTAGGTGACCTCAAAGGTTGAGTGCCTAGAGGCATAGGGTTGGCATGCACCATATGATGGATGCGAGTAAGGAGTTATTCACCAACCATACAAGAATTTCATGAGGATGCAATTGGCAAGCGTTGCCTACCTAAATAACCGCATCGTGAGAGGAAAGCCAAAGCTGACTCATTGTGTTGGTGAAATACGGATCTTGTCCACTAAGAGAGTAGCTCGCATGAACTCTCCGAATTGTTAGTGAGGGCTATCATTTCGAATAAAATAGTGGGAGTGTTTTAATTGAAGTCCAAATTAAAATAAATTGTATTTGAAATTTTGGTACTGATTTTATTCTGCATAAATTCTTGTAGAATTCCATGGCAAGTGTTTCACACTCCACTTTGTCTCTGAGAGCCATCCTTGAGAAGGATAAGCTCAGTGGGACAATTACATGGACTGGTATAGGAACCTGAGAATTGTTCTCAGGCAAAGTGAAAGCTCTATGTCTTGGAAGAAGAAGCCCCCGAGGTGCCGACCGGGAACTCTTCCCGTGCTGAGAAGGATACTTATAAGAAGTATACTGATGATGCTTTAGATGTCGAATGCCTTATGCTTGCCACTATGAACTCTGAGCTTCAGAAGCAACATGAGAGCATGGGGTGCAAGGAGATTGACGAGCATCTCAAGAAAATGTTTCAAGGGCAGGCTCGTCAAGAGAGGTTCGACGTCACAAAAGCGTTGTTTCAGTGCAAGATGGGAGTTCGAGACTCAGTAGGGACTCACGTACTCAAGATGATTGGGTATATAGAGAACCTTGAAAGGCTGGGTTTTCCTCTTGGTCAAGAGTTGGCCACAGATCTGATCCTGCAATCGTTGCCGGACAGTTATGAGCAGTTCGTCTTGAACTACAACATGAATAAAATAGACAAGACACTGCCCGAACTCCTAGGCATGTTGAGAACTGCCGAAATCAATATGAAGAAGGCCAAGCCTGCCAGCCCCATACTGATGGTGCATAAGGGCAAGGCCAAGGGCAAGGGCTCTAAGAAGACGAAGGTGGGACCTAAGTCATATCTTGAGCCCAAGTCTTCTGCACTGATGAAAAAGAAAGGCACGGTGAAGGAAGGGAAATGCCACCACTGTGGCAAGGCTGGTCATTGGAGGAGGAACTGTCCTTCGTACATTGAAGGTCTGCCGAAATTGAAGGGAGGTATGACTTCCGCTTCAAATATTCACGTTATAGAGATAAACCTTTCTGCTCCTTCATCTTGGGTATTGGATACCGGATGTGGTTCTCACATTTGTACAAATGTTCAGGAGCTGGGAAGGAGAAGATTGTTGAGTAAAGGGGAGGTGGACCTCCGTGTCGGCAATGGAGCAAGAGTTGCTGTTGTAGCCGTAGGGGTTTACCGTCTTTCTTTGCCCAGTGGGCTTGTAATAGAACTAGATAATTGTTATTTTGTTCCGGCCATAACTAGAAACATTATATCTATTTCATGTTTGGACATGATTGGATTTTCTTTTATAATTAAGAACAACTGTTGTTCTATATTTAAGAATGATGTTTGTTATGTTGTAGCCCAATTGTTTAATGGTCTTTATGTTTTGAACTTGGAGCATCTGATCTGTAATGTAGAAAATAATAAAAGACTAAGAAAAATGACTCGAACCCTACATTTCTCTGGCATTGTCGTTTGGGCCATATCAACGAGAAGCGCATATCCAAGCTCCATAGAGATGGACTTTTGGACTCATTTGATTATGAATCATTTGAGCGATGCGAATCTTGTTTGTTAGGCAAGATGACTAAAGCTCCTTTCACTGGTTATACTGAGAGGGTTGCGGATCTCTTGGGTGTTGTACATAGTGATGTATGCGGACCCATGAGTTCCATGGCTAGAGGTGGGTATTTCTACTTTGTTACATTTACTGATGATTTCAGTAGATACGGATATGTGTATCTTATGAAGTGCAAATCCGAGACCTTTGAAAAGTTCAAAGAGTTCAAGAATGAAGTAGAAAACCAGTTGGGTAAAAGGGTTAAAGCACTCCGATCTGAATCGAGGTGGCGAATACCTGAGTCATGAGTTCCGTGATCATCTGAAAGAGTGTGGTATTGTATCACAGCTCACTCCACCTAGAACACCACAACATAATGGTGTGTCTGAGAGGAGAAATCATACTCTGTTAGACATGGTACGTTCGATGATAAGTCATGCAGACTTGCCTGTTTCCTTTGGGGTTTTGCTTTAGAGACTGCTGCAATGACATTGAATCGCGCTCCAACGAAAACGGTTCTGAAGACACCATATGAGCTATGGACTGGGAAGCGTCCTAGAATGTCGTTCATTAAAATTTGGGGCTGTGAGGCATACGTGAGGCGTCAAATGCCTGACAAGCTGGAACCCAAATCGGATAAATGTTATCTGGTGGGATATCCTAAGGAAACGAAAGGGTATTACTTTTACCTACCGTCTGAGGGCAAAGTGTTTGTCGCAAGGACTGGTGTCTTCTTGGAGAAAGAGTTCCCCCTATCAAGAAAGATTGAAAAGGTAGAGCTTGAAGAAGTTCAAGAACCACATGTAGTGAATGAACCGGAATTGGATTCTGAGACAGGACTACAAGATGTTGTAGCTAGAGAACCTGCTCAAGGAACACAAGTCCTACGTAGATCTGGTAGACCGAGGTTTGAGCCTGAGAGATATGGATTTCTCGTGTCTCAAATAGGTAATGTGTTGCTTATGGATCATGATGATGAACCAGCAACCTACCAAGAGGCTATGAATGGACCGGACTCCGACAAATGGCTTGAGGCTATGAAATCCGAAATGGACTCCATGTATGCAAACCAAGTTTGGAACTTGGTGGAACCACCTGAAGGGGTACGACCCATAGGGTGTAAGTGGGTCTTCAAGAAGAAGACCGACATGGATGGGAATGTACAGACATTCAAAGGGCGACTGGTGGCTAAGGGTTTCAAGCAAATTCATGGTATTGACTATGATGAGACTTTTTCCCTGTTGCCATGGTAAAGTCCATAAGGATATTGCTTGTTGTTGCTGTGTATTATGACTACGAGATCTGGCAGATGGATGTCAAAACGGCTTTCCTTAATGGAAACCTCCTTGAGAAAGTGTATATGACACAACCCGAGGGTTTTGTATCCCCAGATGAAGCCACTAAAATATGCAAGCTGAATAAGTCCATTTATGGACTGAAACAGGCCTCTCGAAGTTGGAATCTTCGTTTTGATAAGAAAATCAAAGAGTTTGGTTTCATCAAGAATGAAGATGAGCCTTGTGTTTACAAGCGAATCAGTGGGAGCATTGTTGTCTTCCTGATATTGTATGTAGATGACATACTGTTGATAGGGAATGACATTCCTACCCTGAAAGTTGTTAAGAACAACCTAGGGAACTGCTTTTCAATGAAGGATTTGGGTGAAGCGACTTATATACTCGGTATTAAGATATATAGAGATAGATCGAAGAAGTTGCTGGGTTTGACCCAGAGTACGTACATCGAAAAGGTGTTGAAGCGGTTCAACATGCTTGAGTCCAAGAAAGGATTTTTGCCCATGTCTCATGGTGTGAATCTCTCTAAGGACCAGTGTCCAATATCTTGTGAAGATAAGGACCACATAAAGTTGATTCCATATGCTTCGGCAATTGGATCAATCATGTACGCGATGTTGTGTACTCGACCCGATGTCTCCTTTGCTTTGAGCATGACTAGCAGGTATCAGTCAGACCCCGGTGAGTGTCACTGGGTTGCAGTCAAGAATGTCCTGAAGTACTTGAGAAGGACTAAGGATGTGTTCTTGGTGTATGGTGGAGAGGAAGAGCTCGTTGTAAGTGGTTACACGGATGCCAGCTTCCAAACTGATAGAGACGACTCCAAGTCTCAGTCAGGTTTTGTGTTTTGCCTGAATGGAGGAGCTGTGAGCTGGAAGAGTTCCAAGCAAGAGACAGTTGCTGATTATACAACAGAGGCCGAGTATATCGCCGCAGTCAATGCGGCGAAGGAGGCTGTATGGATTAGGAAATTCATCGGCGAGCTTGATGTAGTTCCTAGCATTGTTGGTCCCGTAGTTCTCTACTGTGATAACAATGGTGCAATTGCACAATCTAAGGAACCTAGATCCCATCAGCGCTCCAAGCATATACTTCGGCGGTTTCATCTTATTCGTGAGATTGTCGAACGAGGAGATGTGAACATTTGCAGAGTGCCGACTGAGGAGAATATTACGGATCCACTAACAAAGCCTCTCGCACAGAGAAAGCATGATGGTCATACTAGATCGATGGGTATACGATACCTAAATGATCAACTCTAGCGAGAATCTTGTGGATTGCATGTAAACATGTATTTTGTTGGCTATTTGTTCATATGATGAACATTGTACCTAGTTTTTCTCTTATAATTAATGGCAAGTTCTTTTATTATGAGTTTTTATATATGATAGTTAAATGTTAACATAATAGATACCCTTAGAATGTTCGCTTCCATGGGACATAAAGTACGTGACTTGAATGTGAGAGCCTATGATTTATTTGAAGCTTCATTCTTAAAGGTCCCTGGTCGAGTATCATCATAGAAGAAAGGGTGATGATGGTACATGAAGACTAGCACGTGTGTTGACTGATGACCGGTTCTCACAGGTCATGATATTGTGATATCAAGTCATCACGTGGGTACTTGTTAGTGAACAAGTTGTACTGGACAGACCCAACCTGAGACTACTCTGTGGATTGTCATCCAATCGTGTCACGAGTAGGTCTCAATTGACAATGGTGTTGTGGTCCTTTGACCTGAAGTCACAGCATTCATCAAGTGAGGAAGAGCGTGCTCTGATGCCATCTAAAGTCTTCCTTGAGAAAGGTTGATGATAAGGGTGGTTGTTGGGCATGTTACGAATCATTTGGGTGTTTGTGTGTGAGCAGATATGAGATTTGTCCTCCTGTATGACAGGAGTTGCATCCATGGGCCCCTTGATGGAACTGGACTGAGAAATGCATGGCCATGCTTGGTTGAGTCAATATGTGATATTGGACTCACCATTCTCTGGAAGTCCGTCCTGGATCAAGAAACTTGGATTGAGCTATTACGAGGGTGACACGGTCCATGCCTCTAGTTCTTTCCGGATGTAAGGGACAAAGGGACAAAGACAACGCTGATACATTGGTCATAAAGGCTTATGAGTTATAAACTCTTATTGCTTGGGGAGCAATGATGCATTGCTAGATGCCGCTCATTGTTTGTGAGGTTTTTGATTTGATTCTTTCAAGATCAAGTGGGAGTCTGTTGGAGTTACCATTGTGATCTAGAAGTGGTCAAACATGTAATATCACTGCCAACGCGATATGAGCCTGCAGGGTCGCACATAAGAGATATGGAGAAGTTGGATGATTGACTGTGTTGGTAAAGGTTACCAATCACCGACCTGAATGGGGTTTTGGGCAAATGTTGCCTTAAAGAGTTCGACGAGAATCGTCGAGAGTCGTCGACCGCGGCTCGACGATCGACGAGAATCGTCGAGAGTGTCGTCGACCGCGGCTCGACGATCGACGAGAATCGTCGAGAGTCGTCCGACAGCGGCTCGACGATCGACGAGAATCGTCGAGTTTTGTACTCCGATTCTCGCCAATTCTCGCCGACTGATACTCGCCGATTCTGGAACCCTATTTTTCTAGGTGGTCTGCGGATAGCGATATTCCTAAGTCTATTTATGCCTCTGGTATAAATAGACATTTAGGGTTTTCGGGTGATATATCTCTGGCAGCTGATCGAACCGAATCCTGCGACGGAAGCGTTCCGCCTTTCCGTTCGTTCCGCCGATCCCGAATCCCGCCGCAGACGGAAGTGTTCCACCGCCGCCGTGCTCGCAAGGTGCGATCTTTCTCCTTCCCGATCTTCCGTGCGACGGAAAATTCGGTGTTTCTCCCGCTCGTGTGGATTTCTGCAGGGACGTGGATATTATTCCACGTAGAACTCGCCACCAGCAGGAATACAAAACTTGGAGCATCTCCGTTGAGTTGTGACTTAACGCCACCGAGGTAATTTTTGCATAGTTGTGTGTTAACTTCTTGATTCAACTACCATGGCCCGATCCCATCTCTTTTGGGTTTTTCTTGATGTTTTATTCTTCCGCTGCGTGCACAAGTGTTGTGCCATCCTCACAGAGAAACCCAACAACAAGTACCCATGTGATGACTTGATATCACAATATCATGACCTGTGAGAACCCGGTCATCAGTCAGCGCACGTGCTAGCCTTCACGTATCATCATCACCCTTAGCTTCTATGATGATACGCGACCAGGGACCTTTTAAGAATTAAGCTTCAAATAAATCATAGACTCTCACATTCAAGTCACGTACTTGATGTCCTATGGAAGCGAACATTCTAAGGGTGTCTATTATGTTAACATTTAACTATCATATAGAAAAAGACCATAATAAAGAACTTGCCATTAATTGTAAGAGAAAAACTAGGTATATTGTTCATCATATGAACAAATAGCCAACAAAATACATGTTTACATGCAATCCACAAGATTCTCACTAGAGTTGATCATTTAGGCATCGTATACCCATCGATTTAGTATGACCATCATACTTTCTCTGCGCGAGAGGCTTTGTCAGTGGATCCGCAATGTTCTTCTCAGTCGGCACTCTGCAAATGTTCACATCTCCTCGTTCGACAATCTCACGAATAAGATGAAACTGCCGAAGTATATGCTTGGAGCGCTGATGGGATCTAGGTTCCTTAGATTGTGCAATTGCACCATTGTTATCGCAGTAGAGAACTACGGGACCAACAATGCTAGGAACTACATCAAGCTCGCCGATGAATTTCCTAATCCATACAGCCTCCTTCGCCGCATTAGCTGCGGCGATATACTCGGCCTCTGTTGTAGAATCAGCAACTGTCTCTTGCTTGGAACTCTTCCAGCTCACAGCTCCTCCATTCAGGCAAAACACAAAACCTGACTGAGACTTGGAGTCGTCTCAATCAGTTTGGAAGCTAGCATCCGTGTAACCACTTACAACGAGCTCTTCCTCTCCACCATACACCAAGAACACGTCCTTAGTCCTTCTTAAGTACTTCAGGACATTCTTGACTGCAATCCAGTGACACTCATCGGGGTGTGACTGATACCTGCTAGTCATGCTCAAAGCAAAGGAGACGTCGGGTCGAGTACATAACATCGCGTACATGATTGATCCAATTGCCGAAGCATATGGAATCAACTTCATGCGGTCCTTATCTTCATAATATTTTGGACACTGGTCCTTAGAGAGATTCACACCATGAGATATGGGCAAAAAATCCTTTCTTGGACTCAAGCATGTTGAACCGCTTCAACACCTTTTCGATGTACGTACTCTGGGTCAAACCCAGCAACTTCTTCGATCTATCTCTATAGATCTTAATACCGAGTATATAAGTCGCTTCACCCAAATCCTTCATTGAAAAGCAGTTCCCTAGGTTGTTCTAAACAACTTTCAGGGTAGGAATGCCATTCCCAATCAACAGTATGTCATGTACATACAATATCAAGGAAGACAACAATGCTCCCACTAATTCGCTTGTAAACACAAGGCTCATCTTCATTCTTGATGAAACCAAACTCTTTGATTTTCTCATCAAAACGAAGATTCCAACTTCGAGAGGCCTGTTTCAGTCCATAGATGGACTTATTCAGCTTGCATATTTTAGTGGCTTCATCTGGGGATACAAAACCCTCGGGTTGTGTCATATACACTTCCTCAAGGAGGTTTCCATTAAGGAAAGCCGTTTTGACATCCATCTGCCAGATCTCGTAGTCATAATACGCAGCAACAGCAAGCAATATCCTTATGGACTTTACCATGGCAACAGGGGAAAAGGTCTCATCATAGTCAATACCATGAATTTGCTTGAAACCCTTAGCCACCAGTCGCCCTTTGAATGTCTGTACATTCCCATCCATGTCGGTCTTCTTCTTGAAGACCCACTTGCACCCTATGGGTCGTACCCCTTCAGGTGGTTCCACCAAGTTCCAAACTTGGTTTGCATACATGGAGTCCATTTCGGATTTCATAGCCTCAAGTCATTTGTCGGAGTCCGGTCCATTCATAGCCTCTTGGTAGGTTTTTGGTTCATCATCATGATCCATAAGCAACACATTACCTATTTGAGACACGAGAAATCCATATCTCTCAGGCTCAAACATCGGTCTACCAGATCTACGTAGGACTTGTGTTCCTTGAGCAGGTTCTCTAGCTACAACATCTTGTAGTCCTGTATCAGAATCCAATTCTGGTTCATTCACTACATGTGGTTCTTGAACTTCTTCAAGCTCTACCTTTTCAGTCTTTCTTGATAAGAACTCTTTCTCCAAGAAGACACCAGTCCTTGCGACAAACACTTTGCCCTCAGACGGTAGGTAAAAGTAATACCCTTTCGTTTCCTTAGGATATCCCACCAGATAACATTTATCCGATTTGGGTTCCAGCTTGTCAGGCATTTGACGTCTCACGTATGCCTCACAGCCCTAAATTTTAATGAACGACATACTAGGATGCTTCCCAGTCCATATCTCATATGGTGTCTTCAGAACCGTTTTCGTTGGAGCGCGATTCAATGTCGTTGCAGCAGTCTCTAAAGCAAAACCCCAAAAGGAAACAGGCAAGTCTGCATGACTCATCATCGAACGTACCATGTCTAACAGAGTACGATTTCTCCTCTCAGACACATCATTATATTGTGGTGTTCTAGGTGGAGTGAGCTGTGATACAATACCACACTCTTTCAGATGATCACGGAACTCATGACTTAGGTATTCGCCACCTCGATCAGATCAGAGTGCTTTAACCCTTTTACCCAACTAGTTTTCTACTTCATTCTTGAACTCTTTGAACTTTTCAAAGGTCTCGGATTTGCACTTCATAAGATACACATATCCGTATCTACTGAAATCATCAGTAAATATAACAAAGTAGAAATACCCACCTCTAGCCATGGAACTCATGGGTCCGCATACATCACTATGTACAACACCCAAGAGATCCTCAGTCCCTCTCAGTATAACCAGTGAAAGGAGCTTTAATCATCTTGCCTAACAAACAAGATTCGCATCGCTCAAATGATTCATAATCAAATGAGTCCAAAAGTCCATCTCTATGGAGCTTGGATATGGCTTCTCGTTGATATGGCCCAAACGACAATGCCAGAGAAAAGTAGGATTCGAGTCATTTATTCTTAGTCTTTTATTATTTTCTACATTACAGATCAGATGGTCCAAGTTCAAAACATAAAGACCATTAAACAATTGGGCTACAACATAACAAACATCATTCTTAAATATAGAACAACAGTTGTTCTTAATTATAAAAGAAAATCCAATCATGTCCAAACATGAAATAGATATAATGTTTCTAGTTATGGCTGGAACAAAATAACAATTATCTAGTTCTATTACAAGCCTACTGGGCAAAGAAAGACGGTAAACCCCTACGGCTACAGCAGCAACTCTTGCTCCATTGCCGACGCAGAGGTCCACCTCCCCTTTACTCAGCAATCTTCTCCTTCCCAGTTCCTGCACATTTGTACAAATGTGAGAACCACATCCGGTATCCAATACCCAAGATGAAGGAGCAGAAAGGTTTATCTCTATAACGTGAATATTTGAAGCGGAAGTCATACCTCCCTTCATTTTCTGCAGACCTTCAATGTACGAAGGACAGTTCCTTCTCCAATGACCAGCCTTGCCACAGTGGTGGCATTTCCCTTCCTTCACTGTGCTTTTCTTTTTCATCAGTGCAGAATACTTGGGCTCAAGATATAACTTAGGTCCCACCTTTATCTTCTTAGAGCCCTTGGCTTTGCCCTTGCCCTTATGCACCATCAGTATGGGGCTGGCAGGCTTGTCCTTCTTCATATTGATTTCGGCAGTTCTCAACATGCCTAGAAGTTCGGGCAGTGTCTTGTCTATTTCATTTATATTGTAGTTCAAGACGAACTGCTCATAACTGTCCGGCAACGATTGCAGGATCAGATCTGTGGCCAACTCTTGACCAAGAGGAAAACCCAGCCTTTCAAGGTTCTCTATATACCCAATCATCTTGAGTACGTGAGTCCCTACTGAGTCTCGAACTCCCATCTTGCACTGAAACAACGCTTTTGTGATGTCGAACCTCTCTTGATGAGCCTGCCCTTGAAACATTTTCTTGAGATGCTCGTCAATCTCCTTGCACCCCATGTTCTCATGTTGCTTCTGAAGCTCAGAGTTCATAGTGGCAAGCATAAGGCATTCGACATCTAAAGCATCGTCAGTATACTTCTTATAAGTATCCTTCGCAGCACGGGAAGAGTTCCCGGTCGGCACCTCGGGGGCTTCTTCTTCCAAAACATAGAGCTTTCCCTCTTGCATGAGAAACAATTCTCAGGTTCCTATACCAGTCCATGTAATTAGTCCCACTGAGCTTATCCTTCTCAAGGATGGCTCTCAGAGACAACATGGAGTGTGAAACACTTGCCATGGAATTCTACAAGAATTTATGCAGAATAAAATCAGTACCAAAATTTCAAATACAATTTATTTTAATTTGGACTTCAATTAAAAACACTCCACTATTTTATTCGAAATGATAGCCCTCACTAACAATTCGGAGAGTTCATGCGAGCTACTCTCTTAGTGGACAAGATCCGTATTTCACCAACACAATGAGTCAGCTTTGGCTTTCCTCTCACGATGCGGTTATTTAGGTAGGTAACGCTTGCCAATTGCATCCTCATGCAATTCTTGTATGGTTGGTGAATAACTCCTTACTCGCATCCATCATATGGTGCATGCCAACCCTATGCCTCTAGGCACTCAACCTTTGAGGTCACCTAGTTAAGCTGGACCCGATGTCGATAGTGGGATATCACAATTATCCGCTCGCACCCTTACCAAGATAGATTAATGCACCTTGCTTTGGCAAGCCCACACTTCATCGATCGAGGCAGGAAGAGTGTCATCCATCGGAAGGCATCTAAACACTTAATATTTGATGAAGGGATTTTAATTATAGGTTAACAGTTAACCATGATCAACATTTGATCAATGTGCACATCCAAGGAACAACAATCTTTCCTAAAACCACATACATCCCTTATGTGCACAACCTGACACCATCAACATTTGATAGAAGGAAGGGCTAAATCTGAACATCCGGAAACTTCCAAATCCTCAGATTTACATGCATTGGACAAAAGCAAAGACAACTCAACTTAAAGCAGTAGACAAGCTCATCTCTCTATGTTGGATTCAAAATCCAAAACAAAACCGAGGGATGGTTACTGCTAAGGAGACTACAATTTCTAACAATTAGAAATTTCCACGAAATCCCAGACGTTCTTGGTGGGGTACCAAGACTAAATCTAGACATTTAGAACACTTCTAAATCCCTAGGTTTACACGCACTGGAATAACAAAACTTCCAATACAACAATCATGGCCTAAACCTCCCTCTGATACCACTGTTGGGTTTCTCTATAAGGATGGCACAACGCTTGTGCACGCAGCGGAAAAGTAAAAACATCAAGAAAACCCAAAAGAGATGGGATCGGGCCATGATAGTTGAATCAAGAAGTTAACGTACAACTAGGCAAAAATTACCTCGGTGGCGTTGAGTCACAACTCATCGGAGATGCTCCAAGCTTCGTATTCCTGCTGGTGGCGAGTTCTACGTGCAATGATGTCCACGTCTCTGCAGAAATCCACACGAGCGGGAGAACACCGATCTTTCCGTCGCACGGATAATCGGGAAGAGAGTAACCGCACCTTGCTACACCACAGACTGCTAGGTCTGCACCAGGATAGCAACACCAGCGACGATCGCCGGAGAGGAGGAGGTCGACGGAGCGATAACGGCGGCGGAACCCTTCCGTCGGCGGGATTCGGGATCGGCAGAGCGAACGAACGGCGAAACACTTCCGTCGGCTTCGATTCGATCAGCACGCACAGATCTTCGGTCAGAGAGAGGATCCCGAAAACCCTAAGTGTGTATTTTTACCAAGGCATAAATAGACTTAGGAATATCGCTATCCGCAGACCACCCAGAAAAATAGGGTTCCAGAATCGGCGAGAATCACCTAGTAGATTCGGTGAGAATCAATCGCGAGAATCACTAGCAGATTCGGTGAGAATCAATCGGCGAGAATCAGTTAGGATCGGCGAGAATCAGTCGGCCATAACTCACAATCGGCGAGATCACAATCGGCGAGAATCACCCGGATCGGCGAGAATCAGAGTACTAATTCTCGACGATTCTCGTCGATCGGCGAGAATCAGAGTACTAATTCTCGACGATTCTCGTCGATCGGCGAGAATCAGAGTACCAATCCTCGACGATTCTCGTCGACCCTCGGTCGACTATTCTTACCAGTCCTTCAAGGCAACACTTTGCCCAACCCAACGATCCTTTAAGCCAACACTTTGCCCAAAACCCCATTCAGGTCGGTTATTGGTAACCTTTACCAACACAGTCAATCATCCAACTTCTCCATATCTCTTATGTGCGACCCTGCAGGCTCATATTGCGTTGGCAGTGAGATTACATGTTTGACCACTTCTAGATCACCATGGTAACTCCAACACGGCTCATATCCGCTCAGAAAACTCCAAACCTGGGCCGAACACGGCTTGGCACACGGCCGTGTCCCAGGCCGTGTGCCTCGATCCAGGCACGATCGTCGAACACAGAAAAGGACACAGGTCAGAGACACGCCCGTGTCTCATCTGACACGCCCGTGTCGGATACTCGACACGCCCGTGTGCGGGGGCGTGTCACCTGAAACCGCCACGCCAACCGACACGACCCAACTGAACACGGGTACTGACATGGGTAGGCACACGCCCGTGTCAAAGGACACGCCCGTGTACGTAGCCGTGTTTGTGGCCGTGTCCTTCTCGGGATGAAAATGGCCAAAAACACACCAACCAGACACGGCCTTGGACGCGCCCGTGTCCTAGGCCGTGTACCCCTATAACGATACCAAAAACCCGTTTTTACCCGAACAACTCAAATACCATTTTGGGGGCGTTACAAATCTCCCCACTTAAGGAATTTCGTCCGAAATTAAGTAAAGGGTACACAAAACTAAATAATACCTGAGTGGAATAACTCGGGGTATTCCTCCAACATAGCTTGCTCTCTCTCCCAAGAAAGCTCCTCACGTCCGCAATTATCCCATCGGACTTTAACCATTCGGATATCCTTGTTGCGGAGTCGTTTGACTGCAACATCTTCAATACGTATCGGCTTGACCCTTGTTGTCAACTCATAATCAACCGGTACTTGATTGTCCGCAATGATCTGCGAAGGCTCTTGCACCGCCTTACGCAACACCGACACATGGAATACATCGTGCATCCCACTTAATTCCACCGACAACTTCAATCTGTACGCCGCCTCACCAACACGCTCCAGGATTTCAAATGGTCCAAGGTATCTCGGACTCAACTTCTTCAAGCGTCGAACCCGCGAGACACCCTTGAACGGCTTAATTTTTAGATACACCATGTCGCCAACACTGAACTCCACATTCCTATGCTTGGCATTGTAATACTTTGCCTGTCTGTCCTGAGCGACCTTCAACCTTTCTTGAATCGTACGCACCAATAAAGTGGCGTCTTCCACCGCTTGACGTTTATACAACTTCGATTCACCTGCCTCCAACCAAGACAACGACGTGCGACACTTTCTCCCGTACAAGGCCTCGAAAGGCGCCATTCCAATACTCGCCTGAAAGCGTGTTATTGTAAGCAAACTCCACCATGTACAGGTGATCTTCCCACTGCTTTCCAAAATCTAGGACGCACATGCGAAGCATGTCCTCCAACGTCCGGTTGACCCTCTCGGTCTGGCCATCCGTCTGCGGGTGAAAGGCTGTGCTGAACTTTAGCTTAGTACCCAACAGGCTTTGCACCAACCTCCAGTCATTCGACGTGAAGCGTCCATCTCGATCACTGATAATACTGCGGGGCACACCATGCAATCGTACAATATTCTCCACGTAGAGTTTGGCCAACT
The DNA here is from genome assembly GCA_039583875.1 of Platanthera guangdongensis. NCBI lineage: Eukaryota > Viridiplantae > Streptophyta > Magnoliopsida > Asparagales > Orchidaceae > Platanthera > Platanthera guangdongensis. The sequence goes on along the minus strand of CM077156.1, from coordinate 139,149,781 downwards.
TTTCCACTGGATCTTCCTTCCTGACCGGGATAAAGTGCGACACCTTTGACAACCTATCTACGACCACCCAAATGGTGTCGTTCCCCTTCTGTGACTTCGGCAAACCATGCACAAAATCCATCGATATGTCATCGAATTTCCATTCTGGGATAGGTAGGGGCTTCAAGAAACCTTCGGGCTTTCTGGCATTCCGCCTTCACCAATGCACGAGTACGACACTTGGCCACATAAAGTGTTACATCCTTCTTCAAACCTGGCCACCAGAATAATTTCTTCATGTCTCTATACATCTTCGTGCTCCCCGGGTGAATAGAGTACTTGGTATGATGAGCCTCATACATCAACTCCTCCCGAAGATTATTCGCACTAGGTACGCATAGACGACCGTCCTTCCTTAACAACCCATCCTTAACAGCAAACTGGGAATTTGACCCATCCAATGACTCATCCAAGATCTGCTTCATGCTGTTGTCTTGAACCAAAGCCCGCCGAACTCTATCCGCTAGGTAACACTGCACCTCTGTCCAAAATAGTTTCGCCTCAGCACTTGATTGCTTGTCGATGCAAGATATCTCCAAAGCCTCCAACTCATGGACCAATCTCCCATCATGTACTGATAACCCGTTGGCCTTCGCAGGAGTCCTGCGACTCAACGCATCCGCCACCGCATTTCCCTTCTCAGGCACATAATGTATCTTGAAGGTGTAGTCCCCTAAGAACTCCATCCACCTCCGCTGCCTCATGTTCAGATCCTTTTGGTCCAACAGGTACTTCAAGCTCTTATGATCGGTGTAAATATCGACCCTCACACCGTACAGATAGTGCCTCCAAAGCTTTAGAGCAAATATCACGGCCGCTAACTCCAAGTCATGGACCGGATAATTTCTCTCGTGAACCTTCAATTGTCGTGAACCATAGGCTATCACTTTCCATGCTGTAGCAAAACACAGCCCAATCCACTACCCGAAGCATCATTATAGATCTCGAACCCTTCGGTTCCACTTGACGAACATAAAATAGGCGTCGTGGTCAACCGCCTCTTCAACTCTTCAAAAGCCTGTTCGCACTCCGGAGACCACACAAACTTTTGATCCTTCCTTGTCAACATCGTGAGTGGAAGTGCAATCCGTGAAAAGTTCTCTACGAAGTGCCTGTAGTAGCCAGCTAGCCCCAGAAAACTCCGGACCTCTGCCACTGTAGTCAAAGTAGGCCACTCCCGTATCGCCACTATCTTTACCGGATCCACAGCTATCCCTTCTCCACTGACAACATGACCAAGGAACGCTATAGAGGATAACCAGAATTCACACTTGGAGAACTTAGCATACAACTGACTCCTTCTCAACGTCTCCAACACCATGTGTAGATGATTGTAATGGTCCTCCTCGCACCGCGAGTACACCAGGATATCATCGATAAATACTATCACGAAACGATCCAGATACTCTCTGAACGTCCTGTTCATCAGATCCATAAATACGGACGGCGCATTTGTCAACCCAAATGGCATGACCGTGAACTCGTAATGCCCAAACCGCGTACTGAATGCTGTCTTTGGGATGTCGCTCTCCTTATCCTTAACTGGTAGTACCCGGACTTCAGATCTAACTTCGAATACACCGTTGACCCAACCAACTGATCAAATAGATCGTCAATCCTTGGAATCGGATACTTATTCTTTTCCGTAAGCTTGTTCAATTCCCGGTAGTCGATACAAAGCCGCAAGCTCCCATCTTTCTTCTTAACAAAGAGAACTGGTGCGCTCCAAGGCGACGAACTTGGACGCACATAACCTTGCTCCAGTAACTCTTGCAGTTGCACCTTCAACTCCGCCATCTCTTTTGGCGATATCTGATCGGGGGAGCGTGGACACCGGTTTGGCACCCGGTACCAGCTCTATAGTAAAGTCTATCTCCGCTGAGGGGCGCTCCTGGAAGATCGTCTGGGAACACCTCGGGATACTCAGACACAACTGGGATATTGTCCAACCTAGGCTTAGGCGTCGAAGTCTGCACTAATGCGACAAACAGCTCTGCCCCAGACCGAACTTCCTTAAACACCTGAAGGGCCGACATCAAAACTTTCCCTGACCCCTTCATGCCCGCAAAAGTAATCTCCCGTTCAGTGTTCAGACCCAACTTAACTTCCTTACGGTTGCAATCAATGCATGCACCCTGCTCCGAGAGCCAATCCATACCGAATATTACGTCGAACTCCACTAACGGTAGGACCAACGCTCGCAAGTCAAACTCCTGGTCTCCAATCCGAAGCTTCACTACGCAGACCCTTTCCACGCGCATTGAGCACCCATTAGGCAACAACACATCCAACTTGTCTTTTGCCATCGAGGACGGGACCCCGATGTGCGATATGAATTTTTCAGACAAGAAGGAATGCGATGCTCCCGTATCAAATAGGGCTCTCGTTGGAAACTCAAAGATCAACACAAAGCCTAGCACCAACAAAAGTAAGCTAACAAATACAAACGTAACAACTATGAAAGTTAAACCACTGTAATTTAACTCACACCTGTCACCACGTCCGCTTGTTTTATGGCCTCTTGCAGACCAAGGTTGAAGACTCTAGGCTGGACTGGAGCATGATGGGACGCGGTTGACTCCACCGCCTTCCCTTTCTCCTCATAAGTCGCTCGATGCTTCCTCTCGGACCTTGCACGTCCGCTCCAACACTCACGAGCAAAATGCCCCATCTTCCCGCAGTTGTAGCAAGCTCCTGGGACTCGACCTGTAGTTGCCCCCGACGCATCCGACGAAGGGGCTGAGTTCGAAGTCTTCTGTCTCTTGTTCCACCTGCGAAAACTTGACTTGGCATTTGGCACCTTGAACTCGGGCTTCTTTTCTCCTGGGTCCTTCTTCTCTTGAACTTTCTTCACAACTTTTTCCAACGATCGGGCCGAATTGACCAAGGCTAGGAAGCCTTGCACCTTAGGCCCAGCAAGTAATAGCTGTAGATCGCCGCGAAGACCCCCATAAAATCGGTTGGTCTTCCTCTCCTCTTCCGTAAAAATAGCCCCAGCATACCGACCAAACCGTGTAAACTCGTGGAGGTACTCGTCCATGCTTCTGGCTCCCTGAGTCAGCCCAAGATACTGATTCTCCATCTCCAACTTCAGAGTAGAGGGTACAAATCTGTCTAGGAACAACCTTGAAAATTCCTCCATTGGCACATCAGCAAGCTGCCATCCCACTAAGAGATGAAACTCCAACTTATCCCACCATAGCCTCGCTTCACCCACCAAAAGAAAAGTCGCTATGGTGGTCTTCTGCCACTCCTCAGTTAATGTGGCTATCAAGACCCTCTTTATCGAAGAGAGCCAGTCCTCAGCTTGAGCTGGCGTTCCAACTCCATCGAACCTTGGAGGATTGAAGCCCATTACATGCTTGAGCTGCTTCTTCGTAGCTCTCCTCGGCTCTACCAGATCGATTGCTACGTGCTCCATCACTCTCGGCTCTGCCGCCCTAACCGGTTCTTGCTCATTCGTAGGAGGTGTGCGATGCATTTGCCCTTCGGGTTGGGCATTTATCATCGCAAACACGGCTTCAGCCACCATCCTGATGGTTTCCGCTGAAGGAGGAGTAGTAGGCATGTCTCTAGGTGCACTACTTTCCACCGATTGCGGACGCTCTGACTGACCAGCACCGCTCCTAGCTGCCTAAAGAAGCAAAGACACACGATTAGACGACAACCAAAATGGCAAAAGCAACTATTGGAACACTCAGATTCCACAAAACCAGTGTATTTTTCATTCCTAAGTGGACATTCATGGGTTCTTTTGATGTTATAACGATGACGCACATATGTGCTCACCACCCGTTAAAAGAATTCGCCCACGAATTCATTTAAGCCGGACCGTAACCAGAAGTCTGATACCAAATTGTAACACCCCCATCCGTCATATGGCATATAGCAGAAGGTCCAGCTGGAACCCGACGCCATATACCACGGACAGTCGGAAGGGTTACGTAAGAATAATTAAACTGTCTAATTAAGACAACACGTCCTACACAGAGCATTCTAGCGGAAGCTTTTAAAGTTGAAAGAACCCAAAACTTAAATCCAATAAACGTGAACGTCCACAGTGACACGATAGGAATGAAACCCCAAATACACAGAAAGGGTACATGGCCTAATGGCCTTACAATAGTTCAAATAATAAAAGTGGTTTACATACTTCGGCACGCAGGCCGGCCACACATAATAAAAGTAAAGTACAACTATTCTTTACGGCCTTCTAGGGCCAGCACAGCAACATGGGCTCCAGCCCATTATTTGGCACTCGACTCCGCAGCACCTGCAAGCACATTCCACCATAGGGTGGCAATAAAGCAACGGTCAGCCAAAAGCCGACCAAATATAACGACCCTGCCCCTAACCGGGACGGCGGTGCTCTTTCCCTGCATTTCATTAGCCCAGCTCAACAACAAAGTGCAACTATATATATATATATATATTCGCCACAGGTGTAGGCTCGCACGGCCACACACCCCCGTGCACTCAGGGCACATTAACGGTGAATCCTGACCAATCAGCGTCTTCACCATCATCCCAAAGATGGAAACCATGTGAGCATTTAGCCTTTCTGACCACCGTCTAAGGCTCCCAACTATGCCAACGGCCAGTCCCCTTTTCGGGTCTCTCGCACCGAACCACATAGCCTAGGTACAATTCCACTTGTCCGTTGCTCACGCCGCATAGTCAATTTAAGTCCTACGCGCGGGCCAAGCTTCTCTCGGATCCCAACATTTCCAAACAATCACATAACCCAGTTATGTTCAAGGCCGGTTCCTTGACCGCCAAGTAGCAGAACAACGATTCCGCTCAGTTTTTCGGGTGCGCCTTGAAGCTAACCTCCAAGGATCCCTGCTGCAATCTACCGCATAGAAACCCGAAAAACCCAAAGCACGGAGTCTTCTCCGTCAATCATACAAATACAACATCACCGATCCAGACAATACACGTCCGAGTAGGCTTCACACACAATGCCTATGCCCGTACTTCGATTTCGGGCTCTATATGCAACACAAGGGGACTATTCACGTCAACCCAAGGAACACCACGCACTCACCGCACACTCGCGGGAGCGGGATTCCCTATGCAGAAATAAAGAGCTTCACATGCTCAAGTTGAGAATCGTTACCCTTGTAGTCCGTTTTGGCGCCATGGAAAAACTACACGGACAGAACTCTTCGCAACGAACTTTCCTCCACGGATCCGCTCTCCGATCTCGCAACGGTGCTTCGATGCTCCGCCGACGGCCGGAATCCTCCTTCTTCTTCCTCCTCTCTCTAACTCCTTGGAAAGAGAAAGCTTGGAGAGAAATGAAGGAATAACTCCCCCCCCATCCGGCCTAAACAGAGCACGGGAGCCATCTAGGCCGTTGGATCTTATTAAAAGAAAACGAACGGCTCAGATCCGCTCAGAAAACTCCAAACCTGGGCCGAAACACGGCTTGGCACACGGCCGTGTCCCAGGCCGTGTGCCTCGATCCAGGTACGATCGTTGAACACAGAAAAGGACACGGGTCAGAGACACGCCCGTGTCTCATCTGACACGCCCGTGTCGGATACTCGACACGCCCGTGTGCGGGGGCGTGTCACCTGAAACCGCCACGCCAACCGACACGACCCAACTGAACATGGGTACTGACACGGGTAGGCACACGCCCGTGTCAAAGGACACGCCCGTGTCCGTAGCCGTGTTCGTGGTCGTGTCCTTCTCGGGATGAAAATGGCCAAAAACACACCAACCAGACACGGCCTTGGACACGCCCGTGTCCTAGGCCATGTACCCCTATAACGATACCAAAAACCCGTTTGTACCGAACAACTCAAATACCATTTTGGGCGCGTTACATATGACAGGCGGCAAGGATAATTTATCTAACTACAAGTCCAAGCTAGGACCAAAGGTAATCTTTGGTGATTCAAAGAGTGGCCAGTCAGAAGGATATGGAGCAGTAAAAATTGGATCAGTTACCTTCAAGAAAGTAACATATGTAAAAGGACTCAAACATAACCAAATATCCATAAGTCAATTATGTGATGAAGGTTATCAGGTACACTTTAACTCTATCTCTTGTTCCATTACTGATAATGAAAACAAAACTATTTTAATTGGAATTAGGCAAGGCAACATATATCTAGTAGACTTTGTTTCTGCCACCACTGATATCTGCTTACTGAATTTAACTAATAATCAGAATGATTTATGGCACAAAAGATTAGGACATGTAAACCTTAAGAATATAGATAGGTTATCTAAAGATAACCTTGTTAGAGGTTTACCTTCTGGCCCTACAAGAAGGAAAGCCTATGCAGGGCTTGTCAATTAGGCAAGCAAACTAAAACTAGCTTCAAATCTGTTAATAAGAGTAATTCACCTAAGGTTTTGTATTTGCTTCACGTGGACCTATTTGGACCCATTGCTGTACAAAGACTAGGAGGGAAGTCTTACACTTTAGTGATTGTTGATGACTTCTCCAGATTCAGTTGGGTGGCCTTTCTGAGAACCAAGTCTGATACATTCAAGGTTCTTACAGATTTTCTCAGGACCATACAGATTGAGTTCTCTACTCATGTTGCATTGATCAAAGTGATCATGGTACAGAGTTTGAGTCTCTTCTTATGCATGAGTTCTGTGAGAAGGAAGGTATCAGGCAGTGCTTCTCAGCTCCTAGAACTCCCTAACAAAATGGGTTAGCTGAAAAGAAAAAATAGGACACTCATTGAAGCTGCAGGCATATTATTGGCAGATGCTTACATGCCTCTATCCTTTTGGGCAGAAGTTGTAAATACTGCTAACTATGTCCTGAATAGAAGTTTGATTTATAAACTGAAAAATAAGACCCCCTATGAATTACTCAAAGGGAAGAAACCTAAAATCACATATTTTAAAGTTTTTGGTTGCATTTGTTACATTCACACAAATAACAGAAGATACATTAGAAAGTTTGAGTCTAAGGCTGAAGAAGGGATTTTTCTAGGATACTCCCAAGTAAGCAAGACCTATAGGGTTTTTAATAAATCCACTCTTAAAATTGAAGTGTCTGTCCATGTGTCCTTTGATGAAGCTAACATGTCTTATAAGGAGAAAGAGATTTCTACCAATAGCTTTTTGCAGGAACCACAACTGTGTGAGTCTATGGATGGACTAAACCTTACACATAAGGTGTCAACCCATCCTTCTCCACAGGTTGCTAAAGACAGTGAAGAAGAACTTCAAGTGGAAGTGGTTGAACTTCCTTCAACAGCTAATATCATTCCACAAGAGGAATTAATCACAGAAGTTGTTGCTCAACAAACTCTACCAACTGATCTTGTCACACTTAGAGATCACCCCAGATCTCAAGTGATTGGAGACATTTCAGCATGTGTACAGACAAGGCATCAACTCAACCAAGACTTGATGCATGCATGTTTTCTCTCTCAGATTGAACCTCTCTCCATCCATGAAGCAGAGCAAGATCCCCACTGGATCATTGCAATGCAAGAGGAATTAAATTAGTTTGAGAGATGTAGAGTTTGGGATTTGGTTCCAAGACCTCATAACTACCCAGTTATTGGAACCAAATGGGTTTTCTGGAACAAGCTAGATGCACAAGGAAACATTGTGAGAAACAAGGCTAGACTTGTTGCTCAGGGCTATAGATAAGAAGAAGGAATTGACTATGACCAAACCTTTGCCCCTGTTGCAAGGTTAGAGGCCATAAAGATATTCCTTGCCTATGCAGCCCGCAAGAGATTCAAGGTATATCAAATGGATGTCAAGAGTGCATTTCTGAATGGAGTACTTCAAGAAGAGGTTTATGTGGAACAACCTCCAGGTTTTATCTCTCTAACTCAACCCTCTTATGTTTATCAATTGCATAAAGCTCTCTATGGTTTAAAGCAAGCTCCAAGAGCTTGGTATGAGACCTTAGCAAGCTTTCTTTTAGAACATCAATTTACAAGAGGATCCATAGATAAAACACTTTTCACTAGACATCATAAGGACAAAATTTTGTTAGTACAAATATATATAGATGACATCATATTTGGGTCTACTGATCCCAAATTATGTAAGAGGTTTGCTGACCTCATGCATTCTAAATTTGAGATGAGTAGTATGGTTGAGCTTTCCTACTTCCTTGGTCTCCAAGTGAAGCAGCTTCCTGATGGTATCTTCCTCTCCCAAGCTAAGTATGCTAAAGAGCTTATTAAGAAGTTTGGGATGGGTGATGCCTCTGGAATGAAGACACCTATGGCAACTAATGATGTTGTGGATTCTAATGCACCAGGGAAACCTGTAAATCAGAAAAATTATAGGGAAATTGTTGGATCCCTATTATACCTAACAGCTAATAGACCTGATATAATGTTTGCTACATACCTTTGTGCTAGGTTCCAGTGAACCCCAAAGAATCTCACCTTATTTTCCTAAAAAGGATTTTGAGATATATAAAGAGTTGCCCTACTCTAGGACTCTTGTATCCTGCAGAGTCAGAATTTGAGTTAACTGGATACTCAGATGCTGACTATGCTGGATGTAGAGTCGACAGGAAGAGTACCTCTGGAACTTGTCAGTTCCTGGGTATGAGACTTGTCTCCTGGTTTTGTAAAAAGCAAATATCTGTGTCTACATCAACTGCAGAAGCAGAATATATGGCTGTTGGCAGCTGCTGTTCACAAATACTATGGATACAAAACCAACTCCTAGACTATAGTGTCAACTTAAATAATTCAACACTGTTTTGTGATAATACTAGTGCTATTGCTATAGCACAGAATCCAGTTCACCATAGTTGGACTAAGCATATTGATATAAGACATCATTTCATTAGAGATAATGTAGACAAAAAGAAAATTAACTTGATCCATATTCCTACTGATTTACAGAGAGCAGACATTTTCACCAAGCTCTTGGATGAGAAAAACTCATCTGTTCTTTATAAATCAACTGGGAATGATTAATGGAGAAGAGTTAACTTAGTTTCTGTCTGCATTCGACGAATTTTCTAGAGTTCGTCGAATGGAGTTCGACGATTTAGGGAAAGTTTGAGAGATTCTCGTCGAACGGAGATCGACGAATTCTCTGTGTGGAAACAATTTTTGTCGACCGGAGATCGACGAACTTTGCTTTAGAAGACATTTCGTCGACCAAAGCTCGACGAACTGTGTTCGATTCTTCTGGATGAGATCGACGAATTATTTGTCTATACCTTATTTCGTCGACCTCAGCCCGAAGAATTATTTCTTTTTCGTGGAATGGAGATTGTCGATTCATATTCTGGAAACCAATATATCTAGGTTTTCTTCAACCTCCGTCCCGCGCTTTCAGTTCCTTTGCTCTTGATCGCCGTTTTCTGTGTCTTTCTTGCAGGACATCAATGGCGATTCCAGCAAGCACCTTAGCCGCAATGAAATTCGACACCAGATTCGATATGGACTTTGATTCCTTCCAACATTCTGACCTCATCTTTCTCTATATCTTGGAACTACTAGAAGAAAAGGGTCTCAAGGACTTTATGACCAGAAGGATTAAATTACATGGAACTGAAATTAGAGAATGTGGGAAAGGTACTGATGGCCAAGCACTCCGCACATGACTACATCACTCGCCACCAGTTCCTTATTATGTGTGCAGTGATAAACAAGAGATGTGTCGATTGGGGCATGATTTTCTTTGATTTAATAAAGAATAAGAACAACAAGAAAGAAGTCTGCTTCGGATGCATCCTGTGGATCTTCCTCCAGGAAAAGGCTGGTGAATTAATGGTCTCCCCGACCATCTTCATCAATGCCAGCAAGCGCCTCACCTGCGCCCTGTTTGGCAGATGGGAGAGGACTATCTCCAAGCCCTCCAAGGCTTCATTCTCTTCCATCCCAACTTCTGAGAGCACCAGGGCTGTGAAGGCCACTCCCCACCCTGCAGAAGAGGCTATTCCATCTCCACAACCTCTTCCACAACCTCTTCCCTCTCCTCCTACACCCCAATCACCTCAACATCCTCATGTGTCTACTCCTCTTCCATCTCCACCTCTGGACATCACCAATATTCCTTCCCCATCTTCCACTCTGCAAGCTAATCAACCACCAACACCTCCAGCTTCACCACATGACACACATCTTCCTACACCTCCTTAGTCTCCACTTCCCCTCATTTGTCCTCCATTCCCTCTTTCAACCTACCCACAGACACTTACATCCCAGATGCCACATTCCATCTTCATCACCATCCACTCATCACATACCTACTATTCCACCCTTCATTCCATCTTCTTCTCCTTCCTCCCTTGATTCTACTACCATATCATCCATCATCACAATCCTTACTCCTCTTATCAAATCTCTCATCACAGAGGCCATTACACCTCTTGTGAATTCTCTTAATTCTTTATCTGCCCAGATTTCTGCCCTCTTTGTTGCCCCCTCTTCATTCAGGGGCCTGGCTCCAGGTTCTCCTGAACTCAGGCAGGGGGAGATGCTCTGTGATGAAGCAGCAGCAGACACAGCAGTAGTTTCAGATACAAATGTAGACAGTTTACTAGATTTTGAGTCTGATTTGATTGAATTCATTTATTTTATGGACACTGACAATAACTTAGATGAGTTAGTTGAGCAAATAAAACTTGTTGGTGATTTCTCTCTCAATATCATAGTTAATCTACCAGAATTACTGCAAGCTTTTGACACTGTACATATGAAGTTTCTTCCAGCAGATTTTACTAAGCCACAGTTGGCTATTATTCCCTATACCTCTTCAGTTAGTCCAGCAGTTGCTAAGCAACTCTGTGACAGTTTTGTAGTTCCTGTTGTTGCTCAAACCCCTGTAATTATTCAAGAAGTTTTCTCAGCCCCAGATTTTGTTATGGATGACTCGCCTATGCCTGATCTGGATGTGCTAATACTTGCTGATATTGAATAGGAGAATAAGGCAGCAGCTGAAAGCTCTGTTCCTATTGTTTCTGTTTGCTGTACAGTCTCCTCCTCGCTTGCTACTGAATCTTCAGTTCCCTCAACCTTGCCCCTGCTACAGCAAAAGCTACTATTGATGATAAAGCTCTAAAAGCTTTGGATGCTTTGTATGATAACCCTCAAGATTTTGATTTAGATGATGATGATGATGATTTAGATGAAGATGCTGCAAAGAAGAAAAAAAGCTGATATCAAAGAAAAGAAAGGCTCCTCCTCTTCCAGCTCCTAAGCCTAATCCTACTACAGACACCCCCTACTACATTCTGCATAATGTTGCACCTTATAAGGGAATGCCTGCATGGATGTGATTGTCTAAGAACCAGCAGAAGGAGAAGAAAAGAAGTAGGAGATATTCTCCTCCTCCAGTTCACAGATATAGAAAGGATCCACCACCTCCTCCTCCTCCTGCAGCTGGTGCCTCTGGCTCTAGCTCTCAGAGATCTGCCCCCATGCAAACTTATCAGAGACATTCAGGGAGATCCTCTGGCAGCAGCCAGCAGAGGCATCCATCCTCAGGTAATCAACAACATCATCATCAGCAGCAGCAGCAACATACCTCTAAAGAACAGGAAGCTGACAGTCCAAAAAGGCCATACTCTCCTCCAATTCCATTTGAGGATCCTAAAACTGCTACTACTTGTACAACCCCGTGTTCGCCGAGTAGGTCCTCCAGGCCAAACAAACGGATCAGGTCCCCCGGCCCGCATCAGAACGGCGCGCGGGTTAGTATCAGGTGGCCAACTCGCCCTCACCGACCCCCAATCTAGCTCGCCCGCCATTCGTCGACCGCGGGTCTCGCCCGCCATTCGTCGACCGCGGGTCTCGCCCGCCATTCGTCGACCGTGGGTCTCTCCCACCATTCGTCGACCGCGGGTCTCGCACGCCATTCGTCGACCGCGGGTCTCGCCCGCCATTCATCGACCGCGGGTCTCGCCCGCCATTCGTCGACCGCGGGTCTCGCCCACCATTCGTCGACCGGAGATCCCAGGCCACCATTCGTCGACTGCGGGTCTCGCCCGCCATTCGTCGACCGCGGGTCTCGCCCGCCATTCGTCGACCGGGGACTCGCCCGCCATTCGTCGACCGCGGGTCTCGCCCGCCATTCATCGACTGCAGGTCTCGCCGCCATTCGTCGACCAGAGATCTCGCCAGCAATTCGTCGAACGAAGATCCCAGTCACCAGCCCGCTCCCCTACAGGCGACCTGGCCTCCGGCCCGCCTCGACACGAGCATCGGCGGGTCGCGGCGAGGCGACTCGTGTTTGCCGATCCCCCCAAAGGAGAATGAAGGCGAGCTGACCTCCATATGCCCGGGACGGGCCCAGTGGGGCCCAAAAGTAAAATTACCTGGATGCCCCTCCCGGGGTGCGAATATCTTGTTGGAACAGCGGAGTTTGGCTGTTGGCAGACCCAGCCCGGGGTATTTTGGTAATTTCAGGTCAGTACAGTTCGGTTATTGGCAGTCCATATTCTGAAATCTATAAATAAGACCCAAGGGGTACCCCAGGAGGCACGCTTTAAGTACCCACTTGCTCCAAACTCCAAGTGCTTCCTGAGGGTACCTTAGCTTGGCTTTTGGCTAAGAAGGGGAAGCGCTCTTTGATCTTCCGGGTGTGTGGTGGGTCCTCCCCGCCGAGCCCTTGGGTCCATTATTGTTTCCTTTGTTGTTTTGCTTGCAGGTTCGAAGTAGGTGCACGATCACCCCTTCCCCAAGGGTCGAACTCCACAGGAGATCGAATTTCGGTTTCAACATTTTGGTGCGGTGAGCGTGGAAGGTGATCAGCACAGAAAAGTCCCCAGCGAGCTCGATGACAGGACAAGGATCTGATAGGCCGGACTCGCCCCCCCCCCCCCCCCGCCTCCCGCCACGGTGGGGATGTTTGAATATTTCAGGAGCGAGATACTGAATCTGTTCAAGTTCGCACTCGGCACACGGGCCGAGTGCTCGACACCAGCCGTCCCCATCACTGCCGCCCCAACCCTGGGCGAGGACGCCCCCGGCAGGCGGGCTGGGAAAGAAGTCGCCGAGGAGGGTCGAGGGGGAGAGCTCCCCGGCCGCGTGTTGTTCCCCGGCTCGGCAGGTGGAGGCCAGTTTGGTGAACTGGGCTCGCGAGACGGGCCAGCTCGCCCGACAGGAGGAGAAAGTCCCTTCAGCGACTTGGTCTCTTCAGCCCCGGTTCTAGATGGGTTCAGAGAACCCGAAATGTCTTACTACACCGGGAAGGGAGACCCGGTCCAGCATGTCCAATGGTTCGAGGATGTAATCTCAATCCGTCAGATGTCGGACGGCTTCAAATGCCGACTATTTGCCATCACTCTCAGGGAGAAGGCAAGAGAGTGGTTCCACCAGTTGCCGGCCAGCTCCATCTACTGCTTCGAGGACCTGCGTCGGGGGTTCATGCTTAGGTTCACCACTTTGAAGAAGAGGAAGAAGGAATCGGAGTCCCTGTTCCACATCAAGTAGGGAGTGAACGAGACCTTGGGGAGCTATGTTGACCGGTTCCAGGAGGAGGTCACCCAGGTTCAGGAGATGCCCGGCCACAGCTTGATGATGGCCTTCACCCTGGGGCTGCAGCAGGGGTTCTTTCGGATGGAGCTGAAGAGAGTGCCCCCCCCCTCTCCTATGAGAAGTTGATGGAGAGGGCGGCAAGGGAAGTTGACAGGGAGGCGTCGAACCCGAAATTCGCGCGAAAGCTGGCTAGGTGGGCCACGGAGGAGGAGAAGAAGGCGAGAGGAGGAAAGGTGCGGGAGGAGAGGAGAGTCGAGCCTCGATAGAGGGAGCAGAGTCAGCTCCAGGGGCAGCAGCTCCAGGGGCAGCAGCGGCCCAGATGGAGGGGGCAGGAGCCGGACCGTCGATTGGGCTGGAGGCCCGAGTGGCAGGATCAAGGGGCAAGGAGAGGCTACCAGGGAAGGGATCATCACCAGTGGGGGCAGGGTCAGTTCCGCCCTCCGGGCTGGGGGCGTGAGCAAAGACCTCCCCTCCCAGATCAAGAGGAGGCTATGGTCATAGCCCAAGGCGAGAGAAGGAGAATCATCCGGAGAAGGAGAAGGGAAGTCAGGGTAGAGCTGCCCTACTGCGACTTCCATCAAGAAGAATGGCACGCCACAGCCACGTGCCCTGAGTTCCTCGAGTTGAGGGGGAACAGGGAGCAGCAGCAGCGACAGCAGGGGCACCGGGAGGTGCGGATAGAGGAGGTACTGCCTCGGGTGGAGGAGGATTGGTGTGAAGATCGGGCCGATGTGGGGTCCCGAGGGGGGATCGGGGTGATCCATGGGGGGGTGGGGGTAGAGGCCTCGCGGAAGGTAAGCCTCCATACCATGTACCGCCGGAGCGTTGTCTCCACATCCCAAACCCCACCCCCTGAAGAGAGGATAACCTTCACAAGGGGTGATCTGCCGGATCACGAGGATCCGTTCTACGATGCGCTGGTCATTCAGACAGCCATCGAAAATTTTACCGTCGCCTGGATCCTCGTTAATAATGGGAGTTCCATCAACGTCATCTTCAAGAAGGCGTTTGACGTGATGAAGGTAGAGGCGAAGAGAGTGCTGGCCTCGGATGGGCCTCTGTTTGGGTTCTCGGGGGAGAGGAAGGAAGTGGAAGGGGGAGTGGGGCTCCACGTCTCCATAGGGGGGCAGTCCAGAAAACTGCCGGTTCGTCATCGTGGATGCCCCCAGCTGCTACAACGCCATCTTCGGGAGGCCTCTCATCAGTGCCTTCCGCTGCGTCCCCTCATCGTTCCACCAATACTTGAAGTTCAATGCAGAGGGGATCCAGGTCAGGGTTCGGGGTGACCCCAAAGTAGCAAGGGAGTGTTACGTCACCGCCGTCAACTCCATTTCTTGGCAAGGAGGCGCCGAGGAGATGGAGCGAAGGATGGAGGAGGCAAAGCAAGAAGGAGGAAGGGAGGAGACGGAGACGGAGAGCTACACCGAGGCGGAGGTGGAAGGAGGAGATAGGGAGGAGTTGGCCGAAGCGATGGCCGTGGAGAGAGAAGCAGAGGTGGAGGTCCTCGTCCCGGAGGAGAGCGATGTGGAAGAATGGGGGGAGCAATCCCGGCTGGAGGTCGCGGAGGAGGTGGTAGAGTTAGAAGTTCTCACCCGTGAGGGCAGGGTGGAGAAAGTCCGCGTCAGCGGGGGGCTGACCCCAGAAGCTCAAGGCAGGATGCTGGAGTGCATCCAGAAGAACGTGGATGTCTTCGCATGGAGCGCCGCGGAGATGCCGGGAGTTGATGCGGATGTGGCCTGCCACCGCCTCAACCTAGACCCAGAAGCACGCCCCGTCCAGCAAAAGAAGAGATCCACGGCCGACAAGCTGGTCGGGCCTATCCATGAGGAGGTGGCCAAGCTCCTAAAGGCCGGCTTCATATCTGAGATCCAGTACCCAGGTTGGGTCTAAAATGTGGTGATGGTGAAAAAGGGAGACGACCGATGGCGAATGTGTATCGACTTTTCTCTTCTTAATAAATCATGTCCTAAAGATTGTTACCCCTTGCCTCGGATCGACGCGCTGGTTGACTCGGCCGTCGGTTTTTCTGTAATGAGTTTTCTAGATGCATTTTCAGATTATCATCTGATCAGGATGCACCCCCCGGAACGTCAAGGACGTTTCTTTCATCATGGGGAATGGATGCTACTGTTACAAGATGATGCCCTTTGGGCTAAAGAACGCAGGGGCAACATACCAAAAGATGATGGACAGGGTCTTCCGAGAGCAAAAGGGGGGAACCTGGAGGTGTATGTAGATGACCTCATGATAAAGAGTCAAGATGTGGACTCTCATCTCCAGGACTTGGCGGAAACCTTCACCACCCTGCGCCGATACAAGATGCGGCTCAACCCCCTGAAGTGTGTCTTCGGGGCCAGTAGGGGGAAGTTCCTTGGACACCTCCTCACCCCCGCGGGGGTCGAGCCGAACCCGGACAAGGTCAAAGCCATCATGGAGTTGGGGTCTCCGCGGAATGCTAAGGAAGTGCAGCGGTTGACAGGGAAGCTGGCAGGGCTGAGTCGGTTCCTCTCCAGGGCCGGGGAGAAATGTTCCCCCTTCTTCAAAACTCTGAGGGGGGGACAGAAGTTCGAGTGGACAAAAGAATGCGAGGAGGCATTCCAAGCTCTCAAATTACAACTGACACAGGCTCCGTTACTCCAAGGTCCTAAGGAGGGGGAGGACCTGTTTTTGTATCTCGGGGTCGGGGCGGAGGCGCTGAGCTCCGTCTTAGTGCGGGAGGAAGGGAAGAAACAGCTCCCTATATATTATGTGAGTCGGGTCCTGAGGAAGGCCGAGCTTCGATACCCAATCCTGGAAAAGCTGGCCTTCGCTCTGATCGTCTCGGCTCGGAGGCTCCGACCCTATTTCCAGGCACACTCCATCCGAGTGATGACTGACCATCCCCCCGCAACATCTTCGAGGGGGTGGAGCATTCAGGCCGATTGGCCAAGTGGTCGGTGGAGTTGAGCGAATTCGACATCTCCTTCGTCCCCGCCTTTCGATCAAAGCCCAAGCAATGGCCGACTTCCTGGCAGACTATGTGATCGAGGTGGCGGAAGAAGAGCTCAGTCGCCCGACCCCATGGAGGGTGAAAGTAGACGGCACCTCAGGAAAACATTCCCTAGGGGGCGGGGGTGATCTTGGAGAGTCCCCAGGGAACCAAGTTTGAACAAACAGTGGTGATACACTTCCTCATTACCAACAATCAGGCCGAGTATGTGGCCGTGATAGCAGGCCTGCGTCTGGCCAGGGAGCTGGGAGTGTTGGACGTGGAGGTCCTAACCGACTCGATGGTGGTAGCTGCCCAGATCAACGGGGAGTTTGAGGCAAGAGAGCCTACCCTGCGATTGTACTTGGCCAAAACGAAGGGGATCATTGGCACGTTCGAGACCTTCTCCATATGGCATATACCCAGGGAAGAGAATGAGTCGGCCGACCAACTCGCAAAGTACGGCCCCAGGATAGGGGGCACCATCACCGACTTGTTCCGCCCTTCTATTGAAGAGGGGGAGCTGATGGAGATCGACTGATGCCCTCATGGATGGATCCGATTTCAGCTTTTCTCTCCAGGGGCGAGCATCCGGAGGGGGTGGATAAGAAGAAACTTAGGTACAAGTCAGCCCACTACCTCCTCCGGGATGGGCAGCTATATAGGAGGACCCTCTCGGGTATGCTGGCCCGCTGTGTGGCCGAGAATGAAGTGTAGAGAATCCTGGAAGAAGTCCACTCCGGGGAGTGCGGAAGCCACTCCGGGAGTCGGACCTTGGAAGGAAGAATTGTCAGGCAAGGATACTTTTGGCCGACCCTGGGCCGTGATACCGCGGAGTTCACAAAGAGGTGCCACAAGTGCCAGATATTCGCCCCTCTTCAGTTACAGCCGGCCCAGCGCCTAAAAAGCATCGTCGCCACTGGCCCTTCGCGATTTGGGGAATGGACTTGGTTGGACCGTTCCCCCAGGCCAGTGGTCAGAGAAGGTTCTTATTGATGATGATCGACTACTTCTCTAAGTGGTTGGAGGTGAAGGCACTGACAAAGATAACCTCCCAAGTCATCAGAAATTTTGTATGGGGGGAAATTGTCTACCGTCACGGGTTGCCCCAAGCCATCGTCACGGACAATGGGCCTCAGTTTGCCAGCGCCGAGTTCATCAGCTTCTGCGAGCAGTTGGGCATTGACCTCAGGTTCGCCTCGGTCCACCACCCCAGGAGCAATGGGCAGGTGGAGGCTGCCAACAAAATCATTGTGAATCTTCTGAAGAAGAAAGTCGAGAACCTGAAAGGAAGTTGGGTGGAGCAGCTCCCCGCAGTCCTTTGGTCCCTAAGAACCACCCCCAACACAGCGACGGGGGAGACTCCCTTCAAGCTCTCCCACGGATGTGAAGCAATGCTCCCCATCGAATTCGAAGTCCAAACACCTCGGGTAACTGCGGCAGCAGAAGGCAGGGAGGAGTGGCAGGCCGAGAATGAAGAAGAGCTACGTCTCTCCCTGGACATGGTGGAGGAGTTATGCGACCTCTCCACCATCAGGCAGGAGGAGGCGAAAAGAAGAATGGCCAAGTACTTTGACAAGCACGTCAGTGTAAAACAATTCGTGGGAGGAGATCTGGTGGTAAAAAAGGTGGACGCCGCAGGAAGATCAGGAGCCGTAGGAAAGCTCAACCCCAACTGGGAGGGACCATTCATCGTGAAAGAGGCATTGAGATCAGGAGGGTATCGACTCCAAAATGTAGAGGGCGAGACCCTGAGTCTCACCTGGAGCGGTGACGACTTGAAACGTTTTTACCCATAAAGTTTGTAAGTGACATGTTATCTTTAATGAAATCAATTGCTATGATGTTTGAAATTTCCGCAAGCTACGCGACAGAAAGAAACATGTAACTCTGGACCCCGAGCATATCCCGCTGCCAGGCTCTCACCTAGCTGGCAGGTCAGGAAGTCACTCGGTGTCATCCTTGAACCTCGAGCAGATCCCGCTATCAGGCTCTCACCTAGCTGGCAGGTCAGGAAGTCACTCGATGGTGGTAACTCTGGACCCCGAGCAGATCCCGCTGCCAGGCCCTCACCTAGCTGGCAGGTCAGGAAGTCACTCGATGTCATCCTTGAACCTCGAGCAGATCCCGCTGCCAGGCTCTCACCTAGCTGGCAGGTCAGGAAGTCACTCGATGGTGGTAACTCTAGACCCCGAGCAGATCCCGCTGCCAGGCTCTAACCTAGCTGGCAGGTCAGGAAGTCACTCGGTGTCATCCTTGAACCTCGAGCAGATCCCGCTGCCAGGCTCTCACCTAGCTGGCAGGTCAGGAAGTCACTCGATGGTGGTAACTCTGGACCCCGAGCAGATCCCGCTGTCAGGCTCTCACCTAGCTGGCAGGTCAGGAAGTCACTCGGTGTCATCCTTGAACCTCGAGCAGATCCCGCTGCCAGGCTCTCACCTAGCTGGCAGGTCAGGAAGTCACTCGATGGTGGTAACTCTGGACCCCGAGCAGATCCCGCTGCCAGGCTCTCACCTAGCTAGCAGGTCAGGAAGTCACTCGGTGTCATCTTTGAACCTTGAGCAGATCCCGCTGCCAGGCTCTCACCTAGCTGGCAGGTCAGGAAGTCACTCGATGGTGGTAACTCTGGACCCCGAGCAGATCCCGCTGCCAGGCTCTCACCTAGCTAGCAGGTCAGGAAGTCACTCGATGTGGTAACTCTGGACCCCGAGCAAATCCCGCTGCTAGGCTCTCACCTAGCTGGCAGGTCAGGAAGTCACTCGGTGTCATCCTTGAACCTCGAGCAGATCCCGCTGCCATGCTCTCACCTAGCTGGCAGGTCAGGAAGTCACTCGATGGTGGTAACTCGGGACCCCGAGCAGATCCCGCTGCTAGGCACTCACCTAGCTGGCACATTAGAAAATCGTCCGACGGTGCCGAAACAACGATCAAAGAGGGCGGAAGAAATCCAGGCCGTATCATGAGGAAGTCGGCTCGCACGAAATCCGGCGGCTCGGGTGCGAGTCAGGCCGACCCGCCTACCCCCGCGAATGGGAGGGCGCCACGAGAAGGCCCGGGCTAGGAAGGTAAGTCGCCGCCCTCGGGGCGAGGGGTCAAGCCCTAACGCTTCCTAAACTAAGCCGCCGAACGCGCGACCTCATCGGAATAATGCGAGGCGAATGATCGCGAGATGTATCCATAAGGCAAATCACGAACGCAAAAGAAAGATGGAACCAACAGCACGCGACGATAACTGACACGCATTAAAATTTTCGCAGTTACTTGAAAAACAAAAATCGTACAAAGTTTGTATGCGACTCGCGCTTACATTTCAAAGGCAAAAAGACAAAATGTTATTTACAAATGTCATAGGCGGGCGACTCGCAGGGGGCGAGGGCGGTGCGAACCCCCGGGGGGGAAAGCCTCAGAGGCGTTGGTAGGACGTGTCCCCGGGGAGCGGCACCGGAAGTAACAGCGCCGGGACCACGTCCTTCGCCGAAAGTCCCTCTCACTCGCCCTTGAGAAGGTAGGCTCGCCGCAGGGTCTCCATCGTGTATTTCGCGGAGCCAACGACATTCTTCTGCATCACCAACTCCAGTTCATACTCGGAGTGGTTCTTCAGCGGGCAGTTGCTGATATCCGGCGGCGGTACGGCAGCGGCGGCTTCCAGCTCGCCAACTCGCGCCTCCATCTCGTGAACTCGCGCCTCCAGCGCCAGCTTGTCCTGGCCCAGCGAGGCGATCTCGGCGCCCATCCGCCCGGCCGTCGCCGCATCCTGTGAGAGGAACTAGTTGTTAGGAAGGGTACTAGAAACAAATTGACGGATGAAGGAAAGAGCGGGTCGAGATTTGTACCACTCCCCCAAAATATTGAGCGAGCGCCGCCTCGGCAGCATCGGCTCGCGATCTCTGGAGGTCCGCCTGAGCCAGCTCGCGGGCCGCCTCCTTCTCGTCCGCCAGCTTCTGCAGCGACGGAGCGTTCCTCTCCGCCTGCATGCACCGCCAGCCGACCATATGGGCCAGCTCCAAGCTGCGAAGTTGTGCCCGCGCACTCTCGTGGACCAGAGCCCGCGTCGCCTCCGAGTCCTAGATCGCGCCGTCTTCCCGTGCGTACAGGCCGAACGAGAAGTGGTAGGCCTCCCCGCCGATGACATCCTGCTCCAGCCAGCTCGGCAGCAGGGTCGAGATTGACGCGCGATTCGATTCCTTGTCCCGTAGCAGTAGCGGGACGCCGAGCTCGTCAAGGTATTCCTCACCGAGGCCAAAGTTACGGTGCCCTCTTGGCACCGGCCTCGCGGCAGTTCGCCCCCCTTCCGGCGGCCCAGAAGTGCCCGCCTCTTCTTCTGGGGCCTCGCTTGTCGAGGCAATCTCGAGGATTGGATCCTCGGCTGGTTGGACCGCGGGGGCTTTTCCCTTCCAGAATCCCCGGCGAGGCGCCGCACCCGTGGTCTTCGCCTTTTTTGGCGGGGGCGCCGTAGGCTGTTCGCGGCCCGACCGCTTCTTGGCAACAGTCGCCGAGACGTCGCGCTGAGCGGCGTCTGCGGCTTGGGCACGGGCGAGCCCGGCAAGTGCGACCCAGGCACTTTCGTAAGGGGGCGCAGGGGGAGGTCTCGCTCACCTGCGAGGAGAGTAAAAGGTTAAGACAAGGATGCAGCGTGAATTATGAGATAATGGCGAATGGCTTACCTCCCCCAGGCGGGACGACGGCGAGACAGTCCAGGTTGCGACGCAGGTATGCGACCTCGAAGTTCTTCCCGACGAAGAACGCGCAGAGGTCGGCTTCATGGCCCCCCAGATTGGGCGGGCGGTAGCTCGCCTCGCTGAGCTGGACCGGCGAGAAAGGGACATTGCCGAAGTCCCCCTTCACGAACATGAACTTCTTGAGCCAGTTATGGCTCTTGTTGATGGTCTCCCGCACCTTGAGGTGGCCGCTGGAGAAGTAGGCGGTCCCATCCCGGTTCGCGCGGAAGGAGAACAGCTTACGGAAGACCGCGAGGCTGAACTCGACTCGCTCCTCCCGCAGGAAGCACGCGAACCCGATCATGACCGCCACCGAGTTCGGGGTCATCTGGCATATAACGACCCCGAAGTACTTCAGCAATTGGCGGACCTCCGGCCACAGAGGAAGCCGGAGGCCCACCTCGAAATGGGCCAGCGGGATGGCGATCTCATCCCCGGAGAAAATATTAATTTTCTCCCCTTCCCCGGGCCGCCTCGCCGAGAACCCGGGCGGGATGTGATCGCTGAGGGCATCGAGGTACTCGCTCTCGGAAATGACGGCGCTGGGGAAGTCGTGGTCCGAAAACGTCCACGCACACTTGCTCCGCCGTCCGCGTCGCTGCTGCCACCACCCATTTCGCCAAGAATTCGCCGAACGAAAGAGAGGACTTCAGAGGAACGCGTGCGAGCCGGGATTCGCAGCAGGCGGAAGGGGGAAAAAGAGTTTGAGCGTGGTAAATAGATAAGAACTGATGGGGCCTATTTATAGAAGAAAAAGGGCGGGAAAACCTTGTGCTGGCGGGAAAAGTGCATATAGCAAAAATCACGACCGACGGTTCGACTTCCGGTTCGTGCTCGCGCTCGCGGGACCAACTCACAGCGGGTCGCGTCTGCTCCAAGGAAGGGCGAGCTACGTCTCGCACCCGCCAGGGGCCCACGCGAGTTGGAGAGCCCGCGGTTGGCGAGCTCCTGGCCCGCTCTCGCCAAATTAAATTTGGCGGACTATGCAACTCCGTCCGATAGTCTCGCACCCGCATGAAGGTGCGACAAGTGGGTGGGGTGATCTCATCCGCACCCGCCCCAAGAAGGTCGGCCAGACACGTGGCAAAGACATTAGAAATATAAGGAAAAAGAAAAAAATCAAGAGTCAGCCCGCGTACGGGCGAGAAGAGTTATAAATTATTACAGACGGCAAATCCCAAAAATGCTGTTAACGTGCTGCCCAGAAACGACTCGGCTCGGCGCTTAGGTGCGGCCCGACCCGGCGATAGGCGGCAGGCAAGGAAGGGGGAAGTATGTCAGTACCTGACCCACTTCCACCTACCCCGCATATGCCCCCCAGTTCGCGGCGGCACGCGGGGGTAGTGGTAGTCACGAACCGACACCAACTCCCGCTGGGCCAAGTCGACCTGCTCCAAGACGCTCCTAAGCCGCTCCTCGGCCCGCGTAATATGGACACCAGGAGAGGTCGCCTCGTCGTCTTCCGCAGTACGCGAGACTTCCTCCATGGCTGCGAGTCGGGCCTCGGTCTCGGCTTTATCCTGGTCGACTCTTTTAACGATCTCCTGAAGCAGCCGAGTATGCTTTTGGAACAGCCGCGTCACCTGCCTCTTCATCCCCTCTGCGTCCGCAGGGTCGCCGAGGAAATCCGCAACGTCCTCCGTGCCAGGAGGAGGCGAGTATCCCTCGCTCATCTCAGTCCCAGAGGATATGGAGCGATAGCCTGCAGATAAAAGGTTCAGTGGCTTGCGAGAACACAATGCATGTCGAGTACGAGCTTACCAGGAGTTGGCACGCTCTCCGTGCCGATGGACAGTCGGGAGGAACCCGGCCGACCTGGGAAAGACTCCCCGTGAACTGCAAGCGACTTCCCTTACCCGGGGGTAACCGGTGATAGGGGGTGTTCAGTGGGACGCGATCCAAACCGGAAGAGCTGGGGGCCCGCTCAACTGATGAAGGGGGAGGCGATCCTCCCCTTCGCAGTCCTCATCTTCACGTGGGAGCACCTACGAGAGTAGTGGTTAGAAATAAAACGACAAGCCAAGAAAGGGGAAATCCATACCTCAGGGGCGACCTCAGCATCCGCCGCCAAGCTGGAGCCCGGGAGTTCATTCACCGGGGACCTCCTAACGATTTTTCCTTTTACCGACCTGAAGAAAGGGTCGGGAGACCTGCGCCCCAACCAAGGGGCGGCCTCGAGGGCCTCCTCCCGAGTCTTCTGACTCGCAGCCGCCAGACGGGCCCGCACCTCCTCGCTGACAGGCATTAGAGCAGCCTCAGTTCACCTGCGGGATAAATAAGGTGAGGTTTCATGTAAGGACTCAGCGGTATATTTATAGCCGAACGGTGGGGCCCACCAGAAGATTCCATGACAGCTCAGCACAAACGCTCGCCGAACACGTGGGTTGGATGATTCTTTCCGAGCTTGGTCAAGCTCAAAAAGAGCGGGGATTGTGTACAACCCCGTGTTCGCCGAGTAGGTCCTCCAGGCCAAACAAACGGATCAGGTCCCCCGGCCCGCATCAGAACGGCGCGCGGGTTAGTATCAGGTGGCCAACTCGCCCTCACCGACCCCCAATCTAGCTCGCCCGCCATTCGTCGACCGCGGGTCTCGCCCGTCATTCATCGACCGCGGGTCTCGCCCGCCATTCGTCGACCGCGGGTCTTGCCCACCATTCGTCGACCGCGGGTCTCGCCCGCCATTCGTCGACCGCGGGTCTCGCCCACCATTCGTCGACCGCGGGTCTCGCCCGCCATTCGTCGACCGCGGGTCTCGCGCCACCATTCGTCGACCGGAGATCCCAGGCCGCCATTCGTCGACCGCGGGTCTCGCCTGCCATTCGTCGACCGCGGGTCTCGCCCGCCATTCGTCGACTGCGGGTCTCGCCCGCCATTCGTCGATCGCAGGTCTCGCCCGCCATTCGTCGACCGGAGATCTCGCCAGCAATTCGTCGAACGAAGATCCCAGTCGCCAGCCCGCTCCCCTACAGGCGACTCGGCCTCTGGCCCACCTCGACGCGAGC
The DNA here is from genome assembly GCA_039583875.1 of Platanthera guangdongensis. NCBI lineage: Eukaryota > Viridiplantae > Streptophyta > Magnoliopsida > Asparagales > Orchidaceae > Platanthera > Platanthera guangdongensis. The sequence goes on along the minus strand of CM077156.1, from coordinate 139,125,612 downwards.
ATCGGCGGGTCGCGGTGAGGCGACTCGTGCTCGCCGATCCCCCCAAAGGAGAATGAAGGCGAGCTGACCTCCATATGCCCGGGACGGGCCCAGTGGGGCCCAAAAGTAAAATTACCTGGATGCCCCTCCCGGGGTGCGAATATCTTGTTAGGAACAGCGGAGTTTAGGCTGTTGGCAGACCCAGCCCGGGGTATTTTGGTAATTTCAAGTCAGTACGGTTCGGTTATTGGCAGTCCATATTCTGAAATCTATAAATAAGACCCAAGGGGTACCCCAGGAGGCACGCTTTAAGTGCCCACTTGCTCCAAACTCCAAGTGCTTCCTGAGGGTACCTTAGCTTTGCTTTTGGCTAAGGAGGGGAAGCGCTCTTTGATCTTCCGGGTGTGTGGTGGGTCCTCCCCGCCGATCCCTTGGGTCCATTCTTGTTTCCTTTGTTGTTTTGCTTGCAGGTTCGAAGTAGGTGCACGATCACCCCTTCCCCAAGGGTCAAACTCCACAGGAGATCGAATTTCGGTTTCAACACTACTGCCAAAATGGCTAGGTTCCTGGAGCTTATTGGCCTATCATTGATTAACAAAGCCAAAGCTGAAGGTCAAGATATCTCAGGTCTTACAACTATGTCTAAATACAGGAAAGAAGAGCTTAAAAGGTTTGACAAAGGCAACAAACTCTTTAATGTTGATGATTATATGAAGCTCCATCCTGAAGCAGTTGTCCCCAGAGCTACATCACTGAATATCATTGGGGTAGCTGACATGACAATGACTCAAGCTCAAGCTCTAAATCCTAACAGAGAGATTATCTTCAAAAGGCCAGGTGAAAATAAAACTGAAGACAAATCTTTGCAGAAGAAGAAGAAGTAATCTTTATTTTTGTTTTAATTTCTTTATGCAATTTGTTCTTCAAACTATGCTCTTTGGTTAAACAAAGCTGTGTGTATATATATATCTGTTGCATGTATTAGTAATTCTCTGCCGATATATTTTCTTTCTTGCTTTGTTTATCTATTTGTTTTTGTCTTGAGTCTCTTAGTGAACTGACCCAAATAGGGGGGAGTTGTTGGATCCCTAGTTGATTTGGGCTAGGTTCACTAGCTTAGGATATGACCCATCATGTATAGTCAGAGTCAAATTTGTGTCCTAGAGTCTAGGCCAAGTCCTTAGAGTCAACTTCAGATGGACCAGCTATTAACAAGACCATCAGAGACTCCAGACTTAGAAGATTTCAAGGCTAAGTTAAATGAGTTCGACGTTCGTCGAACTCAGTTCGACGAAAGGTGTTCTGTGTTCGACGATCTTGAGACAATTCTTTGTACTGAGCTCGACGATCTTTGTTCTCTGTTCGACGAACACTGAGATTCTTCATCAAGCCAAAGTCAAGGCAACTCCAGAATTTTTCTAAGTCCATCCTCAGACTTTGTTCGACGAATAGGATTCTGAGCTCGACGAACTTGGAACCTCAAGTTCTTAACTTCTCAGGTCGATGAAGTCAACTTCTCAGGTCGATGAAGTCAACTTCTCAGGTCGACGAATCCAGTTCTTTACTCGACGAACTTCAGACAGACAAGGCAAGGTTTCTGTAATATACGAGATCCGTTATCTGCTCGACGAATTTGATTCTCAGCTCGACGAATGAAGATTGTCTGTTCGACGAAGATTGCAGCAGATTTCCCTGAAGACTATTATCTGGTCGACGAACTCTTCAACACAGCTCGACGAACTGTGAACTCAGCTCGACGATTCCTGTTCTACGTTAGACGATTCCAGACTAGGTCTTCTCCATCTTTCCCGTCCCTTTCTTGGCGATGATTCATGAATAATTAATGTCAGATTCTCTCGGAATGTTACCGTTAGAACGCGCATTAATCATGGATTATTACATGCCGTTTTTCCATGGGACAGTTAGGGAAATCATTGATTGCCGCTTCCTTCTCAGGTCGATTGCAATTACTGCTAAACATTCAAATTTCGAATGTTCCTCAACCAGTAAAGAGTCAGAAAAGAAAAGGATCAAGAACAACAACAGATAGAGATTCCTGACACAAGAACAATCTTACAAAAATCTAAAGTTCTCGACTGCAGCTAGCCTTGGCCAGAGAACAAACTCATCAAGAAGAAGAAGAACAACCAATCACTATCAAGAGTCTTCTTCTGTCAATTCTCAGGACAACTTCAGAAGGACAACAAATTACTCAATCTGTCAAAAAGTTCCTGAACAATTTCTGGCCCAGGCATTCCAGTTCTGAAGACCTATCACCCTGAAGCAGTGCTCCAGTTTTCCTGATACATTCAAGATCTCAGGGGGAGCAAATCTGCTAAAATCAATCCACAGTCTTCTCAGTTGTTTTGAGAAAGAGAAGACATCATCACCTCATTTCCAACTCCTGTACAAGGTTTTAAGTCCCTTCAAAATTATTCCTGGTTGCAAGTCTCCTACCAAAAAACTTGAGGTTTTGGTTTTTGAGCACCTGAACAAAAGCTCATTGGTGTCAGGAACATGATCAAAAACCTGAGTGGATTCCTACCAGAGTGGTAGAAGAGTGGATGTACCCAGGTTGGGGAACCACTATAAAATTTCTTGTGTTATCTGGTTGCTCTTTTTCTTCTGTTTTGGCTGTGTTCTGTGATTCAATTATTTGCTGTGCTTATTTATTTTAATCTCTGATCTGTTCACTTAGGAATACAACACCAGTTGTAAATAATTTTGTAGGAGAGCACAATACTTTATTCACCCCCCCCCCCCCCCTCTAGAGTACCTCAGATCTAACATGCACTTTCAATCAGTATCAGCTATATCTGCCTCATCTTCTGCAGCAATCTCTTCTTTAGTAATAGTTTTTGAAACTTGTCCTAACCTAGGGCTGGAATGGATTTTATCAGCATGCACAACATTATCCTGAAGTTGGAGGTTTGTAGATGATTGACTAAGAGATAAGTCAACCTGAAATCCAACATCAGCAGGAGGAGTGGTTACATACTCAGGATCAGAGCTGGAAAAACTGACTTCTTTAGTAGGTTGCTTCTCTTTATCCCTTGATGAGTTCTTTACTTCAGTGGGTTGGCTCATAAGAAGTACTCTAGTGAATCTATCTAAGGTTTTGATGTCCATTATTTTCACGTAATGGATCTTCACACCCTGCTCCTGCTAAAAGCTATTTGGATGAGCGTTCACTAGGTACAAAGAAAAAATTCTGCCCATGTTTGGAGTGTGTAGACAGTCTACTATTCTATGGTAGATGAGAGAAGACCAAGAGGTCTTCCTATTGAAGATTATCCTAGTCATGACATCAAACATTGACCTGGAGATTGCGTCATGTGATCTAGGTTTGTAGATAAGGGCTTTCCCTATAATATCTGCCAACAGTTTACCTCTCTAATTGAAGAATTTCCTCTTAAGAGACCCGGGTTTGGGATCATTATATCCACACCACCCGAGGTATCTTTCTATGTCCTTGATGGTTGGTTCTTCTTCCTCACTAGGGTTGATGGAGGGTAGATGAAGGGCTTTGCCTAGTCTCTTAGGGGTTACCTTAATCTTAAGGTCCTCAATCTTAGACTTAAGGGAGCTTTTAGTTAGAAGAGAGCCTTACATTATAGAAGAATTCAACTACCTCTTTTCTCAGAATGGTGGAGGGTTCAGATAGGGTGTATTCCAATCCTGAGGACTCAATCATCCTTATGACTTCTCTAATCCCAGAAGGGGCATAAATGAATCCATTTCTGACTATTTCATAGCCATCCTGGAGATCCTTTGAGATCTTCGGCTCCATTGAAGCAGTGCGGCGAGATGCTGAGAAGGGTTTTGTCTCGACGACAGGAGTTAGGGCTTTTCAGAATAGTGAGGCTTTTTGTTTTATGTCACCATTATATATTTTTTGAAAATGTTTAATTACTTTACCATAAGATTAAGTGATTAATCATGTTAGCTTAAGATTGAACTTTAGGCTTTAAAGCTTATTCCCCGCTTCTTGTTATGAGACAGTGCATCCAACTCTGAACTCAGTTCGACGAATTATAAACTGAGTTCGACGAATTTTGAACTCAGTTCAACGAATTTGGACTTAGCCAAATTTCTCAAACTCAGAGCTTAGTTCGACGAACGATTAGCTCAGCTTGACGAATGCTGAACTCAATTCGACTAATTCTGAACTGAGTTCGATGAACTCAGATTCTTGTTGTATGGCAAATTCTTGCCTTTCAGCATCTTCACTTTGTGACCACCTGTCACATCACTGTTTTGATGTACACTATTATTATCCAAACATTTTATCAATTTTGAGTAAAATGAAGACCTATTATGCTAATAAGCCAGTTTTATTAGCAGCCTTATTATGCACTGTTTTACATGTTATTTGAGCTTGAGAGAGAAAAAATTACATAAGTTAACAGTGCAAATAATTATGATGGATAATTGAATCATTGTTTTCTAACTGGTATGCTTGATTAGGTTTATCCTAAGCACATCTAACTTAATTCATGAATTTGCAAACTTAGTCTCTATACAAGAGAGAGAGAGAGAGAGACTTACCTTGAGGCTTGCTACCTCTAGCTTTTGAGGATTACACACTTAACAACCTCAACCTTTGCTTATTACCTTACATGAAGCATATTCCATGAGCAATCATACTGTCCCAGATATTTTCCTGGAACATCCATTGTCCAAATACCAAGTCTTACCTAGACAGGTATTTGGACTATCCTGCAAAACAAAAAATTCATTTACCCTTAGGCACCCAATTTCTATTGGGTCCTAAGTTCACATTAGCCTGAAAATAAGCCTGCCTTCCTGCAGCATTCCAGATAGGTTGGCTACTTATAGACACTGAAGGACTATGCCAACAATCTACATCATAGTGGCCCACTTTGCCACAACACCAGCACTCATGGACATTATATCTCCTCTTCTATTTAGGAGCGGCATTTGGCTGGACTGCTCCTTGAACAGTGGGAAGATGTGCTCCTGTATATTTCTGATTTCTTTCAGTAGCAATTTAACTGAAGGTAAGTCTTTCAGCTGACTATTTTGGTCTTTTCTGAGGGCCACCAGCTGCATGTCTCTTTTCTGCTAACATGCATCTGATAGCATCAGGAAATGTCATTCCAGCCTTTCTAGAAGACTCACCATGAGTCACTACTTTTGTTGGATGACTCATATTTCCTACAACAGCATTATCCTTGAGTTTTGGGGATGGGGCACCAAAAACAAAAGGTCCAGGATGGGCCATTTGAATTTCCTCATGGGCAGCCTTAAAGGCCCTCACATGGTTGTATCTTCCTCCTTGGTTATGGCTTGGTCCATACCAGTGAATCTGTCATTCTCCCAGTGACCATAACAACTTTCATGTTCATACATGTTAGAGGCAACAAGACTTTCTTACAATGAGGCTAGAGGCACAACTGGTGTCTTCCCTTTCCCTTTCCTTTTGGATTGGGAGGTCTAACAGGTCCCTTAAATCCTAACCCTTTCTTACCCTCTTGGGTAAAGAGGGTGTCAATTAAGGGAAGCATAGTGCTTGTCTTAGAAAACTTGGCCACCAACAATTTCTCATTTAGGAGATCATCTTTAAGTTTCTGGATAACTTTCTCATTTGAGACTCTTACCACAGACTGCATATCAATGATCCCCTTGAGCTTGGCTGATTGTGTAGCCATATCATTGAAAGCCTTTTCTTGGCCTTCACACTTGCTCCTAAGACTGAGAAGCTCTATTGTCTGTCTCTTGGCAAGGAGCTTGCACTTATTGAATGCTTCAAGAAGTTCTCCATACTTGTCAATTATAGAATTGACATCATCCTCAAATCTGAATACCCTTCATCTCTTGATGATTGAGCTTCAGAATCTGAGCTAGCCTCCTGACTTAAAATAAAAGGCAGAGATTTAGAATTTACCTGAGCTTGTCCAGGCTGATCCTGGCTGCTCTCTTCATCAGTAATTGTCATCAATCCATAGGCATTGAACATCTTATTATTCATCTTCATCCACCTCTAAGTCACTTTCTGAATGTGATAGAGGGGCCTTGATTCCTATCCTGGCAGCATGATATTCCTCTTCTTCTGGACCTGCACCAACAGAGATTAGCCCTATATAGGCTTCTTCCTCCTCATCTTCTGATTTGCTTTTGTCTGAAAGCCACATACTCTTGGTTGAGCATGAACTTCCTATCATCTCTAACTTCCTTAGAGCCTTCCATGTAGACCACAAAAGTGTCCCATATTTCCTTGGAGGTTTTGTAGTGTACAAGATTTTGGAAGGTTGAGTCATCAATGGCGCTGGCTATAATATTTTGTGCCCTTTCGTCCATAGTAGATAGAATTACCTCATCTCTGTCCATCTCTGTATATTCCTTGGGCACTCTCAGAGTTAGAACTATGGTGGAAGCCTTTGTGGGGATAAAAGGACCATACACTACTGTTAAATAGATCGTAGGGTCAGATGCTTTCATGAACAGTCTGACCTTTTACTTCCAGAGGCCAAAACCTTCCTTCCTGCAAAGTGGTAGTTTTATGGCTCCTAGCTCCTTATAGTTCATTCCTGACCCCATAATCATTCCTGAACAGTCTTTTTATTATTTTATTACTTAAGTGTTTAGCTTTCTTTTACTTTCTTCCTAAAGTGATCTTAAAGCTTGTCCTTAGTACCTGCAATATAAAAGAAGAACAAACAACACAGTAAAGCACACAGATATTTATAGTGGTTCCCCAATTGGATACATCCACTTTCTCTCCCACCTTTCTAACTTATGTTAGACAAGGCCCAAATTCCTCTAAAATGCTCCTCAGAGCTTACACTTCAGGCCTTCAGCTTTACACTCAGGTTCTCTTCAGAACCCTACCTTAGAACCAGAAAGGTTCCTACCTTAGAGCTCTGTAGTTCTCCTACAACTCAGTGATTCTCAAACCACCTACCCCATCCTTATCTCTAAGGCCTACAGCTCAGGCTTTTCTGCCCAACAACTTCAGTCACAAGGCCCTACTCTTAGAGTGCTGTAGCATTCCTACAGCTTAGTTCCCTTTCAGGTACCTACCTCAGTGCCCTTCCGAGCACTTGCAGCTCAGTGACACACTTGTCACCTACCTTAGGACAAAAGTCCCTACACTCAGTCTCCTCCAAGACCTATAACTCAGTGACACACTTGTCACCTACAGCTCAGTGACTCGACAATCACCTACCTGAGGCCAAAAGGCCCTACCCTCAGGCTGGGAGGATTGTCCTACTCTTAGATCCACACTTGGATCCTACCTAGTACCCCAATAGGGCACCTACCTCAGTGACTAATTAGTTACCTACAACTCAGGCATAAAAGGCCTTACAGCTCAGATTCAGACAACCTGAATCCTATAGGAAATTAATCAAAGATTGAAATAATTTAAAATACTGACTCAGAGATAAATCTCAGAGTCTACCTTGCTAGACTAAGCAGGTATCAGTCCAGCCCTCTTGTTGTAGAAGGAATTAGTAGTCTTCTACAGCTAACTGCTTCTCTGCTGCACTGAAAAACAACTATCTACTATTGAAGGCTGACGACCCTTCACACAACTATCTCTTCTTGCTGATTAGATGAATCAGCCAACTTGTTTTGCACAGAACAAACTTGCTGAACTGGAAAAGCTTCAGCTATCTTTTCTTTTCCTGCTGGCTTTCACTGTTGGACTTGGTTTTCAAGCTCGTCGGAGAAGATGAAGTCCAGTCGCCTCTATTTTCCGTAAAACTAATCCCACTTTCCTCGATTCAATTTTCCCTTTTTATATCTGTTGATTTGAATCAACGACACTATTTGAGTGTGGGACCAGCGAAGGATGGTGAGCGCCACCTTCCTCAGAAGAAGGCAAACAATAACTTCTGGCGCTATTATAGCTTTCCCGCAATGCATGAAATACTTTGACTTGTTGACTTCTGGTGATGTCAGTAGTGGTCATCCGGCGCTACTGTAGCTTTCCTGTAACAACATGAAATACTTTGACTTGTTGACTTCTGGTGACGTCAGTAGTGGTAATCTGACGCTACTGTAGCTTTCCCGCAATGGCATGAAATACTTTGACTTGTTGACTTCTGGTGATGTCAACAGTGGTCATCACTTTCAGGACTTGGAAAAAATTTCAGAACTCATTAAGCGTTGAGTGATGTTGAATCACTCAACACGCGCTAACTTGGCTCTTCATTAGAGGCATTGAGTGAACCTGCTTCACTCAATGCTTCTAGACTTAGGTGGCGTTTGGTTGGGCTGATGGCCTGTGGTGTAGTGGAAACGCATCGACATTTTGGGAATAAGCAGCATTTGGTTCGAATTTTCTCAAAACATCTGTTTATTTAGGTTCGCTGTTTTCTTGATGCTGCAGGCCACAACTTTTTTTTGCTGTCAACCGCAAAAGCCGCTTCTCACGTCTGCCTCTTCAACCTCATCCCAATCCCTCGTCTTGCTGGCTCCGCAGCCTTGATCGCCAAGAGCGAGCTGAAGTTCGATCTCCATGGAGATGCCCTCCATCTCCCCCACCCCACGCACCGTCGATCTCCATGGCATCGCCGTCACCCTCTACCGTGGCGCCACCGTCGGACGATCGGGCGAAGTGGGACTATTGTGGGCAACGGAGGATCATCCGCTGGGGCAGTGGCTGCCGACGTGTACGTGGCCCCGAACGTGGTGCTTGCTGGTCAGTTTACAGTCTGCGTGGTGCTTCCGTCTGGAATGGATCTGTGCTCCGAGGTGACCTTAACAATATCACCGTCGGATTCTGTTCTAATGTTCAGGAGCGTTGTGTCCTTCACGCCGCTTGGTCCTCTCCTACAGGTTCTCACTGAATTGACTCTTCCCTCCTTTAGTTGAACTGAACTTTTGCTTATTGGGGAGATTGATGATAGCATTTGGTATGAACTTGAAGAAATCTATGATTTATGATAGCATTTATGAATTTTTTGTAGGTTTTTGTGTTCTTTCTTGTGGTTGAGTTAGCTTAGGCTCATATTGGATGTTGTGGACACCCTCTTTTTGTATGTGTGTGTGTGTATATATATATATATATATATATATATATATATATATATATATATATTCTTATTGATTATGTGAATAGTACACATTCAATCCAAATTCTATCATGGTATCAGAACATAAGAAAAACCAACCCTAACAATTCTTCCTCGATCTCCCGTTTTGGATGTTGATGTTATTTTATTAACAAAAATATGTTTATTCCAAAAATTAAATTGTTCGTAATTAAAAAAATAAAGAAAGAAATTCCACTCAAAACTCCGTTTTATTTCCAAACAACTTTTTGAAAACTCCGTTTTGCAAACTCCATTTCACCCAAACAGTTTTTTAACAAAACTCTATTTTTCGGAATCATCACTTTTTCTATCAGCAGCTTTCCATCAGCAACAGCCCAACCAAACATAGCCTTAGTGAATTTCTGCTGGCTTTGTCTCAGCGGTTCCTTCTCAGCTGTCTCAGTGGTTTCTTCTCAACAGTCTCAATGTTTCATTCTTCACTGCTGAAACTATCTCCTGTCTCAGCTGTTGTGTTGGGACCAACACTTCTCTCAACGCTTTGAATTGAGCTACTCAGTTGTCTTAGTGGTTATGCTGAGACTTTCTTCTCAACTATCTCAGCTGTCTCGACGCTTTTGCCTTAGTCCAATTATCTAACTTCCAGCTTACTCTTTCTTGTTCAGCTGTGCAATCAAGGACAACTTGCATGCATGAACTTAAACACACATCAAATACATTATGCCCTTAGCATGATTGGTGATGCCTCTTCAAATCTAGAGGAACATTGAAGGGCATAATTCTCAATATGAATGAACCAACTTGTCCTCAGATTTCATAGTGAGGCTCATGAACCCCTGCTTTCAATTAAAAACAGTGGTGCGATCTGAATAGATCAATACAAGAACTTATATCCGAAGAAAAAACATGATAAATAAAAAAAAACTAAGAATTAATAATTCACAATAATAAATCATTGAAATAAACGGGAGAAATTATACATTTCAGAAGGAGAAAAATACACGCAGATAAAATATCATGTGCTCAGGAGGAGTAGAAAGAAAACTCTAATTAAGGCATACTCGGGCATGTGCCCAGATTGAAAATTAAATGAACAGACTTTAGATATCGGATTTTAAAAAACCGCTATCTAAAGTATTATAATTTAAAAAAAATGGCAAAAAAAATTAATATTTAGACAACGGTTTGTATAAAAAATCATTATTTAAAGTATTATAATTTAAAAAAACAGCAAAAAAATTTTAATAGTTTAAACATCGGTTTTTATAAAAGAACGTTGTATAATGTATTATATTTTTTAAAAAAAAAATCACATTTTTTAAAATTAAAAACGACAAAAAAATTTTAATAATTTAGAGAGCGGTTTTTATAAATAACCGATGTCTATAGTATTATAATTTTTTTATTTAAAACAAAATTTTTTTATTTAAAACGACAGAAAAATAAATTTTTAATACTTTAGACAGCGGTTTTCATAAAAATCGCTCTCTAAAGTTTTATAATTTTTTTATCTAAACAGTTTTTTTATTTAAAATGGTAAAAAAATAAATTTTTAATACTTTACAGTACAACGGTTTTTATAAAAACCGTATTATAAAATTTTTTTATTTAAATCGAGTAGTTCCGCTCTGGTTCTGCGCTTTTTGAAAATAGACCTATTATATGACATTTTTAGGAAAAGTGTTCAACATGAAAGTTGTAGATCTCGATCAGATCTACAACTTTTATGGTGAACACTTTTCCTAAAAATGTATTATAGTAGAAATATTTTTAAAAGGCGCATATAACCCGGATTTAGCTAAATCTGGGTTCTGCGTTTTTACATCAACCCTTTTTTTTAATACTTTAGACAGCGATTTTTATAAAAAAATCGCTGTCTAAAGTTAGTACCCAGATTTGAAAAAAAAATTGAGGGGGATGACTTAAATTGGATCCACCATTGTGAATAGCTGTGCTCTAAGAAGGGAAGCTATAAAAATTTTTATATTCTTTCATCCTTTGTAACATTCATCAATAATTTATGGTGGAGAAGCACTCTGAATAAATACAAAGTACACCGGTCAATCATCCAACAAATGTCACACCGTGGTTTGCAGATTGTACTACGTATTACCTTATGATTTGCATAATTGGAGAAGACCATCTATTTTAAAATGGTGTGCTGCTTTCTTTTTTCAAATCCCGAAGCCGGCAGCCACGCCTTTGTTGAAAGGGAAAAATTTTCGGTCCGGCCAACGGACCATGCCATCGTCCGTGTTTAAATATTGTTTTATTTTAGGGCTCACTCTTCTTCTCTCCCAGAAAACCGATCCACCCCATTCTCCCCCAAAAAACTTCCTTCCGCCCTTTCTCCCCGCCGACCTCCTACCCGCATCCTCCGGAGAGGAATAAAACTGCTACCTGCATCCTCTCAGAAAAGGATTCCAGCTCTCTTCTCCTGTCTTCAAGTGCTCTCTCGCGGGTTAAACCTAGGTTTTCCACGTGCTTCTACGGCTTTGCCTTAGGTGTAGGTAACTTCGTCTTCTCAAATGTTGTAGCTCTCATACATTTTTCCCGCTAAGCAGGGTTGAGAGCATCAGCTCACAGATGTCGGCCGAAATTGGTGAAGAAAATGTCGTAAGCAGCTTATGTTATTTTGATCCAACAAAAGTTATAGTCGTATTTTTGTTCTTTATTATGACTACAATTTACAGTTATTTTTGTTCTATATTATGACTCAAAACATGTTATGGTCTTATTTTTTATCTATATTGTGACTATAATTTCTGCTGTAGAAAACTCCATTTATTTTTCCCATTGTGCACTCGGAGGTTGAGGCGTACGCAATGTACTGTCAGTATGCCCACACAATAGGATTTAGTGTTCGGAAAGAACATCTCACATACTGGACGCACACAAGAATTATTTTGTTGCACTAAAGCGGGTGTTAAGAGAGTGAGTCCTTCACCGAAGAAGTACCGCAAATTGGAAACTCGCACGGGATGCTTAGCATGCATTTCCTTTTACACAGATCCTGATGAAAAGAATTAAAAAGTATCAAGATTCATTGAGGACCATAATCACCCGCTGACAAAGGAGAATGAGAAGCATTTATTGAGATCAAATCGCAGCATATCTGAAATGCAGGCTAACTTGATGAAGAATATGGCTTGAGCTGGAATTAGACTAGTGGATTCTTATAACTTCCTTTCTGGTGAAGCTGGTGGTGTTGAAAACGTTGGGTTTTCTAAGATAGATGCCTTCAACTTTGTTCAAAGAGAAAGAAAAGCTTTAATAGAAAGTGGCGACGCTGCAAGCTTACTAAAGCTACTGCAGGAGAGACAAGTGGAAGATAATAAGTTCTCGTATGATGTACGGACAGACGAATTGAACAGGTTGACTAGTTTCTTCTTGATGGATGGACGAAGCAAGGTAGACTACGACTGCTTTGGTGATGTGCTTATTTTTGATACGACGTATAGACTTAGTAAATACAACCTGACATGTGCACCATTCATTGTCGTGAATAACCATTGACAGAATATTTTTATTGGCGGCGCTTTCATAGCTGAGGAGACCATAGAAAGTTTTTGTTGGTTGTTTGAAACCTTTTTAAAATTGGTTGGTGGTAAGCAACCAATTTCTATTTTCATGAACAAAAAACAAGCCATGGTCGTAGCTCTTCAGAGGTTATTCACCAGGAGTTGCCATCGTTTGTGTCAATAGCACATCTCTAAGAAAGCACCTTCTAAAGTCCCTTGCTTCAACCAAGATCAAGTAGTTCGGTCTTATTTTTATTAGTGTATGAGCAAGTGTGATACTGAATTTGAGTTGGAAATATTTTGGATTGAGATGATGACGAGAGGAAACCTGCAAGAGAACAATTGGTTAGGTGATTTATATACAATCAGAAAAAAGTGATCTACTACCTTTAACAAAGATAGGTTGGACCTCGGAATTTTGTCCACCCAAAGAAGTGAATCTGCTAACAATCGTTTGCATGGGTGTTTGTAGGCTACAAGCACACTCGTTGAGTGTTTTTTAGGAATGCAGAAGATGGTTTCATCATGGCGACAAAACGAGCATGACAAAGACTTTAGATGCAAGCATGGTGCTGTTAGCTTGGTGTTTAAAAATTATTCTCTACTTAAACACTTGTCTAAGCTGTACACTCGTAAGATTTTTTTCATTGTTGAGAAAAAGCTCATGGAAGATGTTATAGTTAGTATCGTTGATGAAACGAGATACGATGACCATCAAATTGTGAATGTGACCAAGCTGAGTGGAGATGAAGAGAAGATATGGTTTGTACGCTTTAACTGTACAACTATGGATGCAGATTGCTCGTGCATGAGTTTTGAAACTAAGGGTTTATTATGTTCACACATATTAAGAGTGTACAATGTTCGAAATGTAAGTTAGATCAACCTCAAATATGTACTTAAAAGATTTACAGTTAATGCAAAGAAGGGCATCTACTTGCCCAATACCTCAGCCATGATCGAGCATGAGTCGAATATGATATTTCGCAACCAGTTGATGTGGTATAGTTACAAACTAGCAAACTATATTAAGAACTGTAAAATTGCAAAGGAACATGTATTAAACGTCATGACTGAGTTGTCTAAAACCACAGATAATATGGTGGACTTGGACGAGCAATATAAGAAAGGGTTCTTGGACCAAAATGACATGAGTGATACTTGTGTTAGGGATCCAGTGGTGAAGAGGCCTAAAGGAGCACCATCGGCGCGTATGAAGTCTTACTGGGAGAAAACGGTAATAAAACCAGGTAAGTTTTTGTGTTTGTATTTATATTCATTTGTCTATGTCTTTTGAATACAAACAATAATAAAATTTGTCATATCTATGTTATTAAACTGGAAAGACCATCAAAGATGAAAGAGTTCCAATGATTTTACTACCTTACAACACTTACGGGCATACACAGCCAGACATTTTACCGATGATTTTACTCTAGATATGACACAGTCAGCCATGATTTTTCGAGCATGAGTACGAATATATATTTAAACCTTGAAGGTTTTTGTTCGGTGTTTTAAACTTGATTTCATAATAATCAAAAATGTATAGTTTTTAAACATAAAAAACTCCAATAAACTATCATGTCAACTAAAGTACAATAAACTATCATGCCAAAAAAACTATCAGGGATGTCAAAGGAATGACATCGCAGGATTCCCAAATCCAGTCCAGAAAAATTAAACAAGTAAAACAAAACTTCAGTTATAAACTACACATCTCTTGCTTCTCTACTTCTTGGAAATCATGCTTAATTAAAGGCGAAAATATTTTCAGCATCTCAGTCGTGATTTCAGCCCGAAATTGGGGCATTTCAGCATGCCACTTCTGACAGGCACCTCCATTCGATCGACTTTCTCTGCAACACCGCGTTCATGAATTTGATAACAAAAACAACCGCAATCATCCTCACTTCCTACATCGGTATACCAGGAGCATCGTCAATTGGCCAGGTAAGGAATCCTGGAGGCATGACTAAACCAATATCATCATTTAACAAGGAAACCTGTAAGAATGATAATTAACATTAGGATATTGTCCACAATTAAAGGAAAATTATACAATATGAGTTCAAGCAAAAGTGCACCAATTATGGCAATTCTATGCGCGATGCCTGCTCGTCAAGAGAGAGTCAAAATACTCTCACTGCTCCTCTCTAATATAGCATGCCAACAAAGCTCAATGACTGGAATGTGGCATGACATTAAAATAATCTCCGAAGATTTCACGGTATCGAGTGTAATATGGCTGAGTAGAGTTTGGGGATTTTGAAATTTAGAACGCTTCCAATACTGCAAATGGTTAAAGTTGGGTGTAAAAATCTATTGACTCTACAAAAAATATAAACAACTTGGGTAATTTACTTACAGCATAATCGAGAGATATGTAGAGGAAACTCTTCATCTGTTTGACTGCTCGCTTTCTCTTAGCGCAGCTGCGCAGAGCATTAAAGCATAAGCATTCAGATGAGTATCCTCTATCTATCCCTTCCCCAACAACACATCAAGTAGACGTCTTGTGAATGAAATGTTACCGCTATCAAAAATGATACACTCACTGCAACAATTCCCAACATGTTCTTCGCATCAATGAAATCAGTAAACAAACAAATAAATTGAAAAGATGACAATTAAATTATCCCATCCAAAAAGTTGATCAAAACATGTTCTATGACATCACATAACCGGTCGGTAATATAAGGCTTCCTTGGGTAGTCCTTACTCCTCGTGGATGGGGTGTCTATTATCTTCATTTTCTTTTGGATTCCTCTCTTTACCTTCCTAATCAGACTATGCAAATCAACCTCACTCTCAATCTCTGAAATGTTATCTACTATTATGGGTGAAACAGTAGATGGAGTAGAAGTGGTTTTATTTGCCAATGTTAACTCGATAGTTGATTTCTTCTTCTCTGCTTCATTGGGTGAGAAGGATGAGGAGATGATGATTGTTGTCCTTTCTTACCAATAAACTGACTCTCCACTAAATTTCTAAGGGCGTCAAAATTTCTCAGCATCTCCTCTGTTAGAGAATCTACTTGTTGCCTCACCTCATCCTTAATAAATCCATGCAGTCAGGTCTCCATTCCCAACAATCCTTCCTCGGACAACACATTCTTGGACTTCTCATTCACCTCAGACTTGTTTTTCTCATCCAAATCAAGCTTGTTTTTCCCCTTCTGATCAATCTTTTTCAACACATTCTTCTCCTTTTTTTCCTGCAACCTCTTATTCTCTACCCTTTCCCATTCAGACACGTCTTCATACAATTTAGTACTAAAATTGTGTACACTAACTCCGACAATCTCAAAGTCTGACACTTTTCCTCTTCTTCGAGCAATTTCTTTTCACAAACTTGAACATTGTCAAAGTCTGTTTTAACTCCGGCAGATTGCAACTTTTCGGCAAATTGCAACAGAATTTAGTGTTGTAACTTGTTCTCGGAGACCACCGCAACATCCTTGGTCTAGCACTATCATCAATAACTTTTTGAATCGTTGTATGCTCATAGAACCAAACCTACAAATATGGGAGTTTAATATATTGAAGAAAACATAACAAATTTATAGGATTCAAGTAACTCTTACTAGTAGAATAGTGGTGCAACCTTCTAAATATCCCAAATTTGAACTGAATTCTTGTAGAACACTCATTCGACTTAACATAGTTAGGTTGGAATGCAAGAATTTATGGATTACCTTGGGCCAATTGTACTGTGTAAACTGATGATTTTTCTTGCTAATAAGTAATAATTCAATGTGATTTCATTCCACATTCTAATACAATTATGTAGATGGACTTAACTAGATTGAATTAGCATTCAGGCAAGCGCACCTATCAATCGTAATATATGAGAAATCTACATCTCGTGTCGTATTCCACAGGATCGTTTCAACTATTCGTACTCACCCTCCCTTTATTTTCATACCTCTAAACAAAAGTGATATTTAAACTACATTATCCTAACTATGACCAATTGGATAATTCAATATTGGAGAAATAAAAACGATAGAACATGAAGCTTTTAAATAATTACATGAACAATTTCATTTACTAGTTCAATTCTAAGCAATCATGATATGAAAATACTGTTAAATTTGTGCAATGTAAAGGTTAATTTTTCATCAAAATTCTCTCTCGAGCAATTCCAAATCTAAACCTAAGATAGTAAATTTTCTCTCGAACAATTCACAACACTCAAGTTCGCATTAAACAGAATACCTTTATTACTACATAAATTCATGAATTTTATTCTAAATTAACATGAATTCTTTTATTCGTGTTCTAATTTTCCAAACAGAATATCTCTCGATCATAGAGTTTGAAATACAAAGGGAATTATCATCACAATATGAACATACTAAATTCATTGCAAATAACCAATTTCTCAATCTAGCCAATTGCAAATTGTGTAAAACAAATAAGCAATTCAAAGGGATGATTAAACTCTTTGTTTGATTGCATAAACACAAATAAAATACTACAAATATAACATAAACAAGGTGATACATGATTACTAGAATGTTCAAAGCAAAATTCATGCAAATTAAAACATAAATTGAAGATGGATCATCAAGAGGAAGGAAGGATTCAAGGGATTAATGATTGAAAAAAAATTACATAAGAAATACCCTTCAATCCTCCTTGTCTTGGATGCTCGTCTTCGGCCTCCAGCAGTTCTCCAATACAGAAATGATCCAAAAGTTCTCAATAAATTTTTCTACAGGAAATTTATAGTTTCCTTGCAAACAGGTCGAACACGGGGTCGCACACGGCCGTGTGCCAGGCCGTGTGGACGGTTCCTAGGCGGTTCCTGAGTGGTTCCCCACGAAAAGGCGTGTCTGGTAGTGGGCCGTGTCAGATGACACAGGTATAGACACGGCCGTGTGTGCGGCCGTGTTCCCTAGACACGGGTTGGTCGGCAGCCGTGTGCAAAGATGACACGGGTATGCACACGGGCGTGTGCAATACCCATGTGAGGCTCCTCTGTCTGCGCCCAAATTCTTCAGCTCCAGGTACATAGGATACGGGTAGGCACACGGCCGTGTGCCTGGCCGTGTGCACCAAATTTCTGTCCTGTCATCGGCCATGTAGACTCCGTGAACTCCTCTGTTTGCTCCGAAACTTTTAGGTCCATTGGTTGGCATTACCTGCAATAGAAAAATGATAGACTCAGTAAATGGTTTATTATAAGAACTGACAAGGACTTCTAAATACGCTCTTCTATCTATGATACGACAATTTCTTTGATATTATCATGAAATCAACACCAAAAGGGGCAGGAAATGGTAGACATGATTACAATTATGATAGTAAAAAGCCTATCATAATCGTACTCATCAAATACCCCCAGACTTAGATGTTTGCTTGTCCCTAAGCAAACTAATTCAAACACCTGGGTTACCATTAAATAATTTTGCCTCCGCACACTGGTTGCTATGAATTTAAGAGAACTTTGGTGATGTAATCGCATAGGAAATAATTTAGCAGACTTTTCTAAATATATATTTATCTTAAAATTCCTCTAGTATATCATTTTAACTATCTCTCACTCGCTTTTAGAAATAAAAGTATAGTCATCTTTAACAAATATGAGGAGAAAATAACAATCTCTATAAGATACGTATTAGTGTTTCAAAGCTTATAAGTACTCGTACTGATAATCATGAACTTACCCTTTTTACATCCTCATCACAGCATAATTTAGAATTAGTAAGGTTGGATCCTTAGGACTTGAATTTTGGTGTAGCCTTTTTGGCTTAGGATAGAAGATTAAAGGTGAGGTAATCAAGGATAATTTTGATGAATTTTTCACACCTAAATCTTGATTGAGCCTTATGTTGGAAAATACCTTAACATATTTCAATTTTATGTAAACACCCCAGACTTTGCAATTTGTATATTTCCCACATTTTGAAGGGCACTCTAATTTTTTATATACATTTTTTTTTTAACCAAGGGACCATAGTAGGGATCATTCCAAGTGGGTGCAAGTATACACGCACTCAGGCCACATATCACTATGTCTTTTTTTTTGGGGTTCAAAGTAGGGATCATTCCAAGTGGGTGCAAGGATACACGCACTCAGGCCACATATCACAATGAACAAATCATTCCAAGCAGGCATCAATGATAGGTGTGCTAATAGGTGGGGATTTGGTCTTGGTGAATTTTAATATTAGTGCATCAAAAGGATGGGGATTAGGTTCAACTTGGGTGTGCAAGGGTATCATGTTAAAGGTGTTGGGATAACAAGGCTCAAGCTATCCAATAGGAGGCCTAAGTCATTTCCGCCCTTACTAATTAACTTATGTAATGTTTTGAGGAATGCTAGAGGGTGAGTCCTAGACATCAATATGGAGTAATTTTTAATTTTAAAACCCTAATACCAAATTATAAAAATGTTACACTCATCGACTCACTTTATTATAGATAAATATATTTTCTAAAATAGAGTGTTGGATAGTTACTAATATAGAGGAGTAATCTTAAAATTAAATTATATAGAGAAAATTAAGCTAAAAAAAATTTCTATGCTTAATTACAAATCAACAAAGTTGAATACTCTATGAGTCTACATCAATTCATTTTAATCAGTGTGCGAAGGTAAATTAAATATTTATAATCCCAAATGAGTGAATAATGAGAGCTTAAAAGATCAACAAAATTTGTAGGGGGAGGTATAACAAACTTGAGGATTATGATAGGCAGATTAGGATCAATTGTAACCACATGAACAACCATTCTACCCCCAGACTTAAGATTTGCACTGTCCTCAGTGCAATGTAAAAAGCGGACATAGAGTAATTTCATGATGATATATAAAAAGAAACTGCTATCATAATAAGTAGAAGAGCACAGTACAGAAACAGGAGCTGTAATGAAATGCACTGATATATAATAACTGATTCAACTGAATACACTGATAAAAAAAACAATACAAGATACGATATATAAAGATAGAACTACATCGATACATATCAGAAGTACTCATGGTGGCCTGTCGAATCGTCCGGGTAGGAAGGCGGTGCTGGAGCTGGCGGCTGGCGAGGGGCGATCCCAAGGTGGTCTCTAATCTGTACGAGGAGATCCTTAATTTCCTGATGTTCCTCCTTAATTTCCTGGAAGCGTGGCGAGAGCTCGGCATCGAAGAACTGTCTAAACTCGCGCGAGTATCGTGACTGAGGTGGAGGAGGTGCAGTAGACGACTCGCCATGAGCGTAGGTGGAACGGGGTGGAGGCACCAACGGCTCGTCGAGGTCAGGGTCTATCTCATCATCACTGTCGGCATGTACATGCGGTCCACGTCGAGCAATAGAGTATATGACCCCTCCCCGGCCCTGACGGGCGGTGACGAGGCGGAGGGCGCGAAGACTAGCCATCGTGATAGGCACGGTCTTTGCGACCACTGTCATCTGGGGGAGGGCTAAAAAGATGCCCATATTCTTCACGAGGCGAGTAATATAGGGGGCTACGCAAATAGACCCTATACGAGGGGTGTCAGCCTGGTGAAGAATGAACTGGGCTAGAAGATAACCGAGATGTAGAGGATATCGTGATGTCATGCTGTAGAGGTATAACAGATCCTGCCTACTAACAACTCCGGAGCTTTCGCCCCGGCCGCTCAACGTGTGGCTGAGTAGATGGTGGATGTAATGGAGGGCGGGGGAAATCAATTTGGATGCCTTAGATCTCTTGGCCTCGTAGGCGCCAGTGTCGAAAGAAATCTGGCGCCAAATACCACCGGCCATATCGCGGTTGGGGAGCTCAAAGTGGAGTTCGGGGTAGGCGGCACTAAAAAGGAACGACTCCTCATACACCCCTAAATATTGGGTGAATTGGAGCATGGTGAGTGTATAAAATGTGCCACCCACTCGAAATGAAACTATCCCCTCGGGCGTGCGCGGTGCGTCGATGAAATTTGGCCTAAAGCTGGAATAAAATGACGATAGGAACTCTAAGGTGAGTTCCCTAAAGCCTAACTCCTCTATGGCAAAAAATTGACTCCACCCCATTACAGAAATCAGCCCCCTGACATCTCCTGCCAGGTTTATCTCCTCAAGTACGCTCCAATCTATCATGCGTATGTCTTGAAATTTTTTGGATTGCAGGCGATTGTAGCGGGCGGTGTGCGATGCATCCGTGAAAATTAGCGGGGTAGCAGCATCCCGCCTCTCCGTTGAGACTTGTAATTCCGGTCGGCGACGGCGACCTCCACTTCTTCCGGAAGACATAATGTAGACGGGGAGAAATGCGAGTGAAGGGGGACGAGAAATGGAAAAGGTGGTGCCTTGGGGATCAGGCCACGGGATGAGTGATGCTGGGAGAGTGTTTGGAGTGAGCAAGGAAGAAAACCACACGGCCCCTATTTATACATGTTGAACACGGGTTCGCACACGGGCGTGTGCGAGCCCGTGTTAGGGAATCTTTAGCCTCGTGGAACACGGGGTGCGTCGGTCCGTGTAAAGTAATGGAACACGGGTGCGCACACGGCCGTGTGTGCACCCGTGTTAGGGGATCCAATGCCTCGTGGAACACGGGCCTGCCTCGGTCCGTGTGGTCAAATCGGCTGGGGTCAGTGCGTCTGGTGGACACGGGCGCCAACACGGCCGTGTGTCGCCCCGTGTCGCAGCTGGCACGGTACGCAAACACGGGTAGGTAGGAGACACGGGCGTGTGTAATCAGACACGCCCGTGTTCGATGTCTCGACACATCGGTCTCGACGATCGTCGAGACCGATGCACACGGCTATGAACACGGGTTGGTGCCAACCTGTGTTGTGCTCGGGATGAAATGGCCTTTTTGCGGAATTAATCCCACACGGCTGGGCCTGAGCCTGTGTCATGTACACGGCCACGCACACGGCCGTGTGTGCAGCCGTGTGCCACTCCAGAAAAAAAATTTTTACAGAAATTTTTTTTTTCTTTTTCTCATTAAAATGTGATGGAAAATTTTTTTTTCATTAACATTTTTTTCTTTAATTTTTTCTTTGCAACTAATTAGACTTATACTAAAGCAAGAATACTTAGAAACAACTACTATACTTAAAATTAAATTAGTCAAGACGGAGGCAGGTTTCTAGACGAGGGAAGTCCATAGGGATTTCACCATAATAGGGTTTAAGTCGGTGACCATTAACCTTAAAATCTCCCTTAAAATCTCGGGGTGAGTTAACTCGACGGTACCGTAGGGAAAGACTTCTTTAACTTTAAAGGGTCCGGACCACTTAGACCTTAATTTCCCTGGGAATAATCGTAATCTGGAGTTATAAAGGAGGACTTGGTCACCTTTTTGGAAGACCTTGGGTTTACGAAGGTGACGGTCATGAAATAGTTTGGTTTTCTCCTTATAAATACGGGAGTTCTCATAGGCTATAGTTCTCCACTCATCTAATTCGTTAAGTTGAAGTTTACGCTTCTCTCCTATAGAACTAGTGTCAAAATTTAAGGAGCGTATTGCCCAATATGATTTGTGTTCTAATTCTATAGGTAAGTGGCAAGATTTACCGTAGACTAATCTAAAGGGGGTGGTCCCTATAGGTGTTTTGTAGGCGGTCCTATAAGCCCATAAACAGTCGTTAAGTTTCCTAGACCACTGCTTCCTATTCCCTTCTATAGATTTTTCTAAGATTCTCTTAAGTTCTCTATTGGAAACTTCAACTTGTCCACTAGTTTGAGGATGATACGGAGTGGCTAACCTATGTGTAACTCCATATTTTTCTAATACTTTGTCTAGTTGTAGATTACAAAAATGTGAACCCCTATCGCTAATAAGTGCGCGTGGTGTGCCAAATCGTGCGAATAAGGATTTCAAAAATCTAATTACAACCCTACTATCATTAGTAGGCAAAGCTTGCGCTTCAACCCACCTTGATACGTAATCTACAGCTACCAAAATATATTTATTCCCAAAAGAAACTGGGAATGGTCCCATAAAATCTATACCCCACACATCGAATACTTCACATTCAAGGATAAATTTTTGAGGCATTTCATGTAATTTAGAAATATTACCTGCTTTTTGGCAAGAATCACATGAAAGCACATACCTTTGGGCATCCCTGAATAGAAGGGGCCAATAAAAACCGGAATCAAGAACCTTTTTAGCGGAGCGATTCGCTCCATAGTGACCACCAGCAGGACCTGAATGACACTGCTCCAAAATCTTCCAACCTTCCTCCGCTGATACACACCTTCTTATAACAGAATCTGCACATATCCGAAAAAGAAAAGGGTCCTCCCAAAAGTAATATTTCAAGTCGGAGAAAAATTTCTTTTTCTGCTGATATGAAAAGTCTTTGGAAGGACCTTAGCCACAAGATAGTTTGCATAATCTGCAAACCATGGATAATCTAGTTGTATATTGGTAGATATGGCAAATAATGATTCCTCAGGAAATGTATCGGAAATTTCAGACTCATCTAACATTGATCGTAGTGGGTTTTCTAAACGTGAAAGATGATCTGCCGCTAAGTTTTCCGCTCCTCGTTTATCCCTAATTTCTAGATCAAATTCTTGTAGAAGAAGAACCCATCGGATTAAACGAGGCTTTGCTTCCGCTTTGGCTAGCAAATATCTAAGTGCAGAGTGATCCGTATAAACTACCACTTTGGACAATGTTAAATATGGTCTAAATTTGTCAAAGGCAAATACCACTGCTGCTAGGAGTTCTTTTTCAGTAGTTGTATAATTCTCCTGTGCATTATTAAGTGTTTTACTAGCATAGTATATTGGGTGAAAATGTTTGTTTCGGCGTTGTCCTAAAACAGCCCCTACCGCAAAACTACTAGCGTCACACATGATCTCAAATGGTTGACTAAAGTCAGGTGCGATCATAATTGGAGAATTAATTAATTTTTCTTTTAAGAACTCAAAGGCGCGTAGACACTCTTGTTCAAAAATAAAAGGTGTGTCTTTTTCTAAAAGCCTTGTAAGTGGTTTAGCTATTTTAGAGAAATCTTTAATAAAACGGCGGTAAAATCCCGCGTGTCCTAAGAAACTTCTCACTGCCTTTACGGAGGTTGGTGGTGGCAATTTTTCTATGGTCTCTATTTTTGCTCTATCTACTTGAATTCCTTGGCTTGAAATTTTATGGCCAAGTACTAACCCTTCTTGTACCATGAAATGGAACTTCTCCCAACTAAGCGCTAGGTTCGTCTCCTCACACCTCCTAAGAACTTTCTCTAAATTATTCAAACACAACTCAAAAGAGTCGCCAAAAACCGAAAAATCATCCATGAACACTTCCATAATATCTTCAACATACTCGTTAAAGATGGCTAGCATGCACCTTTGAAATATGGCGGGCGCATTACATAACCCGAAAGGCATACGTCTATAGGCAAAGATACCAAATGGGCAAGTAAATGTTGTTTTCTCTTGGTCTTCTGGTGCTATAGGAATTTGAAAGTATCCAGAAAGTCCATCTAGAAAACAATAGTAAGAGTGTCCTGATAAGCGTTCTAATATCTGGTCAATGAAAGGAAGAGGGAAATGGTCTTTCCTAGTGACATCGTTTAATTTCCTATAGTCTATACAGACACGCCAACCTGTTACTGTTCGCGTTGGAATTAATTCATTTTTATCATTTGCTACTACGGTCAGGCCACCCTTCTTAGGAACTACTTGGACAGGACTAACCCATGAACTATCCGAAATAGGATATATAATACCAGCATCTAATAACTTTACAATTTCAGCCTTAACTACCTCTTTCATATTAGGATTTAGCCTACGTTGCGGTTGAATAGACGACTTATAGTTTTCTTCTAAAAGAATTTTATGGGTGCAAAAACTAGGATTAATACCCTTTATATCAGATATTTGCCACGCTATTGCACCTTTACATTTCTTCAATACGGTTATCAATTTTTCTTTTTCAAGTTTGGAAAGATTTGAAGATATGATAACTGGGTATGAAGAATTTGTTCCTAAGAATGCATACTCAAGATGATCCGGTAATTTTTTTAATTCTACTATTGGTGGATCCTTAGTATTATTCTTAAGAATTTCATGATCTCCTTCAGTAATTAAACTATATTCCGTTGTTCTATTCATAGCAACACAATTTTCTAGAAAAAATAAATGTTCAATAATGTCATCATTTTTATCATATTCTAGATAATTGTTAGTTATGCAAATTTCTAAAGGATCTTTATAATAAAAATTAGAATTTATAGAAGACATAAAATCATCAATACCATGAGAAAAATAGCAATAATCATCGTTATCTAAAGATTGTTTCATAGTTTTGCCAATTTGAAAAGTGACTTCATCTTCTCCTACTCGCAATATTAATTTACCATCAAAACATCAATAAGTGCTCTAGAAGTAGCTAGAAATGGACGACCTAGTATGAGTGGTACTTCGATATTTTCATCCATATCTAAAATAACAAAATCAGCAGGAAATATAAATTTATCTACCTTAACTAATACGTCTTCTACTATTCCTCTAGGATACTTAACCGATCGATCTGCTAATTGAATACTCATTCTTGTTGGGCTAAGTTCTCCTAGGCCTAGTTCAGATATAAATTATAAGGCATTAAATTTATACTTGCTCCTAGATCTGCTAAAGCCTTATTTACTTGTAAATCACCGATTAAGCATGGAATTGAAAATGAACCGGGATCCTTAAGTTTTTGTGGCAATTTATTTTGCAAAATAGCAGAACATTCTTCACTTAATGTTACTAATGATAATTCTTCTATTTTCTTTTTATTAGAAATCAAATCCTTAAGAAATTTTGCATATTTAGGCATTTGAATAATTTCAAAAAAAGGTAAATTAACATGTAATTGCTTAAACATTGATAAAATTTACCATACTGTGCATCCATGCACTCCTTGCTATGCTTTGCTGGGTATGGTAATGCTGGTTGGTACTCCATCGGTTGTACATTCATGTCGCTTGGTCCTTCGCCGCTAGACTCCATTTTGGGTGCTTCTTTTGCAGGCCTTGGATCTTGTAACTCCTTTCCGCTCCTCAATTGAACGGCTTTTGCATGCTCCCTTGGATTTATCTCTGTATTCCCTGGAAGTGTTCCTTGCTGCCTTTCAGAAACCATCCTTGCAAGCTGACCAATTTGATTTTCCAAGTTCCGAATTGAACCCTCTTGATTTCGGAAGGCTACATCGGTAGTTTGCATAAATTTGGTAAGCACATCTTCCAATGTAGGCTTCCTTGGTTCCAACTGTGGTTGTTGTCCAAACATGGGCTGCTTCCCTTGATTTCCTTGTCCTCCCCAAGAGAAATTGGGGTGGTTCCGCCATCCAGGATTATATGTAGAGCTATATGGGTTATTGGCTTGATTGAAAGGTGGCCTAATATTGTTACCCATATAGTCAACATGCTCTTGAACTTGCAGTTCACAACTAGGCATTCCAGTGCATGAAGGGTCCCATTGTTGAGGTGCCATGGAAGGTGATGCTAAGGCAAGGTTGTCCATCTTTTGGTGAAGTTTCTCCACTTGAATTGCTAAGGCGGTGACGGCATCTACTTCATAAATTCCTGCGGGCTTGCTAGGCTTTTGTCTTACGGTAGTCCACTGGTAATTGTTCATTGCATGTCCTCTATCAACTGCTGAGCCGCTTCAGGTGTCTTATTGTTCAAAGTTCCTCCACTAGCCGCATCAATCATTTGTTTGGTGGCTGGATTTAGACCATTATAGAAGGTCTGAATCTGAAGCCATGAAGGTAGAGCATGGTGGGGACATCTCCTTAACAACTCCTTGAATCGTTCCCATGTGTCGTACAACGATTCAGACTCCAATTGAATGTATGTAGAGATGTCATTCCTTAACTTCGCAGTCTTTGCAGGTGGAAAATACTTCATCAGAAACTTCTCAACCATCATGTCCCAAGTAGTGATCGACCCTCTAGGTAAGGAATTCAACCACTGCTTCGCCTTATGCCTTAAAGAAAATGGAAACAATCTCAATCGAATGGCGTCGTTGGAAACACCATTGATCTTAAATGTATCACATATCTCTAAGAATCCGGCCAAGTGGGTGTTAGGATCCTCATCTTGCAAGTCATCATACTGAACATACTGTTGAACCATTTGTATTACACTAGGCTTCAATTCAAAATTATTGGTAGCTATCGGTGGTCTAACGATGCTCGACCCGGTTCCTTGTAGATTGGGTCTAGCAAAGTCAGACATGGTTTGCTCATTTTGGTTGGCCATAGTATCTAAGTTTTCAAGATGATTCTCTCCTTGGTTTACTGTCTCCTCTTCTGATAGTCCGTTTGAAATATCTGTGGTATTAATTCCCACGTCCCTTAAGTTAGTGTTATGGAGAATTCGTTCTGGGTCAGGATGAAATGGTGCTAGCCCAGAATTTTTGCCCCTGGTCATAGACTAACAGACTACAAAAAAAAATATTACGCAATATAATTATTCAAATTCTAATTTACAACTATATAAATAAAAATTGGTAGATCAATAAAGATTAGGATTTCAAAATATTGAAAACGATTCCCCGGCAACGGCGCCAAAAACTTGATGATTTTTCTTGCTAACAAGTAATAATTCAATGTGATTTCATTCCACATTCTAATACAATTATGTAGATGGACTTAACTAGATTGAATTAGCATTCAGGCAAGCGCACCTATCAATCGTAATATATGAGAAATCTACATCTCGTGTCGTACTCCACAGGGTCGTTTCAACTATTCGTACTCACCCTCCCTTTATTTTCATACCTCTAAACAAAAGTGATATTAAACTACATTATCCTAACTATGACCAATTGGATAATTCAATATTGGAGAAATAAAAACGATAGAACATGAAGCTTTTAAATAATTACATGAATAATTTCATTTACTAGTTCAATTCTAAGCAATCATGATATGAAAATACTGTTAAATTTGTGCAATGTAAAGGTTAATTTTTCATCAAAATTCTCTCTCGAGCAATTCCAAATCTAAACCTAAGATAGTAAATTTTCTCTCGAACAATTCACAACACTCAAGTTTGCATTAAACATAATACCTTTATTACTACATAAATTCATGAATTTTATTCTAAATTAACATGAATTCTTTTATTCGTGTTCTAATTTTCCAAACAGAATATCTCTCGATCATAGAGTTTGAAATACAAAGGGAATTATCATCACAATATGAACATACTAAATTCATTGCAAATAACCAATTTCTCAATCTAGCCAATTGCAAATTGTGTAAAACAAATAAGCAATTCAAAGGGATGATTAAACTCTTTGTTTGATTGCATAAACACAAATAAAATACTACAAATATAACATAAACAAGGTGATACATGATTACTAGAATGTTCAAAGCAAAATTCATGCAAATTAAAACATAAATTGAAGATGGATCATCAAGAGGAAGGAAGGATTCAAGGGATTAATGATTGAATAAAAATTACATAAGAAATACCCTTCAATCCTCCTTGTCTTGGATGCTCCTCTTCGGCCTCCAGCAGTTCTCCAATGCAGAAATGATCCAAAAGTTCTCAATAAATTTTTCTACAGGAAATTTATAGTTCCCTTGCAAACAGGTCGAACACGGGGTCGCACACGGCCGTGTGCCAGGCCGTGTGGACGGTTCCTAGGCGGTTCCTGAGCGGTTCCCCACGAAAAGGCGTGTCTGGTAGTGGGTCGTGTCAGATGACATGGGTATAGACACGGCCGTGTGTGCGGCCGTGTTCCCTAGACACGGGTTGGTCGGCAGCCGTGTGCAAAGATGACACGGGTATGCACACGGGCGTGTGCAATACCCGTGTGAGGCTCCTCTGTCTGCTCTGCCCAAATTCTTCAGCTCCAGGTACATAGGACACGGGTAGGCACACGGCCGTGTGCCTGGCCGTGTGCACCAAATTTCTGTCCTGTCATCGGCCATGTAGACTCCGTGAACTCCTCTGTTTGCTCCGAAACTTTTAGGTCCATTGGTTGCATTACCTGCAATAGAAAATGATAGACTCAGTAAATGGTTTATTATAAGAACTGACAAGGACTTCTAAATACGCTCTTCTATCTATGATACGATAATTTCTTTGATATTATCATGAAATCAACACCAAAAGGGGCAGGAAATGGTAGACATGATTACAATTATGATAGTAAAAAGCCTATCATAATCGTACTCATCATAAACGAAGCAAGGTTCTCAAGCGCATTAAGACATGCCGGAATCTTAACTAAGCCCTTGAACGGAAAAAGAAACACAATTAGCAGGTATTTGACTAGTGCATTGACTCTCCTACTCTCCAAGTCAGGGGAGAACTGCTCTTCAGCAAGCATCTTTAGCTCATCAATTAGGTTCTTGTGTGTAAAATCCAGCAATGGCAATCTAGCAAAGTTCAACACACGACCTCTATTTAGAAGCCCCAATATCATTGCAACCTCATTCATTGTCAACCGCAGATAAAAATTGCCTAGCAAGAAGGCTTGCTTGCCCCTATTGTAACAACGTATAAGAAGACGCAATAGCGGAATATTTTTGTGGAAGGTTCGGCATTCGAAAGAAAGAAAAACTTTGGCATCTTCAAGAGCACTTCTGGATTCGGCTGCTATAACATCCAATAGAGGACGGTCATTTAGTTTAAATGTAGAAACAGCGCACCGTGAGCTCAGATATGGACTTCCCCAGGCATTCTCAACAAATAATTGGAATACGACTGAAAATATGAAAAAAAAACTGTAAAATATAAACGGAATACGAATGTAAAATATAAGCGGAATACGACTTCTAAAAATACGACTATAAAATAAGCAAGGTATACGACCGTAAGACAAGTTAAATGAAATACGACTGTAAAATAAGAAAACATTAGGACGGTAACAGATCCACCAAAACAACTGTAACAAAAAGAATGTAAAACCCGCGAACAACAGTGAAAATCAGCATAAACCAGCCAAAAAAAAGCAGCAAAAACCACTCAGAATCAAAACTGAAAATGCATGTATACCTGTCGATCTGTGGTTGCAGTTGAGGAGAAGACAGTCGGGCACATTGCTCCTTGCTTTCTACCTCGACACAGCCTGAATGGGAAGCGCAGAACTCCTTCCAATGCAGCTCCCGGTTGACAAGCCATATAAGAAGAGGCCGGCAGTGGTCGGCGGGAGCCTGAGTGGACGGGAAGAAGACGAGAAGGTAGGGTTTCCTCCCTTCGAAATTGGAGAGTTATGGTGGGTCCCGAAATTTGAAAACTTATTTAAAGCCTGACGATCTGCATCGTCCGTTGCCCGGACCGAAAATTTTTCCTTGTTGAAGCCCTCAGCTAGCAAAAAATTTTTCATGCGCCAGCTCCCAAAGGAAGGAGCGCGGATTGCGCAGGAGCCCCATGATCAAGTTTTGCAAATTGTGCACTGCGTTGGTTTTTTTCTTTTTCTTTTTTGCTTTGTTTTTCTCAACCGTTCGATCAAAGAATAAGCATCCTGTATTTTACCCGCTCCCACTTTATGGAATGCTACGCATACCTAATTATTATTCTTCAGCCAGACAGCAGGGAGTCGGAGCCACCGCCGTCAGTGGACGTGCACGTAACCCAACTGGAAAAATGGCAACCACACCATCATCCATGGTTTAGTAAATCAGCCATTATCCATCACATTCCATCCTATCCTCTTCTTCCGGAAGACCCAAAATCCTCCTTTGATTTCCTCCCCGACATGAAATTGAACCATTTCATCGCCATCACGCATCTCCTTTTTATCATTTCAGACCATCATTGAAGATAAGGATTATGATAATAAAGATCAAACTGACTTCCGTCCACAATAAGCTCACCAGAGAGTTGCAGCTGATGAGTAAAACAGTGGATTATGCGCCAAGAAGTCAACTTTTCAAGGCGATTGTTAACCGCAACCCGTTATTGGCTAGTCGCATCCCAAAATCTCATAAGTTTTTGCACCTTTTCGAAATACGCCTTATACATGTAATTTTAGGAAACGTGCTCAACACGAAAGTTGTAGATCTCGTCGAGATGTACAACTTTCGTGTTGAGCACTTTTCCTAAAAATGCATGTACAAGGCGTACTTTGAAAATATATTCAGGTGTTGTGTATTTCAGAAATACGCCTTGTACATGCAATTTCAGGAAAAGTGTTCACCAAGAAAGTTGTAGATCTCGTCGAGATCCACAACTTTCGTGTTGAACATTTTTCCTGAAATAGCATGTACAATGCGTATTTCGAAAAGGCGCGAAAAATTAGGAGATTTTGGGGTGCTACTAGCCAATAACGGATTGCGGTTAACAATCGCCCTTTTTAATTTCCACTTTATAAGCTCTTTAAATTCATTTATATTTATTTTTGGTAATTAAAGGCTGCATTTAGGTTACATGTTAGTGGTTGATTGCTTAATTTGTTAAACCTCTCAGTTATCTCCTCTGGCTGTTTTCTGAAGTTGTTCTTAGGCAATTAATGATCACAATACAATTTACTTGCATGAAAATTAAGCAAAGTTAGTATGCTGCATTATTTGGTGTGAAGACTGCAGGGCTTTTACTCTGTGAATATAGAATAATGTAATATTCAGTGCAAGAGCTTCTTGACACATGCAAATCCTGTATAATTGTCATGAAATCATGGAGTTGTTGACATATTCACTGCATGGTTGGGATTTTGAATTATTACAGTCATAGTAGAGATTTGAAGATAAGTCATAATGGCGACAAAGGATTCATATTGTCGACCCCGCTATGATGGGATAAAGGCTTGATGTTGTTGTTAGCATTTTGAACCTAACAAGATGAGATGTGGGGAAGAAGAAGAGGAAGAAAAGACCGGAGGAGCACTGTTTATTCTTCCAATCCGACGGCCCTTTTATAGTTTAAAAAAGTGATTGTCATTAACACCACAATTTTGGCTAGTCGTACTGCACTTTCTTTTAATTTTTACGTCTTTTAAAAATATGTCTTGTACATGCATTTTTAGGAAAATTGTTCAACACGAAAGTTGTAGATCTCGACGAGATCTACAACTTTCGTGTTGAACACAATTCCTAAAAATGCATGTACAAGACATATTTCAAAAATGCACGAAACCTGTGTGTATTTTCAAATACGACATGTACATGCATTTTTAAGAAAAGCGTTCAACACAAAAGTTGTAGACCTCGTCGAAATCTACAACTTTTGTGTTGAACGCTCTTTTTAAAAATGCATGTATAAGATGTATTTCAAAAGACACAAAAAATTAGAATAAAGTGTCGTGCGACTAGACAAATGCAAATAACAACCACCTTTAAAAAATACACAGTAGACAAAAGCAACACCCCCTTATGTTGTTACACAGATGATAAAGTAAATAAAGCTGTCAGGTCCAATGGGCTTAGTTTTGGCAGAGAAAAAACAATAAACAACTATATCTCTACTATTATACTATTATACGAAAACTAATATTTGGTGAAATATTGCATGATGTCTCTATATTGCCTTTATAATTGTATTCATAATTATACAATTATACCAAACTTTATATTAGTATATTATAAAGGCAATATATTTTTAGGTAATTACACAACTTTACGATATTAAAATACAAAAAATAAAAACACTAGATACCTTAACCTATTGTCTCTAGCTAGGAATGACAAGAGAACGATTAATGTTTTAACGTTAAAATATAATTTGTTTTACAAAATAAAAATTGTATTCTTTATTTATATTTTTTACGGTCATTTTGAGTACTCATATGTATATGTTGCGGGTCGGGCGGAGCCAGCTGCGGACTGGCGAAGCCCGCCGGGAGCGGCCGAAGCCCACCGGGAGTGGGCGAAGCCCGCCGTTGCCGGTCGGGTACTATCGCGCGAGGCCATATGGGCGGGTACTATCCATGACAAATGTCACCGCCCACGGTAAATGTCACCGCCCACAACAAATGTCGCCCCCACGACAAATGTCGCCGCCCACGACAAATGTCATCCCCACGACAAATGTCGCACTTCCGGCGAATGTCGCACCCAGCCGAATATCGCACCATGCAGATTGTCGCATCCCCGCCGAATGCCCACAGAGCCAAAGGCTCGTGCTTGTCACTTGTATGTATATATGTGTAAAGTAACACGCATGTAAACATAATATGAATAAAGAGGCATAAAGAGAGCTAGATTATATTTTAATACCCTCCCTTAATCTAGGTCTCATTATCTTCTCTGATTGCCTAATTGCTGCTGATCACGTCGAAGTCCCTGCGGAAAGCTTGAAATTTTTCTGCAGACAGGGAATTTGTCATCCCGTTTGTGAGTTGCTCTTTGGTATTGTAGGGGCACACCGGCACACATTGGTCTCTCCTTCCTCTACTAGGTCTCTAACAAAATGGTGCTTATTTGAATGTGTTTTATGTGATTATGAAGAACGAGGTTTTTGCTATTGGAAATTGAGGTGTTGTCGACCATGAGAGTAACAGTGCGTATATCTTCCTGTTTCAGAGTGGTCAGCAGTCGATTTAACCACACTCCTTCCTTTGTTGCTTCCCAAATCGCCATATACTCTGCCTCCGTGGAGGAACTGGCAATGCTCTTCCTGCGGGTGTCTGCACTCCTTGCCCAGTAGCTAACGAAATATCCAATGATGCAAGCATATTCATTACCTCTTTTTCTGAACACGAGACCAAAATCCTTGGTGCCCTGCAAATATCTCAAAATTCTCCCCTTTATATGAGCGACACTAGGCTCACAGACAAATCTGGACATGATGCCCACTATGTTCTTGATGTCTTGTCTGATATTGGTTAAAAAGATAAGAGCTCCAACTATGCTCTAATAGGTTTCTTTATTAACCTTCTCTTCTCCATCACTTCTCTGAAACTTTTCTCTCGTGGCCAGCTAGGTGAGAGCCTGCCAGTGGAATCCATCTCGAGGTGAGACCTACCCCACCCTCCGAGAGATCAACCTGCCCTGCCAGCTAGATGAGAGCATGGCAGCGGAATCCATCTCGGGGTGAGACCTACCCCACCCTCCGAGAGATCAACCTGCCCTGCCAGCTAGATGAGAGCCTGGCGGTGGAATCCAACTCGAGGTGAGACCTACCCACCCTCCGAGAGATCAATCTGCCCTGCTAGCTGGATGAGAGCCTGACAGCAGAATCCATCTCGAGGTGAGACATATCCCACCCTCCGAGAGATCAACCTGCCCTGCCAGCTAGATGAGAGCCTTGCAGCGGAATCCATCTCGAGGTGCACTACTAGAAAAGTGAGTATTGGCTACACTTTTTTTGGCCAGGGACTAAAAATCCTTGGTGCCCTACAAATATCTCAAAATTCTCACCTTTATATGAGCGACACTAGGCTCACAGACAAATCTGGACATGATGCCACTATGTTCTTGATGTCTTGTCTGATATTGGTTAAAAAGATAAGAGCTCCAACTATGCTCTAATAGGTTTCTTTATTAACCTTCTCTTCTCCATCACTTCTCTGAAACTTTTCTCTCGTGGCCAGCTAGATGAGAGCCTGGCAGCGGAATCCATCTCGGGGTGATACCTACCCCACCCTCCGAGAGATCAACCTGCCCTGTCAGCTAGATGACAGCCTGGCAGCGGAATCCATCTCGAGGTGAGACCTACCCCACCCTCCGAGAGATCAACCTGCCCTGCCAGCTAGATGAGAGCCTGGCAGCGGAATCCATCTCGAGGTGAGACCTACCGCACCCTCCGAGAGATCAACCTGCCCCGCTAGCTAGAAAGAGCCTGGCAGCGGAATCCATCTCGAGGTGAGACCTACCCCCACCCTCCGAGAGATCAACCTGCCCTGCCAGCTAGATGAGAGCCTGACAGCGGAATCCATCTCGAGGTGAGACCTACCCACCCTCCGAGAGATCAACCTGCCCTGCCAGCTAGATGAGAGCCTGGCAACGGAATACATCTCGAGGTGAGACCTACCCCACCATCCGAGAGATCAACCTGCCCTGCCAGCTAGATGAGAGCCTGGCAGCAGAATCCATCTCGAGGTGAGACCTACCCCACCCTTCAAGAGATAAACCTGCCCTGCCAGCTAGATGAGAGCCTGGCAGCGGAATCCATCTCGGGGTGAGACCTACCCCACCCTCTGAGAGATCAACCTGCCCTGCCAGCTAGGTGAGAGCCTGGCAGCGGAATCCATCTCGGGGTGAGACCTACCCCACCCTCCGAGAGATCAACCTGCCCTGCCAGCTAGGTGAGAGCCAGACAGCGGAATCCATCTCGAGGTGAGACCTACCCCACCCTTCGAGAGATCAACCTTCCCTGCCAGCTAGGTGAGAGCCTTGCAACGGAATCCATCTCGAGGTGAGACCTACCCACCCTCCGAGAGATCAACCGGCCCTGCCAGGTAGATGAGAGCCTGGCAGCGAAATCCATCTCGAGGTGAGACCTACCCCACCCTCCGAGAGATCAACCTGCCCTGCCAGCTAGGTGAGAGCCTGGCAGTGGAATCCATCTCGAGGTGAGACAACCAGGCATCCACGAGAGGTACCATCGGCCCTGCCTAGCTAGTGAGAGTCTGGGCAGCGGGACCGTCTTGGAGCAAAAGGACTAGGCATCTCAATCGAACCTTACCAAATCTTACATCCTCAAACGGGGAAAATAGATGGGTTACATGACCCCCCCCCCGACTCAGTTGGTCAGGGGTTGGACTCATTACAACATAAGATACATACAGGACTCTGCCGGAGCGAGGCTTCCTCAGGGGGTCTGGGCCCGGTGGTCGTCATCCGCCTCCTTCTCGCCAGACACTTCCATCTTGCTCAGGCTTTCCATGATCCTTTCCATCTCCTCCGCCCTGGCCAACCAAGTGATGGTGTTGACGGCCGTGACGTAGCACTGCCTTGCCATCCTGGAGTCTCCCTTTACTCTGATCTGGATCCCTCCGGAGCTGAACTTGAGGCATTGGTGGAAGGAAGATGACATGCAATGGAAGGCGCTGATTAGGGGCCTTCCGAAGATGGCGTTGTAGCTGCTTGGAGCGTCAACAATGACGAACCGACAGTTCCTTGAAGCCCCTCCCAACTTTACTTGGAGTCCTACTCCACCTCGACCTCCTTCATTTCTCCTGAAAATCCGAACAGGGGTCCGTCCGAGGCCAATACCCTCCTTAGATCTACCTTCATCTCGTCAAACGCCTTCTTGAAAACGATGTTGACGGAGCTTCCGTTGTCAACCAAGATTCGGGAGACGGTGTAGCCCTCGATGGCCGTCTGGATGACCAGCGCATCGCAAAAACGGATCCTCATGATCCGGTAGGTCCTTCACCGAGAAGGTGATCTTCTCCTCCTGGGGCGGTGTCTGGGATGTTTAGGCGACTCTCCGTCGGTACATGACATGGAGGATTGCCTTCCGAGTGGCCTCGATCTCCATTCCACCATGGATCACCGCTATACTGCCTCGGGGTCCGACATCAACCCGATCCTCACACACATCATCCCCCCTTCTCTGGGCAGAACCTCTTCAACCCACACTGGTGGTTGTGGCTGGGCAGGGCCTCTCTCCCCCCTCACTTCCAGGAACTCGGGGCAGGTAGCTGTGGCGTGCCCCTCCACCTGGTGGAAGTCACAGTACGGTAACCCTACCCTGACCCTTCTCCTTCCCTGGCGGTTCCTCCTCTCCCTTCGACCAATCTCCATCGCTTGCTGTGGTGGGGGTAGGAGCTGCCTAGGGGCTTGCCTCTGGAAGTTGAACCTCCCTTGTCCCCCATGATAGTTCCCCCCCATCTTGGACGTAACCTCTTCCTGGACCCTGAACGGGTATTCCCTGCTACCTCCAACCTGGTTCTGGACCCTCCTGAGCTCTCCGCTCCTCTCTCCTTCTTCCTTCCTGATGTCTCGAGCCACCTTGCTCCTTTGACTCCATCTCTGTTAGCTTTGCCAACTTCTTGACAAATGTCGGGTTGGCCGCCTCCATGGCTATCTCCTCAGCCGCTCTTTCCATCAGCTCCTCAAAAGAAAGGGGGCCTTTCGAGTCAGGCTCATCTTGAAGAACCCCTCGCGCAACCCCGCCGTGAACGCCATCTGGAGGGCATACCCTGGCTTCTCTTGGACCTCCAGGATCTCCTCTTGGAACCTGTCTACGTAGCGGGCCAGCGACTCCTCGGCCCCCTGCCTTATCAGGTAGATGGACTCAGGACTCCTCTTCCTCTTCTTGGAGGTGGAGAAGCGAAGCTGAAAGCTCCGGCTCAAGTCCTCGAACCCATAGATCGACCTCGGAGGGAGTTGATGAAACTAGTCCCTTGCCTTCTCCTTCAACGTGATCGCAAAGAGACGACACTTGAAGGCATCCGTCATCGGCCTGATGGAGACGGCATCCTTGAACCAGTGCAGATGTTGGACGGTGTCATCCTTCCCGGTATAGTTAGCCATGTCTGGATCCCTGAACCCCTCAGGAATGGTAGCTGAGATGATCAACTCGCTGAAGGGTGACCCCCTAAGGGGTGGTCTCGCCACTTCTACTCGCGCGACCTGCTCGCCTGGGAGGTTGGCACTCGCCGGGCTGGAGAACATCTCCCGGCCGGTGAGGTCTCGCTCGACCCCATCTCCCATCCTCTCCTTCCCTGGCCTTCTTCCTGGTGCACTTCCTTCTCCCCCCGCTGGGGTCATCTCGCCTAGACCCCTGGGAGTCGACTCGTCGAGAGGGGGGGAGCTAGCTCCTGGGTGGTCGGGGTGGAGCCGCCATCCTGAGGAGCAATGCTTCGCAGCATCTCCATGATGCCCTGGATGGAGGCCATGAACTCTTGCCTCCCCCACAAAGGGTCCTGGGCTGGGGAGCTCGTCGAGATCATCACTACCTCATTGACCTCCAGTCATGACACTCTCCCGAGATCTTCTGTGCTGGTCACTCTCCACGCTCACCGCACCAAAGTGTTGAAGACAAAAATGACCTCTGTGGAGTTCGGGGTCCCTAGAAAAGGGGTGACCTCACACCTACTACACCCGGAGGAACGTCACGAACCAAAGATCAAGAAGCTAGAAACAGACCATCGGCTATAGCGCGGAGGTCCCACCTCACACACGGAAGACCTTTGAGGTCTCCCCCTCCCTAGCCAATGCTTGAGCTAGGGTGCCTTGAAGGATGAAGGGAGAATGAAGAAGTGATCATCTCCAAGGCACCCCTAAGGGTCTATTTATAGTTTTTCCAATCCTATGGACCAAAATGACTGAAATGCCCCTAGGGCCAAAAGACTTTGGGCCAATAGAAAACAGCCACACCGGGGGGTAAAGGGGTAATTCCTCCCCGAGGGCAAGACGGTAAAATCATGACCAAAAAGGGGTCCAAGGACGGGAGGAGCCAAACCCCTCATCTCCCCGGGCACCCGAGACGGGCAGGTGACCCCCGAAGAACCAGGGAGCAGGGGGGCAGGGGCGAGACCCCGCCAAACCACAGGGCGGGGGGAGAACCCGGCCCCGGGCTGGTCTCGCCCCCGCCTACCCGTGAGGCGGGGCGAGAACCCGGGTCGGGCCGGTCTCGCCCCCGCCTACCCGCAAGGCGGGGCGAGAACCCGGGTCGGGCCGGTCTCGCCCCCGCCTACCCGCGAGGCGGGGCGAGAACCCGGACCGAGCCGATCTCGCCCCCGCCTACCCGCGGGGCGGGGCAAGAACCCGGGCCGGGCCGGTCTCGCCCCTGCCTACCCGCGAGGCGGGGCGAGAACCCGGGTCGGGCCGGTCTCGCCCCCGCGTACCCGCGGGGCGGGGCGAGAACCCGGGCCGGGCCGCTCTCGCCCTCGCCTACCCGCGGGGCGGGACGAGAACCCGGGTCGGGCCGGTCTCGCCCCCGCCTACCCGCGAGGCGGGGCGAGAACCCGGGCTGGGCCGGTCTCGCCCCCGCCTACCCGCGAGGCGGGGCGAGAATCCGGGTCGGGCCGGTCTCGCCCCCGCCTACCCACGAGGCGGGGCGAGAGCCCGGGCCGAGCCGGGCTCGCCCCTGCCTACCGCGAGCTGGGCGAGAGCCCGGCCCCGTGCCTGTCTCGCCCTCGCCAAACCGCGTCCACCGGGTCGGGGCGGGTGCCTGCCAACTTGGCGCACCCGCTCCCCCCAAAAATGGGCCACTGGGGGGGAGACAGATTTTTCCTCCCCATACTAGTATATTCCAAGGGCTGGCCAAAATTGGCCACCAAGAGCTCAAACCACTCCAAAAGCTTAAAATCCAAAATCTGCGAATACGGGATTGTACATACCCCACCCTTGAAACCACCACCACCTTCAACTTCTTCTGGGGTGGCGGAGGCCGAAGCGAGCTTGACCCCACGGGATCAGATTGCTTCTTGCTAGATGAGGGCTTGGACAATGCCATCTCATCTCGGCAAGCAGCTGCGGCCGACCTCTCGCGTGCGAGTGGGTCGGGGAATAGTCCCGAGTCCGCGAAGGGCGGGTTCTCGGGAATCAGTCACTCCCCTGCATGAAAAAACTTAGTCAGATAAATTCTATTGATTCGGCGTGCTGGGCAAGAGGAAAAGGTGAGAAGAATGCCTTCGCCGGGAAGGACGGGAAGAAGCGAGTCGAGACCCCTTCGGAGGAAGGCGACCTCGAAGTCTTTGTGGAGGAAGAATTTGTGGAGCTCTGCGTCATTGCCGGATACGGCGGGAGGACGATACACTTCCTCGCCCTTCTGTAGGGGCGAGTAGGGGACGTTGCCGAGATAGCCCTTGATGAAGACGATCTTGGTCATCCAATTGTGGTGATTATTCGCGATCTCGCGAACTTTAATGAATGAGCCCCCGAAGTAGGAGATGCCATCTGGAGTCGCCTTATATCTCAAGAGTTTCCTGAAGACGGTTAGGTTAAACTCTATTCACTCCCTGCGGAGGAAACACGTGAACGCCACCATAATGGCAATGACGTTCGAGTTCAGCTGCGCGGGCACCGCGCCATAGTACTTCAGAATCTGGCGGACTTCCGGCCAGAGCGGTAGGCGCAACCCCACCTCGAAATGCGAGATGGGGGAAGGTGAGTTCGTCGGGGTAGAACGTATTGATGGACTAGCCTGTCCTGGGTCGTCGCGCCTCAAAGCCTGGGGGCACGTAGTCAGTTATAAACTATGTGAACTCCCCTTCGGCAGTATTCCCCTCGAAGAAACAGTAATCGGCAAAATACTGGGCATATTTGGAGCGACCGTCAGCGTCGGGGTTTGTCTTGACCATGCTCGCAGGAAGGTTAAGGCGCGAGTACGGGTAGGAGAGAAGGCGAGAAGAGGGGGTACGAAAGAAATAAAGGCGGTAGGCCGGGGTTGGTGAGGGGGGCCTATTTATAGAAAAAGAAATCTAAGGCCGAGCTGACCAATCAGTCCAGCCTGCCTGACCCAGCTCGCCAACCCCAGCTCGCCGACTTCTGAGACCTGTCCTATCACATGTCGAGCTGAACCTAAAGGGTAGTATATTCGAATAGCGAACATTGAAATCAAAAAAATATTCTAAGTTATTACAGACCACGGGGCAAATATTGTCCAAAGGAATCAAATGCAGGAGAATAAGAAAGGAAAAAAGTTCAATACGTGCGAGCTGAGGGGGGGGGGAGGAGGCGAGCGCTGGTAGGCTCAGTAATGGAGCCATTTCAATCTACCCCGACCTCGTGTCTCCTTCCCCGCAGGTCTCCGCGAGTTTTAAAGCTCACGGATCCGCCCCAAGTTCCTCTGGGCGATCCTGAGGTTCTCGTCA
This sequence comes from Platanthera guangdongensis, assembly GCA_039583875.1. Classification (NCBI taxonomy): domain Eukaryota; kingdom Viridiplantae; phylum Streptophyta; class Magnoliopsida; order Asparagales; family Orchidaceae; genus Platanthera; species Platanthera guangdongensis. The sequence continues at coordinate 139,085,500 of CM077156.1, read as the reverse complement.
ACCTAGTCCAAGAGCCGAGAAGGAGACATCGCCTTGCTCGTCAGGTTGCCCCTCACTTCATCAGCGAGTCGCACGTAGTCGCACTGCAACGCCTCGTTGTCCTCCTGCACCTTGCGCGTCCCGCACACCAGCTTCTTGAAGATCTTGATCCCCCTCTTCGTCGGCTCATTGTTCTCCACCTCGGAGCCCATGAAGGAATCTAGCGAGCTTGGAGAAGGGAGGGGCGAGTAGCAGGTCAGCTCTGAAGATTCGTCGGCCTCAGACTGACTGGGAAGAGCTGCAGGGGCATTCAGTTAAGTATCAGCATGAAAGGCGAGTACCCCAGGAAAATCACGTAATAAAATCAGCGGAAGTCAAAACTTGCCTGGCGAGCTCGGAGCCCCCAGAAGAATGCGAGGTGGAGGGAGACTCAGGTTCTTGCCACGGCCCGGGCGATACGTTTTTGGTGGGAGGAGGTTGAAGCCCGGCACGGGGATGGCTTCAACGCCTCACCCACAGTCCCGACAGGAAGTTGTAGTTGGGAGGAGGTACGAGCTGGCAACCCCGGCCTCTACGAGTCCATCCCCAGGGTGTCGAGGGGGGGTGACGGGTCTCGCGGGCAATTCTCCGGAGTTTTAAGCCGCGAGTCGCCAAGAAGGGTCTTGACTTGCGGTGAGGAGGCCTCGCCGTCATCCCGTTGATTGTCCGGGTCGGCTCAAAGGTCGACGATGTTTTTCCCCTTCTCAGGGGGGAGAGTAGAGGAGCAGGCCCCGTGCTCTAGTGTGGATTTCAAGTCATTAAAGATGGGCTCAGCCGCTTGGTGAAATGGTTTCGCCCTCTTAGCGAGATTGGGTTCTGTCGGACCGCTCTGTGGGATGCTATATGGAACCACGGTCAAGGTGGTAACGCGAGCAGAAGAAACCCCGTGAGCTCGGGCAAGCCTCTCTTGGATATCTTTAGGGATAGACATTTCGGCAAGGTTAGAGTAAAGGGAATGACAAAGGTCACCCAAGTACGTTGGCATATATATAGCCGCAGGTGGACCCCACCCGAAGATTCTCTCTAGCTCCTGCCGCACTCGCCAAACACTTGTGGTTGGATGATTATTTCCAAGATTTGTCAAGCTCAAAAATAGCGGGGATTGTGTACAACCCGTTTCTGGCGAGTGGCGTCGGCAGGACCCAGACCGGCCGGATCGAGCGGTCCAAGTCCCGGGCGAACACCCAGGGGGACAGAGCTCGGCGGCCCCCGACTCGCTCGGGCGAGGTGGAATTACTTGGGGCGCGTTTGGCTGGAGGACACGCACTCGCCTCGGGGGAGCTCGACAGGCGGCAGACGAGTTGGGCCAGCCGGGCCCGTACTCTCCAAGACCCAGGAGGAGGCGGCGAGTGCCAGCCCCATCGAGCACTCGCCGCCCCAGGCGAGTTGAGGCTACAGAGGGCCACTCGCCCAGTTCTATGATGTTTTTACCATTTTGCCCCAGCTGGCCTGCCCATAGCTTCCCAGAACAGCGGAGTTATGTTGTTGGCAGGCCAACCTGGACTGCACTTAGCTGTTTAGAACAGTAGAGGTTGGCTATTTGCAGGCCGTTTTCAGAAATCTATAAATAGGACCCAAGGGGCATCTCAAAAGGCAGGCTTACTTGTTTCTCAATCCTCTAGCGCTTTCTGAGGTAGCCTTAGCTCAGCATTTGTCTAAGGGAGGGGAAGAGCTCTAAGATCTTTCGGGTGTGTGGTGGGATCTTCACGCCGAGCCCTTGGGTCAGTTCCCTTTTCTTTTCTTTTGTTATTTCGCTTGCAGGAGAGAAGTAAGTGTGTGATCACCCCTTTCCACTACAAGAAAACCAACTTTTAGCCACGGCAGATTGTCGTGGCTAAAAGTCCAAAACCGTGGCTAAAACCTTTTAGCCATGGCCTACCCACGGCAAATGGGCGTGGGCAATGCGAGCGTGGCTAATAGTATTAGCCAAGCTGAATCCGTGGCAAATACGTTTTAGCCACGAATTTTATCCACGAATTAAAATCGTGGCTAAAGGGCCTGTTTTCAGCAATTATTAGCTACAGTTCAATTGTCGTGGCTAAAAGCTCTTTCTTTGCCATGGTTCAATTGTCGTGGCTAAAGGGCCTGTAATAAACGATAATTCCTCACATAAAAAAGATTTTGCTGGTGCGGCCCGCCGCCCGCGTGCCCAGCTTAATTCAAACATTCATTGCGGAATGGACAATATAAATCCAAAATTGATGTTTTAATTACCGGTGTGGGACTAAAAATACCCCTTTTTGCCACGAATTAGGCTTTCGTGGCTAATACTAGTTTATTAGCCACGAAATAGGCAAACCGTGGCAAAAACTTTTTTATTTGCCACAAATTAATCATCTGTGGCTAATACTAACTTATTAGCCACGAAATAGGTACCGTGGCTAATACTTCATTATTAGCCACGGTTTTCCCCCGTAGCAAAAAAACCGTGACTAAAGGTCATTTTTCTAGTAGTGTCCCTAAGGGTGAACTCCACCGAGACCGAATTTTCGGTTCAACACCTGATGCATGCGACGCTTGTGACTCAAGGAATTTTTGGGCAAGGAATTCGTAGAGTATCGCCAGATATACCCGACGAATTCGTCAAGTGCTACTCGGTTAATTCGGCGGAAAAGGCTTGGAGAAAATTCGGTGGAGCCAAGGATAATTTTCGGATATCGTCAAGGATATCCGACGAATTCTTCGAGAAGGACTTAGATAATTCGATGGGATTTTTGTGTTGATTTGTCGAATATCGGCAGGTAAGCTCGACGAATTCGTTGAGTTGGACTCGACGAGTTCGTCGAGACTAATTGAAGGGAAAGCCGATTCGTCGAATATATATATAACGAATTGTAGTTAGAAGATTTTCGACCTAAGGAGTCGAGAAGGATTCATCGGGTTATGTTGGGTCGATTCGTCGAGACTACGCAGGGAAACTCGATGATTCGTCGGATATAGAAGGATACTCGTCGAATTTGACTTAGACGGTTTTGCTTCCCAGACTATATTCGCTGGACTGTACGTACGGGCTGAATCGGGTTTCGGGATGCATGCAAGATAGCTCTTTGGACCGGTCTTTTCAATGGGACTTAATTTAAGTAATAATGGGCAATCCAATGAGGAAGCGACACGTGGCGAGGTAACATAACCCTAATACATTGCTATAAAAAGGAAGAAATGGGAAACTCTAGTTGTAACTTCATCCTTCTTGCCGAGTTGTTACTTGCTGAACCCGACGGAAGCAAAGTAGCTGCCGGAGTCGGAATTTCTGGAGGAAGAACTTCCGTCCGGGAGGAACGATAACCGACGAGGAAAGCTAAGCATGCCGCTACGGAGAGTGACGAGATCCATGGACGGAAATAAGGTGAGCTTCCTACCCCCTCTTTTGGTGCTAAATCTTTAGTTATGATATAGGAGAGATGTCGTCTCAAAAGAATTTGACTTGTGCGTGATGAAGATCTCCTAGGAAAAGACCATGCTAGGACCTCGTCCTAGGGATTAGTTGTCTTCAACCTCTCCTCTCTTCGTTGTGAAGATAATGGACTTGGTTTTGTGAAGAAGGATGGTCTTTTGAGGGTGAATAAGGGAGGAGGAAGTATTGTATGTAGTTTTGAACAAATGGCTAATGGAAGAAGACGAACCAATGTCATTCGTTCTGGTTTAAGATGTATGCAGAGATCTGCTCATTGCGCGCAATGAACTTCGAGTCTATTTTCGAGTGTGATGTGGCCGGATCTAGGTCTTGGGCTGAACACGAAAGTTGTAGTCCTCGGAAAGACCTTTCCAACGGATGATTACACGTTTTCATAGGAGCTTCGTAGATCCAGGAATGCCTAGTCGAAGTTGTTGTACGGTGAAAACTTATGTGCATGCAGATTTTCGGGTTAGTGTATAACCGGTTTTGGACTAGGTAGAAGAAACGTAGCAAGATGATGTTGAGGTTTGGGTGAGCCTAGTTATACGCAGTGTGATAAACAAATGGTTTGGAGAAATCTAAATAAACAAATGGTTTGGAGAAATCTAAATAAACAAATGATTTGAAGGAATTTACTGAACAAATGGTTTGATAAGATCTGGTGGTACAAATGAAATACTTGTGAAATCTGGTATGGATACCGTGATAATAATCGATGAATGGTATAGGGTAATTGAATGTATAACCTATAAATATGTTACCATGCTGGATATATCATCAAAATGTGCTTTCACGCACACAAGCCATCACAATCGTTCGCCACCCAGCCCAACGGTCCGTGCACTCAGGGCACATTCTTGGTGTTCTGGCAAAGCTCTTGCCCACCACCGTATCAGGGTCATAACCCAACGGTAACTCTCTTGAGCATTTACTCCATGGCGTGCAGCCAGAGTTTTATAGTCTTAGTGAACCGGGATGGCCCGTAGCCCCCCGTTGTATCACGGCGCGCAGGCCTAAGACTCTTGTTATGCGCTCCAACAGACCGCACTATCTGGTCTCACGTCGGACGAAAATAACGCAGGTCGGATCCTCCACCCCCCGTTGCTCAAATCGCCTTGCCTTCTCCGAGTACAGCGTACTCATGGCTATATCAAAGGCGCGGGTAGGTCTCACCGATCCTGTTCTGGCATTCAAGCCTGGGCATAAGTCTTACACCCATTCTCTCACAACAACAGCGGGTCTTTCCTGGGTACACCAGTACTTCCTGTTACTCTCTTCACAGGTGGACACCGCACAAGCACAAATGCCAGGGGTCTTTCCTGGCTATCCTGCCAGTACTTCCTGTTACTCGCTTCACAGGTGGACACCCTACGACATCAAGCATCACAAGGGCATTTCCTGGTCACACCAGTACTTCCTGTGCCTCATTCACAGGTTGGACCCAAAAACATAACACGGATATTTTCCTGGACTACCACTCCAGTACTTCCTGCTACTCCTTTTCGAAGGCATACCCATTGACTCCTGCAACTACACGTTATCACGGAGTCTTCTCCGGTTCGTATGCAACATCACCAATCTAGACCAACCTGTCCAGATGGGCTTCACACAGCATGCCTATTCCGTACTCCATTTCCGGATTTATATGCTAACAAAGGGGATTTCAAGCATCCACCCAAAGATTCCCAAAATCAGCCACCTCTTGGTGGGGGAATCACAAAGCTATGCCAAAAAGAAGCCTTCACATGGCTAGGAAGAAAAGTCGTTACCCTTGACGACCGCTTCGGTGCCATGACCTCAAAGCTTGCTTGCAAGACTCGCAAGAGTGTTTCCTCCGCAACGCCGGCTTCGGATTTCTCGTCGGTAACCTACAGCACCACCAGCAGCAGCCCTTCCCCTTCTTCCTCCTTCTTCCTCTCTCTCTTTCTCTCTTAACTTGAAGAAAGATCAAGGCCAAATAAAATGAGAATAACTTTTCAGATTTTGGCCTTTAGGAAAAGAGGAAAGAAGCTTCAGCCCTTGGATCCTAGCTGAAGGAATGGATGGCCACAAAACTGCCAGAAAAGCTAAATTTGACCTGACACGGCCTGTGACACGACCGTGTCCCAGGCCGTGTGCCTCAAGCGGTGGTCAACCGACCTATCCAAACCAGTGACACGCCCATGGGACACGCCCGTGTCATGGGCCGTGTCACCAACACGCCTTCAGACACGCCCGTGTCTGTGGCCGTGTGCCTGGGCGAAAAAAATCCCAAAACATCCCTAGACTTCACACGGCCTGTGACACGCCCGTGTCCCAGGCCGTGTGCACAGACACGGCACAAAGACACTGAAAGTGCAACTAGATCTGATATACTCTAGAGGGGGGTGAATAGAGTATATGGTGTTTTAAAACTTTTTAAAAGCTTTTACAGCAATTGTTGTAATAAGTGTGAACAGGGAAGCAAATATAAATCTAATCACAGAACTAAGCTATGTAAAAACTAAGCACAGACAAATCAAGACCAGAAACAAAAAGTAAACAAGCAGAACCAGATGACACAAGGAAATATAGTGGTTCCCCAAACTTGGGTACATCCACTCTTCTACCACCCTAGGTAGGAATCCACTGCAGGATGAGTTGATCAGGTGTCCTGGGCACCAATGAGCTTTTGATAAGGTGCTCAAAAACCAAAGCAGATTTTTTGATCAGGTGTCTTGCCACCAATGAGCTTTTGACAAGGTGCTCAAAACTAGATTCAAACTTTTGAAGGGAGTTTGAGAAACTCTTTACAGAGTGGGGTGAGAGAGTGATGACAGTCTTCTCTTTCTCAACAACTGAGAAGACTAAGTGGATTGATGTCAAAGCTCCCCCTGAATCCTTGAAATCTTCAGGAAGAAAAGCTTTGCTTGAGGGTGATATGCCTTCAAAGGTAGAACTCCAGCAAAAGATGATTTCAGCAATGGCTGAAATGTTGAGTGTCTGGAGTCTTGAAATGATGTTGGCCTTGAACACTTTGAGAGCTGAAGAGATCTGAAGATCTGAAGATTTTTGAAAGCTTGATCTCTTTGAGGAGTGTTCTCTAGAATTCTTTTTGACAGAAGATTGAGAGAGTCTCTGTATTCTGAGTTGTGTGTCCTCTTCTTGTTAATCTCTGTATCTCATCTATATTGATTCAAAAACATTCTGTCTTTTATTCTCTGTGCCAGAATAGAATATTACTCTGTCAAAGATAGCCGTTGGTCTGCATTGATTGCATCCTTAATTGCATAATCTCTTCTAGAGGAAAGTCCACAGAATTATTCCTTGAAAAATCCCTTGAAACTTGGTCCAGAAGTAAATGAAAACGGCTAGCAAATCTCTGAATTAATTGCATAATAACTCCTGTCTGATTTGAATTTAAATTCTGGAAGTTATCTGAAATCGTCGAACTGAGCTCTGTTATCGTCGATCTGAGCTCAGCGATCTGAAAAACTTAAGCAGCAAAATAATCGTCGATCTGAGCTCAAAGATCGTCGAACTGAGCTCAGAGATAAAGATCCAATGCAGAGTCAAAATCGTCGAACTGAGCTCACCGATCGTCGAATGGAGTTCGACGATATTGTGAAGTTGAGCTCAGCGATCGTCGAATGGAGCTCGACGATCTGCCGAAGTTGAGCTCGACGATCGTCGATCTGAGTTCGACGAATCGTCGTGCTGAGCTCGACGATCAGACTTGGTCTCCAGACAGAAAAACTTGATCTTCAGGGCAGCTTCCAATCCTAGACTTCTAACCCTTAGACTCAATTCTAATTGACCTATTAAGCTATACAGAAGGTCAAACACAGATTCCTAGAGACATAGTGATCCTGACCCAAATTAGTAATAGGGTGTTCCAACAGACACGCCCTGTCGAAATCCTTCGGCGGGCTGAGTTCGCCGACCCGATTTGACACGCCCTGTGACACGCCCGTGTCACAGGCCGTGTTCAACCTCTCGACACTCAACACTCACGTCTCGACACTCAACGATCGTCGAGCTAAAGTCGTCGAGCACACGACACGGCCTTGGACACGCCCGTGTCCTGGGCCGTGTGCCTCCTCTCGACACATCGTCGAGCGAAAAATCATCGACACAAAGGCCGATCGTCGACACAACCTTGACACGCCCTACGACACGCCCGTGTCGCAGGCCGTGTACTCTGACACGCCCTGGGACACGCCCGTGTCCCAGGCCGTGTCACCCAAAAATTCATGTTTCAGAAATTTGGACTGTTACAATCCTCCCCTCCTACAGGAAATTTCGTCCTCGAAATTCAGACACAGGAAGGCAACAGTAACCATCAAGAAATATGTTACAACATACAAAATTTTATGTTACAACATCCTCTCTAGAGATTACAAAACAGCTCAGGGAACTCTTCGCGCATGGTTTGCTCTCACTCCCATGACAGTTCTTCACGGCCGCAGTTGTCCCACCGGACTTTCACCATGGAGACCGTCTTGTTCCGCAACTGTTTCTCGGCTCGATCTTCGATCTGAATGGGTCTAACTCTCGTTGTTAGCCCATACTCCACCGGCACACGATCATCCGCGATCACTTGAGCTGGATCTTTCACGGCCTTCCGAAGCACTGAGATGTGAAATACATCATGTAATCCACCCAAGTCTGCCGACAGAACTAGCCGATAAGCCGCTTCTCCAACTCGCTCAACCACTTCAAAAGGACCCAAATATCTTGGACTCAACTTTTTCAATCGTCGAATCCGGGAGACACCTTTGAATGGCTTGATCTTCAAGTAGACCCAATCGCCAACCGCAAATTCCACGTTCCGGTGCTTGGCGTTGTAGTACTTCGCTTGTCGATCTTGAGCAATAAGCAGTCTCTCTTGAATAGTCTGTATGGTTGAGTTTGCTTCATCAACCTCATTTGGTTTAAAAACCCGAGCTTCACCCGCTTCTACCCAAGCCAAGGGAGTACGACACTTCCTTCCATATAGAGCTTCATATGGTGCCATCCCAATGCTCGCCTGGTAGCTGTTATTATATGCAAACTCTACCATATAGAGATGATCTTCTCATCTCTTTCCGAAGTCAAGGGCGCACATTCGGAGCATGTCCTCCATTGTTCTGTTGGTACGTTCAGTTTGGCCATCCGTTTGGGGATGAAAGGTCGTACTGAAAGTCAACTTCGTACCCAACAGTCGGTGAACTAGCCTCCAATCATTTGACGTGAATCGCCCATCTCGATCACTTACGATGCTCCGAGGAACACCGTGAAGCCGCACAATCTGGTCAACATATAACTTTGCCAAACTTTCAACTGAATCATTCCGTCTGTTCGGGAGAAAATGTGCTACTTTTGTTAGCCGGTCCACAATGACCCAAATGGAATCATTTCCTAGCTGCGATCTTGGCAACCCATGCACAAAATCCATGGAAATATCATCAAATTTCCACTCTAGGATCGGCAGTGACTTCAAATAACCGCCCGGCTTTTGGCATTCCGCCTTCACCATCGCACATGTTTGGCATTTGGAGACATAAAGGGCAATATCTTTCTTGAGCCCTGGCCACCAGAAAAGTTTCTTCATATCGTTGAACATCTTTGTGCTCCCGGGGTGAATGGAATACTTTTTATAATGCGCTTCATACATCAGTTCTTCCCTCAGTTTCCCCACATTCGGGACGCACAAACGGCCCTCTTTTCGCAAAAGACCGTCAATCCAGGTGAATTTGCCCTCTGGCCCTTCATTCACATAGCGTAAGAGATCTTCATCCAACTTCGTTGCCCGTCGAACTCGGTCCGCAAGGTCACATTGCACCTCAGTCCAGTTCAAACATGCAGTGGCAGTGGAACTCTTGTCAACACAATAGATCTCTAATGCTTCCAACTCCTGGATAAGACGTTCATCATGCCTTTGCAACCAATTCGCTCTAGCCGGAACCCGCCGACTCAAGGCATCCGCGACAACGTTCCCTTCCCGGGCGTATAGTGAATCTCTAAAGTGTAGTCCCCAAGGAACTCCAACCACCTTCGTTGTCGCATGTTCAAGTCTTTCTGCTCCAAAAGATACTTTAGGATCTTATGATCGGTATAGATCTCCACCTTCACTCCATAAAGGTAGTGTCGCCACAACTTGAGTGCAAAAATCACCGCCGCTAGTTCTAAATCATGGACGGGATAATTTCACTCGTGCACCTTCAGCTTGCGTGAGCCATAAGCAATCACCTTTCCATTCTGCAGAAGAACGCAGCCTAAGCCGCTCCCTGAGGAATCACTATAAATCACAAATCCGTCGGTTCCACTGGACGAAGACAACACCGGCACCGTGGTCAACCGAATCTTCAGCTCTTCAAAAGCTCGTGCGCACTCTGGCGTCCAAACGAACTTCTGATCTTTTTGCGTCAAGGTGGTTAGTGGCAAAGCGATCCGCGAGAAATTTTCCACAAATCTTCTATAGTAGCCCGCAAGTCCAAGAAAACTCCTGACCTCGGCCACGGAAGACAAGATTGGCCACTCCTGTATGGCCCTTATCTTCGCTGGATCCACTGCAATGCCCGCTCCACTCACCACATGGCCCAAAAATGCCACTGACGATAGCCAAAACTCGCACTTCGAGAACTTGGCATAGAGCTGATTTTGCCTCAACGTGTTCAACACTAACCGCAAGTGAATCTCATGCTCAGCTTTCGACTTGGAGTACACCAGGATGTCATCAATAAACACAATCACAAACAGATCCAGGTACTCACGAAAAATACGGTGCATCAGATCCATAAACACTGAGGGCGCATTGCACAGTCCAAATGGCATGACTGTGAACTCATAGTGCCCATAACTCGTTCCAAATGCGGTTTTGGGAATGTCACCTTCCCGAATTCGTAACTGGTAGTAACCAGCCTTCAGGTTCAACTTCGAATAGATGGTCGAGCCCACCAGCTGATCGAATAACTCATCAATCCGGGGTATCAGATACTTATTCTTCTCGGTCAGCTTATTCAGTTCACGGTAATCGATACACAACCGCAACCCACCATCTTTCTTCTTTACAAAAAGCACAGGCGCGCTCCAAGGTGACATACTTGGGCGTATATAACCTTGCTCCAGCATTTCTTACAGTTGAACCTTCAATTCCGCCATCTCTTTTGGCGCAATGCGATATGGCAAGCGGGCCACAGGTTTCGCACCTGACACCAACTCAATTGTGAAGTCAATCTCCCACTGGGGTGGTAGCCCAGGGAGATCCGTGGGAAACACATCTGTAAATTCTGCCACAATCGGAACCTCGCATAAACTGGCCTTAGGCTCAACAGCCTGAATCAGTGCAAAATAACATTCCGCACCCTTCCGAACAGCCTTGACTACCTGGAGTGCAGATATCAATGTCCCGCCTACTCCTCGCATACCCGCGAACTTTGTCTCCCGTTCGGTATTCTGGCCCAACGTGATTTCTTTGGACTGGCAATCAATCATAGCATGCTGCTCCGCAAGCCAATCCATCCAAAAATCACATCGAATTCCGATAGTGGCAAAACAAATGCAGTCAAACGAAAATCCCGACTTCCGAACTGAACCGCCACATCGCAAGCTTGATCCGCAAGCATCCAACAGCCATTCGGCAACACCACTCTGACGCTATCTGTCTTTGCATGACTGGGTATCCCAAGCCGCATTATAAACTCACTAGATAGAAAGAATGCGATGCACTCGTATCAAACAGTGCTCGCGTCAGCGTGTCCCGAATCAGCACAAAGCCTATGACAAACATGTCACACACACAAACCGCAAACATAGGGGTACTAAGCAAAGCATACAAACAATAGCATATGCAAAACGAAACTCATACCTGTGACCACGTCACTCTGCTTGATGACCTCTTGCAGGCCAAGATTGTAGACCCGGGGTTGCGCCTGCGAGGCAGAGGAATCCACCACCGCCTTTCCTTTTTCCGCATAAGATGCTCCCGCCTTCTTTTCACTCTTTGGAGGCATCCGACAATCTCGCGCAATATGCCCCATTCGGCCACAGTTGAAGCAGATCCGAGTATCTGGCTTGGAGGTAGCCCTGACGTTGCTCCCGTTGCAACTGATGAAGGAGCTTGTCCACTGGGCTTGGTCTTCTTGCCCCATCTCTTCTTATACAATGATTTTCCAGATCAGGGCGCCTTCCACTCCGGTTGCGACACAGCCAAAGCTCTCTTCCCTTGCACCCTTTTCATATCCTTCTTCAGCGCGCTCGCAGTGTCAACCAATGCTTGGAAACCTTGGTTCACCGAACTTGACACAAGGAACCTCAGCTCGTCCCTCAGTCCTTCATAGAACCGATTAGTCTTTCTCTGCTCATCCGCAAATATCGAACCCGCATACCGCCCCAAGCGAGTAAATTCATGCAGGTATGCGTCAACACTGCCATCACCTTGTGTTAACCGTTGGAATTCATTTTTCATGGCTATCCGCTGAGCCGCAGGAAGGTGCTTTGCTAGGAAGAGGCGGGAGAATTCTTCCATCGATACTTGGGTTAAAGGACGACCCACCAAGTGATGCAACTCCATCTCATCCCACCACAATCGAGCTTCTCCTTCAAGCAAGAAGGTAACTAAGGTAACTTTCTGATGCTCCGCCGTTCCAATCGCCGTCATCACTCGCTTGACGCGCGATAAACAATCCTCAGCCTGCGTTGGAGTTCCCGCTCCCGAGAACGTAGGCGGATGGAAACTCATAAACCGCGTTAGCTGCTTCTCAGCCGCTCGAGGAGCCAAATCCACAACAGGTTCAGGCCTTACCGCCACCTGTTCTGGCCTCACAGCCGCTTGCTCCTGCCTAAGGGGCTCGCCTTGGATCATGGTAAATAAAGCCTCCGCAACTAAACGCACATGTTCTGCAGATGGTGGAGGTGTAGGCACCACGGCTGGTGTCGTACTTTCATCAGAACGCTGTGACTCAGACGGCCCAGCTCCACTTCGTGTCACCTAAAGGTGGACAAGATACACTCATTAGCGGTCGTACCCAAGCAATCAACACAAAATACGAACACGCAGGTTCCTCTAACACATCAAGTTTGCATTCCTATCATGGACATTCAGGAGTTCATTCGTAGACTTTGGTTTACACAAACACGTGCTCGCCACCCGACAAAAGAAGTCGGCCACGACTTCGAGAGGGAAAGAACAAGACAACCTGGCTCTGATACCAAAAATATAACAACCCCATCCGTTCATATGGTATATTCTAGAAGGTCCGGTCGGGGCCCCACAGTATATACCACAAAACAGGCGGTGAAGGTACAGGATGATACCAGAGTAGCGCATCGCACCTACACAAATCATTCTAGCAGAAGCCTAGACTACAACATGAACTCCTCATGAATGTCCAAATATAAACTCCACATTTTATATAATATAGGAATGTCTTACACAAGTCCAAAGAGTTGGCCTTATGGCCTTACATGGCTTTCAAACAGTGGCCTAAACAAATTGGCGCGCAGGCCGGCCACAATAAAAGAAAACACACAACAACACAGATAGTGTTGGAACACCCTATTACTAATTTGGGTCAGGATCACTATGTCTCTAGGAATCTGGGTTTTGACCTTCTGTATAGCTTAATAGGTCAATTAGAATTGAGTCTAAGGGTTAGAAGGCTAGGATTGGAAGCTGCCCTGAAGACCCAAGTTTTTCTGGAGACTAAGACCAAATCGTCGAGCTCAGCACGACATTTCATCGAACTCCAGTCGACGATCGTCTAGCTCAACTATTGACAGATCGTCGAGCTCCATTCGACGATCGCTGAGCTCAAACCTCATAATATCGTCGAGCTCTGGTCGACGATCGCTGAGCTCAGGTCGACGATTTTGACTCTGCATTGGATCCTTATCTCTGAGCTCAGTTTGACGATCCTTGAGCTCAGATCGACGATTTCCTTGCTGCTTGCATTTTCCAGTTCGCTGAGCTCAGCTCGACGATAGCAGAGCTCAGTTCGACGATTTCAGTTATCTTTCAGAATTCAAATTCAAATCAGATAGAAGTTATTCTGCATTTAATTCAGAAGATCTGCCAGCCGTTTTCATTTACTCCTGGAGCAAGTTTCAAGGGATTTTTCAAGGAACAATTCAGTGGACTTTCCTTTTGAACAGATTATGCAATTAAGGCTCTAATCAATGCAAACCAACGGCTATCTTTGACAGAGTAATATTCTATTCAGACTCAGAGAATAAAACAGAGAATGTTTTGAATCAAGAGAGAGAGATTGACAAGAATAGGACACCTCTCAATATACAGAGACTCTGAAAAATATTCTGTCAACAACAATTCAGAAGAACACTCATCATCAAGAGATCAAGCTTTCAAACATTCTTCAGATCTCTTCAGCTCTCAAGTGTTCAAGGCCAACATCATTTCAAGACTCCAGACAATCAACATTTCAGCTTGCTGAAATCATCTTTTGCTGGAGATCTATCTTTGAAGGCCTATCACCCTCAGCAAAGCTCATCTTCCTGAAGATCAAGGACTCAGGGGAGCTTTGAAATCAATCCACTTAGTCTTCTCAGTTGATTGAGAAAAGAGAAGACTGCCATAACTCTCTCAACCCCCTCTCTGTAAAGGGTTTTTCAAACTCCCTTCAAAAGTTTGAATCTGGTTTTTGAGCACCTTGTCAAAAGCTCATTGGTGGCAAGACACCTGATCAAAAAATCTGATTTGGTTTTTGAGCACCTTATCAAAAGCTCATTGGTGCCCAGGACACCTGATCAACTCATCCTGCAGTGGATTCCTACCTAGGGTGGTAGAAGAGTGGATGTACCCAAGTTGGGGAACCACTATATTTCCTTGTGTCATCTGGTTCTGCATGTTTTCTTTTTGTTTCTGGCCTAGATTTTCTTGTGCTTAGGTTCTGCATAGTTTAGTTTTGTGATTAGTTTTATTTCTGCTTTCCTGCTTACACACATTACAACAATTGTTGTAAAGCTTTGCAAAAGTTTTTCTTTGTGTTTTAAAAAGCACCATATACTCTATTCACCCCCCTCTAGAGTATATCAGATCTAGTTTCCCCTTTCAGATAGCCTTTGAGGGCTAGCAGCAGTAGCAGCAACAACAGCAGAACATCAACCTCTATGTGTCCCGCTCGGCTCTCCAGCACCTGTACAGGGACAATCCACCCAACGGTGGCAAACAAAAGCAACGGTCAGTGTTCAGCTGACCAAATTATAACGACCCTACCCCTTCTCTCGGGGCAGTGGTAGTCTTCCCTGCAGGCATAGCAAATCACATGTATGGCAATATATATCATCAAAATGTGCTTTCACACACACAAGCCATCACAACCATTCGCCACCCAGCCCAACGGTCCGTGCACTCAGGGCACATTCTTGGTGTTCTGGCAAAGCTCTTGCCCACCACCGTATCAGGGTCACAACCCAACGGTAACTCTCTTGAGCATTTACTCCATGGCGTGCAGCCGGAGTTTTATAGTCTTAGTGAACCGGGATGGCCCGTAGCCCCCCGTTGTATCACGGCGCGCAGGCCTAAGACTCTTGTTATGCGCTCCAACAGACCGCACTTTCTGGTCTCACGTCGGACGGACATAACGCAGGTCGGATCCTCCACCCCCCGTTGCTCAAATCGCCTTGCCTTCTCCGAGTACAGCGTACTCATGGCTATATCAAAGGCACGGGTAGGTCTCACCGATCCTGTTCTGGCATTCAAGCCTGGGCATAAGTCTTACACCCATTCTCTCACAACAACAGTGGGTCTTTCCTGGGCACACCAGTACTTCCTGTTACTCTCTTCACAGGTGGACACCGCACAAGCACAAATGGCAAGGGTCTTTCCTAGCTATCCTGCCAGTACTTCCTGTTACTCGCTTCACAGGTGGACACCCTACGACATCAAGCATCACAAAGGGCATTTCCTGGTCACACCAGTACTTCCTGTGCCTCATTCACAGGTTGGACCCAAAAACATAACACGGATATTTTCCTGGACTACCACTCCAGTACTTCCTGCTACTCCTTTTCGCAGGCATACCCCGTTGACTCCTGCAACTACACGTTATCACGGAGTCTTCTCCGGTTCGTATGCAACATCACCAATCTAGACCAACCTGTCCAGATGGGCTTCACACAGCATGCCTATTCCGTACTCCATTTCCGGATCTATATGCTAACAAAGGGGATTTCAAGCATCCACCCAAAGATTCCCAAAATCAGCCACCTCTTGGTGGGGGAATCACAAAGCTATGCCAAAAAGAAGCCTTCACATGGCTAGGAAGAAAAGTCGTTACCTTGACGACTGCTTCGGTGCCATGACCTCAAAGCTTGCTTGCAAGACTCGCAAGAGCGTTTCCTCCGCAACGCCGGCTTCGGATTTCTCGTCGGTAACCTACAGCACCACCAGCAGCAGCCCTTCCCCTTCTTCCTCCTTCTTCCTCACTCTATTTCTCTCTTAACTTGAAGAAAGATCAAGGCCAAATAAATGAGAATAACTTCTCAGATTTCAGCCTTTAGGAAAAGAGGAAAGAAGCTTCAGCCCTTGGATCCCAGCTGAAGGAATGGATGACCACAAAATTGCCAGAAAAGCTAAATTTGACCTGACACGGCCTGTGACATGGCCGTGTCCCAAGCCGTGTGCCTCAAGCGGTGGTCAACTGACCTATCCAAACCAGTGACACGCCCATGGGACACGCCCGTGTCATGGGCCGTGTCACCAACACGTCTTCAGACACGCCCGTGTCTGTGGCCGTGTGCCTGGGCGAAAAAATCCCAAAACATCCCGAGACTTCACACGGCCTGTGACACGCCCGTGTCCCAGGCCGTGTGCCCAGACACGGCACAAAGACATGCCCTGTCGAAATCCTTCGGCGGGCTGAGTTCGCCGACCCGATTTGACACGCCCTGTGACACGCCCGTGTCACAGGCCGTGTTCAACCTCTCGACACTCAACACTCACGTCTCGACACTCGACGATCGTCGAGCTAAAGTCGTCGAGCACACGACACGGCCTTGGACACGCCCGTGTCCTGGTCGTGTGCCTCCTCTTGATACATCATCGAGCGAAAAATCGTCGACACAAAGGCCGATCATCGACACAGCCTCGACACGCCCTACGACATGCCCGTGTCGCAGGCCGTGTCCTCTGACACGCCCTGGACACGCCCGTGTCCCAGGCTGTGTCACCCAAAAATTCCTGTTTCAGAAATTTGGACTATTACATAGTGCACTGCTTAGAGTTGTGTCTCTCTATGGGTAGCAGTGTGGGATTATATGTTGTAAAAGGTGGCTTTCCACCTATGTTTATGATGAACCCTTAAGTGCTTGGGAGCACGAGAATGCCAAAGGGAGTGAGTGCGTGTGTTTAACCGCACTAGATGGGTAATAATGAAAAGAGACTTTAGGTGGTTGGGCTTGGTCCTCCGCTCTAATTCTGGGGATCCTTCGTGCCACGGTGAAGTGGGATTGCATGTGGTGAGTGTTGACACGTGGTGTCATAATCCCGGGTTAAGAATAGTGTGGCAGGTCTACGGGCTCGTCAGTCGTCACACCGACGGGACTTGACAGATAGACCTTAGGCGGTTGGGCTTGGTCCTCGGTGTTCATTCCCGGTGCTCCTTCCATGCCACACTATAGACTAGTTTTGGTTGTGTTCTTGGTGCACATCTACCCGATACCCCTCTGAATCGTAGTATGCATGGAGCTTCATTGTTGTGTTCTTAGCGTTAAGGCATACAGAGGCCCAGGCTTGGTAGTGTGGATTCCTTCCTAGTAATGGAGACGCCCACTCTACTGTCACCGTCTGGCCACGACGGATGATGCCTAAGAGGTTAGCTACCTGCTCAAAAAGTGGAAACTATAAGACTGTGTCGACATAGCAGGTGGGTGTGTGAGCATGAGTGAGTCATCATTTGCATTCATAACATTGCATTGCATTATATTACACAAGATCCTTATCATATAAGTTGTATGTGCACTCTTATATGATAAGTTACTTTGTTGTTAAGCCGATCCTTAACTTATAAATCTATATGGACATTTTTATAAGTTATGTTACATTCCTGTTCTATAAGTAGATTTGCTATGAATGAATGGTATATGATCATGTTTAATTGCTATGATTGAATGATATTTTTACTGTTATACACTACTGTTGTTACTACTCATGACTTGTACGATACCATATGCTTGTACTTACTGCTTATGTAATTATATATATTGTTCCATTGATCCTTCTACCGCCCGGTGCCTAAGAGCCATCCGGGTGAGCGGATGTGATAGACACTTAGTCTTTATGACTAACAGTTGCTACGTCTTCCATTTTAGGAGAAAACCTCACAGATAGAGCTACAACAGCAGGTCATATAAGAGAGCATCCAGGCCAGGGTGACAGGGCCTGATACGACGATACCTTCGCTGTCGTTGGTGACTGACGTGAGTTTGAGAGACTTATGTTGTTGTAGCCCTTTGGGAAATTTGTGTACTCTGATATTATAGAAGTCGTTGTTGCTTCTTATTTTTGTTGTACTTTATTTGGACTATATACTTATATGGATTTTGACTTCTATTTTATATTCTTTATGTTGGGTTGGCATGGATGATATTGATATGACCGTCAGCATAGGCGTCTTGTGCTACAGGTTAGCCTGTGTGCTGACGCTGCCACAAGGCGGCTGTTCTGGGCATAAGACTCCCCTCGGCCGTGTTTTGTGTTCCGGGAGGGGGGTCTTACAGAAGCCAACTCACTCAATGCCCTTATACATAGAAAATCAACTGTCCAGAAGTGTTGAGTGATGAAGGCTCACTCAACGCCTATTCAGTTAGACTGTAAGAGTTTAATATTCGTTGATAATGACTGATCACTCAACACCCGAAGATGCAGAAATCTGCCCAGTATTTTGGCATTGAGTGACAAGGCTTTACTCAACGCATATGCAGAATTGTGAATTTGGCTAAGTCCATAGGTGTTGTGTCATGATGACGTCAGCAACAATTCAAAATGTTGTGGGAACTGAACAGTAGACGACAAATTACGTCGCTTGCCTATTATACTGCATTTAATGCAAAAGACTTGTTGCAGCTATCAACTCCTGGTGGTCCTACCGCTCAAAAAGTCATTGGATGGCAGAATAAAAAAGTAAGAAATCAAGGATGAAGAAATCAAGTTTTTGGGCACTTGCAGAACTTCATCTTCTTCTCTCGACCAAATTGTAGAGCCTGAAGAAGTTACTCATTCTGTTGATCTAAAAGTTCAAGAAAGTTAGTTGTTGACCTACACAACTTCAACAGCCAGTTTAGAGAGCTTTCTCTTTAAGGTAGAAGAAGCAACATATAAAGCTCTGTTGAAACCGGAATCCAGTCTCCGTGGAGTTTCGAGATCCCAAAGAGGGGTGACCGCGCACCTACTACACTCAAGCGAATAATCTAGGCACAAGACTAGGAACATAAGGGATAGACCCAAAGTCTCAGCGTGGAGGTCCCACCACATACCCGGAAGACTAACAGACTCTTCCCCTCACAAGCCAAAGACTGAGCTAATTAGGCACCTTGGAAGGCTCTCTCGGCCGACCAGACACATAAGGAGGATCTCAAGATCCACTCCATTTTAACTAGAGGTGCCACCTCGGTCTACGTAAAACATCCTTTATCGGCCCTACAAATAACATAACCTCGCCGAACAGTTCTATTTTATACACCCCGATTGGCCGCCAACAATGTAATATAGGCCTTCTTGGACCGGCAAAGAGCATCGCGGGAAAATCTAAATGACAGGAACATAAATTCCATACTTCGGCACGTAGGCCGACAACATAAGCAAAATAGGCCTTCTATGGTCGGCACAAACTTGGGCTTAAGCCCGCTACTCCCGCTTGGTACTGCAACACATGTACGCCAACGTCTCGACAAGCGATGCCAGCTGAACAACCTCGACTAACTTAAGCTGGCCAAATATATTGCACACACCCTTTTTTCTGGGGGTGTGGCGCGCATTTCCTGCAAATGGATAATATACAACTTCCTCGGAGTCATCTCTGGGAACCAGAACATCACCAATCCGGCTCACACGTCCGGATGGCCTTCACACAGCATGCCTAAACCTGTACTCACGCTTTCGGGTGCTAATGCAGTTAATAGCGGGGATGTGAACATCAACCCATCAGAAATCACCCTTCCCCCACCCGTCGGTGGAGAGGGCTTCCATGCAAATATGGAAAATGAGGGCTTCACCTGCCCAAGTAGAAATTTCGTTACCCTTGACGTGTATGTTGGCGGAGCCGGAGCCGCAGTCGCGTATCTTGCATGAGGCTCGAGGCCTAACGACTGAAGCGACTGTACACGCACGAATCAAAATGTCGCCCTGATTCTTCCTCTCGCTATGGATCTCGATAATAATGGCCCTCTTCATGAGGGGCTCGGGTAGCCTCTTCCAAATGGCCAGAGAAGGCGGCCTCTTCTTGTCGGAGGTGGCTTCCAGGCGGCAGCCTGGACAAGAAGAAGAGGAGGTCTTGGACAACTCCTTCAGGCGGCAGGAGAAAGAGGGAGCGCCACGGAGGTGCTGTTTCAGGCGGCCAACGGAGAGAGAGAGAGAGAGGTCTGCCCCTTGCTGAGGCGGTGGTCGGAGAGGAGAGGGGGTGGGTGGTGCTGCTCCGGGCCAAGAGAGAGAGGGATGGGGCAGGCGGTGCTGCTCCAGGCCGAGAGAGATGGAGGAGGCAGGTCGTGCTGCTCTAGGCTTAGAAGAGAGGGAGGGGCAGGCGGTGCTGCTCCAGGCCGAGAGAGATAGGAGGGGGCGGGCCGTCTCTTCCTGGCCGAACCCTAGTGAGGGAATAAAAAAAAATCCTGCTGCCTCTTTTCCTGTACCCCTCTTCCGCCTATCTCTTTCCTCCTTCCTCCCACATGTATCATATAATATATATATATAAATATAATAACATATTATATAATATAATAACATATATATATTATAATTATTAAACATATATGTTTATATATTTTAAGCATATGCACATAAAACCTCCGCACGCGCCGCTCGAGGACTCGCACGTCTTCGAACGGGACTGCACCAAAACGCCGCCCATATCACGCTCTGGCCCTAATTGGGGAGGGTCCCACTTGGCCGATACGGGGTTGTACACAATCCCCGCTCTTTTCTAGGTTGGCACAAGCTCGGAAAGAAATGTCCAACCCCAAGTATCCGGCGAGTGGGTGCCGACCCAAAGAAAACATTTTGGGAGAAATTGAAACTGCACTTAGAAGA